>JARFXV010001219.1:0-17500 GCA_031761425.1 Cosmopolites sordidus
ATATCATCTGCTAAGATAGTTTAAGTCTGCACCATCGATCTTTACACCATCCTGTTCCCAATCCAGATTACGGAACACCTCTTCAAGGCAGATCGAGAAAAGAATCCGGCTTGTGTTCTTGGTTGTGCGGCATTCAGTTTTCTTAATATTCTTTTAGAAATTATTTTGGTGAAAACTTTGTACATTACTGATAGGAGGCTTATTGGACGTTAGTTTTTTATCAGTTCTGCATTTTTCCAAAGTCAAAGTCTTTTGCAAGTTCAAAAGTCAGGTTGTTTTTGCTCTTTGAGGCATTTTGTGTATAATTTTGCCAGTGTTTTATGTAAAGTCCGACTACCAGCTTTTAGCGTTTCGACAGTTACACTGTCCTTCCCTGGAGCCTTGCGGTTTTTGATCGATTCTATAGCCTTTGTCACTTCCTCCCCTAGAATATCTGGCATTTGTTCTTCCGTGGGTATTGTTGTCTTTGATTGGTTCTGATCTTCATATAACATTGAATAAAATTTTCTGACAACCTCTAACATTTCCGTACGCGCACCATAGGCACACCGTGCCATCCTCACGCAATAAGGCATAAATTAGCGTTCTTTTATTTCTCAGCTTCTGTTTAGCCTTGTTAATTCCCTTGATTTCTTCCAGTCATTTTTTTTATTAAATTAATGGTCTCACTGGAGATTTTTGTCTGTTTGAAACATTTTTCTTCTGATACTATTGAAGCAGCCGTTTCGAGCACATTGTTGGTGATTTCTTCATGTTAGACTGATATTTCCATCTACTCCGGGTCTTGTAACACAGCAAAGCGGTTCGACAAAGCAATCTCAAAATCGCTGCTCCTCTCCAGCAATTTCCCAGAATCCACTTTGTCCTTAGCATTCTTTGGCGCTCTCTTCGACAGTGCCGGTCGCGTTGGTGCGGACGGTAAGAGCAGCGCCCTGTCGCTGCTGTGCCGAAACCGCACTGGAGCGGTAGTTGTTTCGATTCCAGCGCTCGGATGGTTGTTTTTCTTTCTTTCTTCTGTCTTACTTCCTAAATGTTTGTGATTATTTCTAGACAAGAGTGTAAAATCCGACAACGAATTACCCCTTAGTCACGCCAGTTAAAGGCTGGGTAAGGCCGGATGCCTTCTGAGAAGTGTTCTACGTTGGTCACTCGCCAGTCGGTAGGTTTCTTGATAGACTTATGGGTAGGCACATAACCAAGGGTTTATAGCCCGAGGGGGGTGCTGGCCTGGGTTTGTCGGAAGCTGATGACCGTGGTTCGGAATCCACATTAAGCTGTACGTCCAGTCACTAAATAGCCTAGTTGCTGATGCGCCTTTAACCCTAACACTTTACCTTTACCTTTATCTTCGACAGTTAATCCGAACTTTTGCTCGTACCATTCGGTGGTCACTTCCGACATTAAAATTGTTAAATACACTACAATTGCAAAATATTGTTTTATTGTCGGTCATGATGTAATCAATTTCACTTGTGAGTCCAGATGGACTTTTCCATATCCATTTTCTGCTGATATTTTTCTTATAGAACGAATTCATAATATAAAGTTCTTGGCGTTCAGCAAAATCAACCAATTTGTCACCTGTATTCTCCCACTGACCAGTTCCATATATATATATATATATAT
This sequence comes from Cosmopolites sordidus, assembly GCA_031761425.1. Classification (NCBI taxonomy): domain Eukaryota; kingdom Metazoa; phylum Arthropoda; class Insecta; order Coleoptera; family Curculionidae; genus Cosmopolites; species Cosmopolites sordidus. The sequence goes on from JARFXV010001219.1 coordinate 1,627, forward strand.
ATATATATATATATATATATATATATATATATATATATATATATATATATATATATATAATACGAAGCATATTGAATCATCCCTTGATGATGCTAACATGATGAGCGAAACACGCGCCGAGAAATTTAAAACAAATCACTTGGTGTTTAGTTGTAAATGTTTTTGAGTTTAGTGTTTCACTTCAAAGGTTCCAGCAGTCACAGCATCGACGTGACTGTACAGTGTCAGTAAAATGTTTTGGGTCTTCGTAAAAAAATCTTTAAACACGAAAAAATCCTTATTAAAAATGTACTTACTCGTACTGACACAAATGCTACAACTAACGCCGCCACATCACTTAACATATGAAAACTATCCGCCACTAGAGCCATGGAGTTGGTGATGTATCCGACCACAATTTCCACAAAGAAGAAAAAGGTGGTCAGCCATAGCATGGACAACAGGCGACATTTCTTCCCAGTAAAGCGACCCATATTAAAAAGTTATGTACAATCTGAAACAAAGATATTTGAAGTTAATAGAAAAAATAAAATTTATACGATAATATAAATAAAACATTAATAACAATTTTAAAAAGTATTAAATATATGCCATCATTAGGTTCGTTCTTGTTTTACCCGGTGCATTACACAACTCAATGGCGCATTTAAAAGGTTAGGTTTGACATAGATTTCCTGTATACATTCTGCCCAAAATCAAAAGGTGATCAATACGAAATTAAATACAATAGCTTATTTATTAATAATTTTAATCATTTGTATTCAATATAGACTCCTGGTAAAATAAAACAAGTTTAGAAGAGAGTATAAAATTTATTGTAAGTACATTCTTGATACTCATTTTAGGGAATCTTTCTAAGCAAAACTAAACCACTAAACTTGAAGAGATTTACCACTAAACACCACAACACTTTTTTGAACTGCTCGACGCACGTTTCGCTATCATCAGGAGAGATGATTTCCTATGAATGATGATGAATCTCCTAACATGGTTAAGATTCATTCAGATTAAATCATCTCCTGATGATGCTAACATGGTTAGCGAAACGTGCGTCGAGCAGTGCAAAAAAAGTGTTTTGGTGTTTAGTGGTAAATCTCTTCAAGTTTAGTGCACCACACCAAAGGTTCCAATAGAAGAATTGAAAAACTAAACCAGAGTTACGTATTCCGCTCACATGAGAACCTCGATGTCAGCATCACCTCAAGAGTAGAGTTACATATTTCGTTCGCATGAGAACCACGATGTCAGCATCACCTTGGGAGTCATCACGCCACCAGATGGTCCCGTGAGAAACGCAACCTAAACGTATTTTTAAGTATAAATATTACCTCCAAATTTAATATTGTCAATTCTTAGTTAAGCTGTTGAGTTTAAAAGACCTATTTTGTAAACCATTTTCGAAATAAAGTTTTTAAAAACAAAGTCTGCCGAAAAAGTTCTTTAAGTGGCGCAGTCGGTAGGATTGCACAAGTGTTTCACGAACGAGCCAATTGAGGACGACACCAAGAGACACAACAGTTGGAGCCAATCCAGCAGTGCAATCAACAGAACCAGAAGCAGACAGCAGCACAGCCGAGAATTCGGGAAGGAAGAAGCAGATCAACAAAGGTTAGTGCCAATTCCTTTTACCCTCCTGACCCTCTGATTAAGGTACTCAGTTGGAATAGTTAGGGAAGTGTATTTCACACAAAAAACCAGTGTATTGAACACATTAGGGTTAGAAATTAGGTTAAGAAAGAGGAACAAAAATATATGACAGAAATTGACGATTTAGTAGCATCATTAGCATTAGCATTTAACGATAACGATTCTAAAATGCAGAAACAAAGTAAACAAACCCCCATTGACTGGGATTTATTCAAATCTAGATTAGAAAATATTAAACCTTTTAATGGTGACAGTAACGTTTTAAATAAATTTGTTACCAAATGCGATAAACTCGTAAATATATATAGGCAATTACAAAGTGAGGAATTAGATGCCCACATTTTCGATTGTATTCAGGAAAAATTAATCGAGAAAGCAGAAGTAATGGTTGGGAATAGAACAGAGCTGACAAATTGGGACGCTCTGAAAGCCGCGTTACAACAATGTTTTTCTGATAGACGCAATACGGACAATTTAGTCCAAGAATTAACACGAGCCAGACCATTCAAAGGTGAACACTTAATAAGTTTCGGAACCAGACTTCAACTTCTTCGAAGTAACGTTGCTCAGAGAATTAGTAACGATTTAAATTTGAGTGAACAACAGAAAATTTGCCACATTACTTACTATGAGAAAACGGCGTTAAATACATTCATAGCAGGTTGTACGGGAACCCTGAAAAATAACATGCATTTGAAAAAACTCGACACATTGGAAGATGCAATGGCTTATGTCGTTGAATTTGAAAATTTCGAAAAATTATATGGAAACCTAAACGCAACTGAAAAATACAGTAATAATCAATTTGCACCGAAACCAACAAATTTTTCAAATTATCCAAAATTCTCAAACAATCAAAATTATTCTAATCAAAACCCTTTCAATCAAAATCAATTTAATCAGAATGCTTTTAACCGAAACCCAAATTTTAATCAACAACAATATTCGACGATGGCAAAACCATTTCAATGGCCATCACAACCAATAAATGTGCAGCCCAGACAATTCGCACCTCAAAAATTCTTTACAAACCGGGAAGTTTTTGGACCTCCAAAAAATGTGTTTAAGCCCAAGAATGTTCCACCTAGTCAAATGAGTAAACCAACACCCATGTCGATTAGTGTACGAAACAGTAACGGATTTAGCAGACAGCCAATCCGTAATCAATTCAACCATTTCCAAAACACATACCCCAATCAAAAACCGAATTTTACTTTCGAAGAACTTCACAACAACGAGTGTGAAGGATATCCGGTTGAAGATTATCAAGATTACTCGTACTACGAACCGAATGAAGAAACTCACCTTGATTATCATGTGAATAACTATGGTGAAGATGAACAACAAAAAAACGAAGAATTTTCAGAGAATGAAAACCTTAAAGAAATTGGAAATTTTACGGAACAAGCCCAGAACGAAGGCCAACCTTGACGGAAATAAACATTTCCTCTAATAACGCTTTACCATATATCGAAATTGGCTATCCTAAAATTAAACTCTTAATAGATACCGGGAGCTCAAGATCAATTTTAAGACCAACTGTCGCAGAAAAATGTTATCCAAACTGTATCTATCGAGCGAATAACATCATCAAAACAGCAATAGGTAGTGAAAACACACAATTTCAGGCAAAAATTCCAGCATTTTCAGAATTTAAACTAGATTATGAGATAGATTTTATTCTTTTTGATTTTCACGACTATTTTGATGGAGTAATCGGTCTAACAGATTTAATTAATATGGGATTGAATATAGATCTTTTAAATAAAAAACTAATTGGACAACAAATCGAAATTCCTTTTAAATACCGAAGACCTTCCGAAACAAATTTTTCTATTACCATAAATCCCAAAGAAAAAACTTTAAAGAAAATTCCAGTTAATATACGAGAAGGAGAAATCATCACCAACAGCGAAAAAATAGATGAATTGAACTTTCCATCCATTCTCTCTTATGCTCACGATGGTTATGCTATAATCGAAATTCATAACCCAACAAATAACTATATAACATTGACTCTCACTGAACCATTTCCTTGTCAATTATTTAAACCGCAAGAATTCGAATGTATGACTTTCGAACAAGTAAATCATAAATGTTCTCAACAAATACCAAGCAAAAAGGCACAGTTAAATCATCTAATACGCACCGAACATATGAACCAAGAAGAAGGAAAAGCAATTACGGCATTGTGCAGAGAATTTGAAGATATATTTTACCAACCAGGAGACAAATTAACATTTACATCGAAAATTAAACACGAAATAAAAACCACAGATAATATACCAGTGTACACAAAGACATACAGATACCCATACATTCACAAGAATGAAGTGTGCAAACAAATCAGCGAAATGTTAGAAAAGGGAATAATACGACCATCATCCAGTCCATGGTCATCACCGATATGGATCGTCCCTAAGAAGATGGACGCTTCGGAAAGACAAAAATGGAGAGTAGTAGTTGATTATAGAAAAATCAATGAAAAGACAATTTCGGACCGCTACCCTATTCCAAATATAACCGATATATTGGACAAATTAGGACGAGCCCAGTACTTTTCAACATTGGACCTAGCGTCTGGTTTTCACCAGATTGAGGTAGAAAAAGACTCCATAGAAAAAACGGCGTTCACAGTTGAAAATGGACATTATGAATTTTTAAGGATGCCATTCGGTCTGAAAAATGCTCCATCTACGTTCCAAAGAATAATGGACGAAGTCTTAAAAGAGCTACAGAACAAGATTTGTATGGTATTTATGGACGACATAATAGTAGTGAGCACAGGCTTAACGGAACATATTCAGAACCTTAAACTCATCTTTAAGAAATTGCGAGAAGCTAATTTAAAAATACAAATTGACAAGTGTGAATTTCTACGAAAGGAAGTTGAATTTCTAGGTCATATTGTGACACCTGAAGGAGTCCGACCTAATAAAAAGAAAATAGTTGCTATACAAAAATATCCCATTCCAAGAACGCAAAAGGAAATCAAAGCATTTTTAGGCTTGTTAGGCTATTACCGTAGGTTTATTAAGAATTTTGCCAAAATCACTAAACCGATGACTCTATGTTTAAAGAAAGGAAATAAAGTCGAACACACACAAGAATTCGTAGAATGTTTTAACACCTGTAAGAATCTATTAATTTCAGAACCAGTCTTAGCATATCCGGATTTCTCTAAAACCTTCGAACTGACTACGGATGCATCGAATTATGCAATTTCGGGAATTTTATCTCAAGATGGTCACCCAATTTGCTATGCATCCAGAACTCTAAACCCCGCCGAAATCAATTATTCAACAACAGAAAAAGAATTATTGGCTATTGTGTGGAGTTGTAAATATTACAGACCCTATTTATATGGCGCAAAATTTGTGATATACACCGATCACAAACCTTTACAATGGTTAATGTCGCTAAAAGAACCAAATTCTCGTTTAGTACGATGGCGACTAAAATTAGCAGAATTTGAATACGAAATTAGATATAAAAAAGGGAAAAACAACCAAGCAGCTGATGCTCTATCCAGGAATGTAGCAGAAGTCAATGCAGCAGAAACCGAATCAGTTTGTAATAATGCAGGCGACGCTGATGATATAATAAAAGAATTTCTATTAACACCTAGCGAATTACCAAACGTAGATCAAGTTACAATTGATGAAGTTATTCCACCGAAAATAAATATTATTTCGGACATTCAAATTAAACCACCAACTATTCATGAGAATAATAAAGAAGGAGTTGAAACAGTACACTCTTCAGCTGAAGATCCCATTTGCGGAATGCCAATAACTGAAAGAGCCATAAACATGTATAAAAATCAGATAATTGTCACAAGTGGAGATATAACCAAATTTCAACTAAGACAAGAACGAGTGTTCGAAAACAGCAGATTTTACTTAACTATTTCAAGTAGAGATCCAACATTCAGTATAGTCACATTCCTTAAAGAATATGTAAAACCGAAACAATTATACGCTATATACTTTAATAACCAAGAATGCGCACGTCAGTTTGCAATCACTTTGCAAAACCTTTTTAAAAACTCATCTTACAAGATATTACAATGCTCAACGTTCTTAGAAGATATACGAACAAGAGATGAGCAACAGGAAAAACTTACTCTACACCACACCACCAAAACATGCCACAGAGGTATGAATGAAATGAAAGCAGCATTCAGTACAAGATTTTATTGGCCAAAGATGTCAGATGATATTGAAAATTTCATTAATAATTGCGAGATATGCCAAAGAAACAAATATGATCGAAATCCACCCGTAATTAAATTTAATTTAACACCTACAGCATCAAGACCTTTCGAGCACATACACGTGGATACTTTTAGAATAAATTACGACGCCTTTGTAACAATTTTAGATTCATTCTCAAGATATGGACAAGCCTACCCACTCCGTAGTATTACAGGTACCGAAGTAGTAGAAAATTTGTATACATTCGTAACACATCACGGTCTTCCATTAAAAATAACCGCAGATCAAGGAACAGAATTCAAAAATAAAGACCTCGAAGATTTCTGTAAATTGTATAGAATTGAACTACACTATACAACCGCGAAAAACAGTAATTCGAACTCACCCGTTGAACGTTTTCATTCGACCATAATTGAAAGTTTTCGTTGTTTACGAGAAGAAAACAAAGACATGACAATACAGCAGTTGATGAGAAGAGCTGTAATGGGTTATAATAATTCAATACAAAGCGTGACCAAACTTACGCCCTTCGAAATAACAACAGGACACGTAAATACTATAAACCCTTTTGATCTAAACGACAACGCTATTATATCTAGCTATGTACAATCACATAAAGAAACATCGAACAAGCTATATGAGAAAGTAAAGAGAATAAATGAAGAAACCAAACAAAATGTAATATTGAAAATAAACGAAACTAGACAAGAACCTCCTGACTTTCAAGATCAAAAGATCGCCTACGTGAAAACGAAATATAGAAGCAAAGACAAACCAAAATTTAAAAAGGTACCAATAATTGATGAAACTGATACCAAAATAATAACAGACAAAACTTCATATCATAAAAGTACCCTCAGAAAACCTAAACCTAATGGAGGAAAATCTTTTCAGGATGAAGCAGGAAACAGCGACGATCCTGTTATACCTGGTCCTGCAGATCCACCTGACAAACGGGTCTGACATTCAAATCACCACGCTGGAGAACCCCATATTACCTATCCAACTGGGAAATTCCAGACTTATTTATAATAGACATACATTTATTCATTACGTAGATTTAAGACATTTAATCGATAAACTAAGTAATATTAAGGCTTATTTTCTTAAACTCAAGGAAAGTTTATTACCAGTAAATGCATCGAATAATATCTCTTATCATGCACTAGCGCAAAACCTACTCCTCAGAACCGAATACTTAATAGAAATTGCAACAAATAAAATCGAAAATTTACACCCTCACATTAGAAATAAACGAGGTTTTATTGATGGAATTGGAAAGATTAATAAATGGTTATTCGGAACCCTAGATTCAGATGACGGTAAACGATATGATGAAGCAATAGCAATTTTAGAGTCCAATCAGAAAACCATAGTTGACGAATTAAAATTACAGATTTCATTATCAAAAAATCTAATCGATAATTACAACGAAACTGTGGCAACTCTAAGTAAAAATCAAGAGTCACTGCAATCAAGTTTATATACATTACTCTCACCAGTTCAACAAACTATCAATAACATACAAGATTATCTAAGTTTCCAAGGAATTACAACGCAATTAAATTTAGATTGTCAAAATCTAATAATGTTTCTTGATAATTTGGAAGACGCTATTATGTTTGCCAAAGTAAACGCTCTACATAGCAGCATACTGTCAAGTTTAGAATTAAAAAATATGTTAAACTATTTAAAGAATATCTATAACAATTCGGAAATTCCAACATTCAAAAATTTATTGTCATACTATCAATTTTTTGGAATTCAAGTAGAATTTTTAGAAAGCAAAGTAATATTTGCCATACATGTACCGATACTGAGGCCTGAAACCCTTACCTTCTATCACATCTACCCAATTATCCAAAATCGAACCATCTTTATACCAAAATACCCTTATTTGGCACAAACCCCTATGAGAAGACAATTTATTGCTAATTCATGTCCAATTATCGAGAAAATACATTTCTGCATGGAAGAATTCCTACCCGATGACCAATGTGTGAACAGTCTAATAGCAGGACATCAAACTGGAAATTGTCCGACAATCGAAATTAATATTGAGGAACCAGTGACAGAGCAGATTACCAGAGAACTAGTTTTAATCTTACCCACCAAACCAGAAACAATGATTGCCAAATGCAACACCGATCAATATTTCGAAATATCGAAATCTTCACTAATTAAAATCCCAGAAGATTGCGAAGTTCAAATTAAGGAAAAGAAATTTCTAAATGACTTAAAGATTCAGAGAGGAAAACCAATTATCCTACCCGAAATAAAATGGTCAAAGTTAGATGGAACGAAAACTTCGATTACCTCGAACATTACCAAAATCAATATTGACGAAATATACCATCTGAAGAATATGGCAAATCAATTGAAGCCGATAAACCTCGATAACACTAATCATCGACAAACCACAAATTATATTGTTTTAGGTATTTGCATTGTCCTAACCATACTTGTAGTGATGATGCAAAGGGAAAAGTTGTATCCCTATTGGCAAGCTGTCAGAAGAAGGTCCAAGAAAAGCCACCCCCAGAGTAAAGTGGATTCGGAAAAACGTACCGTTGTTTTCGAATCTTAAGGAGGGAGGAGTTACGTATTCCGCTCACATGAGAACCTCGATGTCAGCATCACCTCAAGAGTAGAGTTACATATTTCGTTCGCATGAGAACCACGATGTCAGCATCACCTTGGGAGTCATCACGCCACCAGATGGTCCCGTGAGAAACGCAACCTAAACGTATTTTTAAGTATAAATATTACCTCCAAATTTAATATTGTCAATTCTTAGTTAAGCTGTTGAGTTTAAAAGACCTATTTTGTAAACCATTTTCGAAATAAAGTTTTTAAAAACAAAGTCTGCCGAAAAAGTTCTTTAAGTCCAGTTAAACGTCTTAAAATACACTCCTGAACAAAATGAAAGCAACAACATAATAAATCATACAAATCGTCATATTTATTTTTTTATTAATTTCTTATGGACATTGATTAGATTAAAAGTTAAAAAAACATTTTCGGATACTTTAAAAGTGAATTAGCCACAATATGTCTGTATAAGATTGAAATTAAAATTATTCTTAAGACCTAATAACAAAATCGTTGAAATTATGAAATGATGAAAGAAAGAAATTAATGGTTTAACTGGGACACTAGCAGCGTGTGTTGCCTCCTCTACTTCGGATTACAGCATTTACGAGTCTAGGTATGCTTCTAATTAAATTTTTGATAAAATCTTGAGTATTTTGTTCTCATTCGGTGATAACGGCATTTTCATGTTCCCTCAGGCTTCTAGGTGCAGGAATATGACGTTTCACATTTTTTTTGTGGTAATCCCATGCATGTTCGATCTGATTCAGATCAGGGCTTTTTGGTGGCCATTGCATAATTGGTATACCAACTTGATTAAGATAATCGAGTACCTCCTTAACCACGTGAGGTCGAGCGTTGTCTTGCATAAACAAGAAATTGAGTCCTAAAAAAATTGCCGAAAGACATCACATGTTCTACTACTATTCATGGATCTCGTACGCATGGGAATTAATTCTGTACAAGCATCAAAGCAGATGCCACCCCAGAACATAACAGAGCCACTGCCAAATGGAACCCTTGTAGAGATATTGCAAGTAGCAAACCCCTCTGCTGGTCTTCTCCATACTCGCTCACGACCATCTGGATGTTTTAGATTAAGCCTAGTTTCATCCGCGAAGAAAATTTGTTTCCAATCATCCACAGACCAATTTTGATGATTTCGAGGAAAATGTAACCTGGCAACTCTGTTCTCTCTAGTAAGCAAGGGCGCAGTGGTCTTCTACTTCCTAATTCAGCTTCATTTAACCGTCTTCTAACTGTTCTAGAAGATATTGCGACATTGCAGGTAACTTTGAGTTCGTTTCTCATCATAGAACTAGTGGCAGTCCTGTTTCTTAAAGCATATTGTCTAAGAAAACGTTTATCCCGGTCGTTAGTGCATCGTTTTCGCCCTTGCCCTGGCCTTCTAGAGTAAGTTCCTACTTCAGTCAAACGTCTTACCATACGACTTATTGTGGAACGATGTTTGCCTAACAAATAGGCAACATGACTCTGACAATATACCTCGTCCAATAAAACTGATGCTCGCACTATCTCATATTCAGTTAAATTCCTTGTTCGATTAATTTTTCTAATTTTTCACAATCACAAATACACAAACAGTCACAAATAAAACAGTCCACCATAAAAACGTAATACTTTCAAAAAAGTAACAAATTATATAATGAATTTTAAAGAAAATCTCTTTCAAGTATTGCATAAAACTGTTTATTTTCTAAAAAAAAAATTTAAAACTGCAAATCTAAACGAATAGTCCTTTTCGTAGTTGAAAATTTTTTGGGCGCATGCCTCCACTTCCGCCATGTTTTTCGGGCACTTTATGCCTGTATAAGTTGTGAATATTATGTTTTCAATTTAATTAACAAAAACAAACATATTTAATTATGAATTCACTATCAATAGTACAGTTTAATTGTTATATACTTGAAGTAAAATATTAATACAAGCATTTTAATAAAAATATATAATGTTATCAGTAAAATAATGAGCAAAAAAACGTTATGGGATATGTCGCAGCTACATGAGTAGTAAGTCATTTCCGGAGCATTTATATTACTTTATTAGTTTTCCGAAGCCTTGTCTTGAATATCGTCAACAACTTATTAAATGAATGAAACAAAGACATAAACATTTGTCCAAAGTGTACTAAATGTGATTTGTGAGTTAAAAAATGTGGACGAGGTCGATTCATATTAACAAAGATACGTATATTTGTTCACTTCATTTCAAAAAAGGTGGTCTAACAACAGAACATTCTAATCCATTTAATTGTTAATCTAATAGCTCATGCTATAACCTCAAATGATGAATGTTTTTGTAGATAAAAGTAGCAAGTGCCTGTTTGGCTGAAAAAATATAAACAAACTCATGGCGCAATTTAATTATTTTGCTAATCGAAATAAAGAAAATAATAAGAAATGAAAATTAAAATTTGCTCCAAACTTAATATAAAAATAAATGTAATGTTATAAATATAAAGTTAAAAATGTAGATATAATGTTATAAATATAATAAATATAATGTTGTAAATATAAAACTAACATGAATATAATTGTCATCCTAACCTTTCAACAAATTCTGCTTTATTTTCATGTTGGGGACGGCCATGGCATTTTAACCATCATTGTAATCGAATACAATTATGTGCTTCTATTGTGGGATGCACTACTAAAACACCATCAATTAATTTTTCATTTAGATGCACTGATAATAAGGGTAATGATCCTTGTTATCCAGCCATATTTATAAAAAGTGCCCGAAATATTGATATTAACGCCTCGTCAACATGGCGGACGCGCTTGCGCGCAACTAGTCTTGAAAAGGTCTATTGTTTTGAGTGCTGTCATTAACAACGAAAAAATTTTCATAGCCTACTATTCATACAATCAATAAACTTCAAAAGTTGCATAAGAAAAAGATACATTAATTTTTTGGATAATTTCATAATGTTGTGTTAATTTTGTCCAGGAGTGTATATTAATTAGTTTCTATATTGGAACTTTCGGTGTGAAACAATAAATTCTAAGAACATTAAATTCAAGATTGAATATTGAATCATCTGATGATGTTAACATGGTTAGCGAAACATGAATCGAGAAGTTTAAATAAGAAGTAAAAATAAAAGAATAGGGATTAAACTAGTTCACAGTTAAAATGATTAAGAACTCAAATTCAGTGTTTCAAAACGAGAAAAAGTAAAGCAATGGTATTAACATGATTCAGCATTATCTAGCAGCGATCAATCGGTTAACTTTAAGGATGTATCGGAGGTACAAAGACAAAAGTACAAAAATACTGAAAATGAATATAGATAAAACTGCAAAATTGGTTTAAGTTGCGTAATCTGCAAGATTGGGACGCTTGATAGACTTTCTTTGCATATTGCTAAACGCGTTTAACCTACTTATGTTAGTGAATCTCCATAAGATCACGTAAAAAATTGCGATAATTTTAAATGGCAATAACTTTTGAACTCAGTCAATCGATTTGAAATTTTCACAGAGGCTTAAGGGTTGAGTAAAGAATATTCTATCACATTTTTAAACGATTCGTAGCATTTTGACATACCTCCGACACATTCCTAAACTTAAAATATTTATCATTAATAATTATCAAAAATAATTAATATTTAAAAGTTTTAATCACTGGGTAAAAAAAAACCAAACGGAGACAAATTTCTCAGTGATTCTTTTTTGTAATAAATCTGCCTAACGAACAAAATTTTAAAAATATAAAAATATTCTAAAAAAATATATAAACTTTTAACGTTTTTTATTTACATAAGAACAGATATTTTGATATTTTTTGAGTTTTAGATCGTGGCGAAAAAACCAAATAAAGAAAAAAAAAATGTTTTTGCCGAAAAGTTAAAATCAAGGCAAATTCATTACCAAAAGTTAATTAAAATTTTTTCATATTATTGGCTATTATTAATTTAATTCTAGATTATAGGTGAAATTTGCTCTTTCTTTCTTAATTATACGTTATTTTCTAGCATTATCATTATTCATTTTCCTTTTTTACGTACTGTAAAGCAAAGATATTCCCGAATTTATGATTTTCAGTACTTTTGCCTTCGATTGTATCTCAGATACGTCTCTGAAGCTTCTGATGGTTGATTCATAAAGTGTTCTAGAAGTTAAATACGTTAGAATGTTCTAGAAGTTAAATACGATAAATAAATATATCTATAAAGAGAAAAATAATTCTATATATAAAAATAAGTCACCATAATTCTAAGTAACCACTTTACTAATAGGTATTTCCATAAAAAAAATATGTGACGAAAAATACCAGGAGAATAGACGGAATGTTTATATTGCTAGCAGTGAAATTTTTAAGGTTGAAATAATTTAACATGCTGATGGTATCAAGGTGAATATGCACGACACCATATTAATTTTATGAGGTGATTAAACAATCCTAATTAATTTGTTTAATTTACAATGTTAGTGGTACAAAAATTCGATAAAATATATCAGCTAAACCATTAAAATTTAGTTAGAGTTATCTGAAATTTTTTTATGGTATGCCAGTTCTTAATTAACATTATATAAGGCGAGCAAAAAAAGTTCTGAGAATAAAAGCGATAGAAAAAAAGTGGCTATTTATTGGTCAAGAACGTGGTAAAGTAACACTCAAGACCATGTTAGGTGCTCGACTTCGCAGCCTTTTGGACTACTTTTAACACATATTTTTTAAAAAAGTACCATAAACTTAATCCTCTTAAGTAATTTTCATTCTTTCTATGCATTTTTGCCACTTTTCAGACAAATGTTGAATTCCAGATCGAAAAAAAGTTGGCGGTTTTGATATGATGAAGTCACTGTGGCTTTTTCCGGCTTCCTAAAGAGATGTGAAGCGATTTTCAACCATTAGGTGATATCCCAGGAATTGAGATGAAAATCCGAAGGGACTAAGTTTGGAGAATATGACGTGGTTTATGCCAGCAAGACCTTTTTGACATGAATATCTGGTTTTATGGTACTAACTGATGGCTCACCAGTACAGTATTTTGGGATTACCGTAGAGGATTCACTTTTTGTGGATGGCCTCCCAGAAAAACCGTACATCTTTTGGGGTCGGCAAATAAACGATTCGACTCATTCTTCTCAAGGATTCGGGTCAAACAAAGGTGTATGCAAAGTTTTTTCCACACACATTGACGGAGGAGCAGAAATCATTTCGTTTCCATGTTTCATATGTTGGTGGTGAGACTCATGAGGGTACCGACATATGCTCTCTCGTCAAGAATAGGGACACTTTATACACAATCAAATAATCCACACTTACATGAAAATGTGATAAAGGATAACCATTTGTAAAGCTACTATTCAAATAAAAGAAGCCTATTACTTAATACAAAATATAATTTTTCTTGAAAGATCCTATATATTGTTATTGATGAATAAAGTAAAATTAGCTTTTTGTTTCTGTTTTCTTCAGTTTTAAGCAGACAAAAAGTAAAGTAAAGTGTTTGGGTTAGAGGCGCATCAGCAACTAGGCTATTTAGCGACTGGACCTACAGCTTAACGTGGGTTCCGAACCACGGTCATCAGCTTCCGACAAACCCAGGCCAGCACCCCCCTCGGGCTATAAACCCTTGGTTATGTGCCTACCCATAAGTCTATCAGGAAACCTACCGACTGGCGAGTGACCAACGTAGAACACTTCTCAGAAGGCATCCGGCCTTACCCAGCCTTTAACTGGCGTGACTGAGGGGTAATTCGTAGTCGGATTTTACACTCTTGCCTAGAAACAATCACAAACATTTAGGAAAGATAAACGGATAGAAGAAAGAAAAATAACCATTCGAGCGCTGGAATCGAACCAGCTACCGCTCCAGCGCGGATTCGGCAAAGCAGACGCTCTTACCGCCGCACCAACGCGACCGGCTAAGCAGACAAGAAATGGACATTCTTATAACCAAATATTATATCAAACGACTGGAGATGTACAGTAAAAATTTAGTGGATTATCATTTAATAATGGACCTCCTGCCAACTTTATCAAGATTATTTTTCTTAAATCAAATGGGTGAAGTGCAGATGTCAGCTGTTTAATCGGTAAATATTAGTATTTGTTTTTAATTTGTTTGCTTATTTTGAGCTCATTGTTTCTTAGGTGTAGGTAACTTTCAATCAAGTTCTCAGTTAAACGGTTAAATAACCGTTAGGTCATCAACTTAATTTGCCGCCTTTTTGGCTACCTTTGACATTTATTTATTAAAAAAGTAATAATCCCTGACGTAATCTCCCTCGCTCTCTATATACTTTCGTCACTTTTCAGAATAACTTATTAAAATACCCAATCGTCGTTTTTACAGTGGATCGTTCAAGCTTTTTGAAAAAGAATCCAATTGGTCTAAGAGTTATCGGGATTTAAAAAAAATTTAATACTAATTACATACAGTCTACTGGTTCTATATCATTGCATAAAGATAGATGTTAACATGAAAAATATGTGTGAATTTCTTAAAAGAAATTGTGCATAATTTTACAGAACGTTGACTAAATAATTTTACATAGTGTCTAGATGGGTTTTGCAAAGATGTTAAAAATGAAGATCAGTTTAATTATTTTTTATGAAGCAAAATGGAAGACTTATCAAAGCCTATATGTTTATTTCCAAAAACAAAACAAAAGGGGCGATTATCCTAGATCTTAATTTACTTACATTTATTTATTCCTATCTGCTTAGCTAATCATTTGAAAGTAAAACATATGCATGCTTTTTAGGCCATTATGTTAGGTTTAGGACTGCAACATAAAACTGTAGATTCTTTAGCTACCGAGCTGGATTTACCATCTTCACAGATTTTGGAATTATTTAACCGGATGATGCGGAGGTAATTTACTTTCCACAAACATGTTACACTTTGAATTAACATAATAATTCTAGATGTGAACAGTATTTAAATTCTATTTTGGAGAAAGATGTTGAGAAATCTCTTCAACCTCAAAAAGATGTTAATTTAACTCCAGTGGCTAAAAGTATGAATGAAGAATTGGAAGAGGCTGCCAAAGAGTTGCAGAAAAAAGCGAAAGAAGGTAGTTTTCATTAATATTCATCATCATAAAGAAGGTGCGGGTATTATTTATATCCTATTTTAGGAATTAGAGAAACTAAAAAAAGAAAATTTGGGACAGTTTACAATTAAAGGTTCTGAAGATGAATGGTCTAAAGTTTTAACGGGAAAAAGCAAGAAAAACATTATATCTGTAAAAAGGTGACTAACTTGGATTCTAATCAACTTTTTGATCATTCGAGTGTATTATGTTCAGTTAGTATAGCAAAAGAGAATTTGCAATTTTAGTGATATTGAATGTTAAATTAATAAATATACTTCAACTCTTGAAAAACTTTTGATGCAAAGTGAATGATTATCTGTTTTCTACAGTGGAGAGAAAAGAATG
>JARFXV010001219.1:22500-434730 GCA_031761425.1 Cosmopolites sordidus
ACACCTTTTGTGTTTGTATTAATTATTCTCTATTTGCATATTTTAATACATCTGGAATGCAGTAGTTTAAAGACATATCAGGTTAAGTTAGTAATTAATTAAGTAATAAAGTAAAAAAAAAACATACCCCAGATCTACCATCGAAATTTTTCTTAGTTTCTATGCAGCCTGAGCAATAAAAAATATTTCAAAACCACCTCTAAAACACACTTGACTATTTAAAAGAAATAATTTTCGTTGTTTGCTGTTCATGAATAATATTTTCCATAAAAAATCTACGACGTCCGTTTTTCTTCTTCTTTTTTTTCTTCCATGGCATTTGCTCCGATGGAGTTATTTTAATATTTTTTAAAATTTTAGGTTCAAAATAACGTGGGGCTGCTCAAATGTTATGTTTATTAACTGAAAAAGGTTATAAAAACTGAAAAAACCAATAAACGTATGTCGTACGATTTCGTGCTAATCATTTCCAACTTGTGTTGGTTGTTCACTTTTCTAGGTCATGTGGATTTTGAGATTAAATAAAGTCTCTATCTAATGCTCACATAACAAGAATTAAGGGAGGTGGAGGATGTCTGAGGGGTTTATGGATACAAAAGGAATGAAACAGGGATATTGCCTTTCGCAAACACTTATTAAGATTTATTTTTGAACAGGCATTTGAAACATGAAAAAGAAAATGTAATGGCATGGAGATACCTTTGAACAATGAGTTATATATGCTATACTTTGCAGATGATCAGAATGTAATAGTACATGATTATCAAGATTTAAGTTACATGACCAGAAATTTAGTTGAAGAAGAAATGGGCTTATAGTCAGGATCAACCTTATGGCCATTTTGAGACTTTCTGTAGCTTTATGTTTGTAATCGGTCATAGTACTTAATGTTAATAAATCCCTTTTCGTCTTTTATTATTTATGGCGACAAAAGACATTTTAAAGAAACAAAATTTTACATTAAACATACATATATAAAATTAAAGCTTGTAGTATGTAAGATTAGCAATGCCTGATTATATCTTATCGTAGTATCCAGATTGTTTCAGAAAAGTAATTACTTTTCTCAAGTATGGGGCGGATAAAATTGTTTTCAGATCCTCTTCTATGCCTAGAGCTCTCCTGTAATCTTTAGTGGGGGGCGTTCAGTTAAGATAGTTAATCATGTTAAGCAGCTAATACATAAGGGGGATCCTCTCCCTTGAGTAAGTCGAGTATGACTCATCATTAGTCTGAGTGCTCTCACTGACCAGGATCTACTGTGGAAGTTAATAGAAGCAGGTGGAAAGAAGTGAGGTTTAACCTTCCTAAGTTTATTTTGGCCTAAAATCATATTCCATTCAGACTAGACGGCTGATCCCATGAGTTGAGTTACTAGCGAGTACTGATCTTTATAATAGTACTCTTTGGGATTAGGGGGGCCGCGCAATTCATTTTCTTTTACTCCTTTATGTCCTGGGGACCAGGCAAATCTCAATAGATCACCTCTGACCAGTAGGGATTCATGTTTCTCCAGGATTAAGCTCACCACACAGACATCTAGGTGTATGTTGTGAATCATCCCGAGGTAGTTATGGAGTATATTAGGTCCCACTAGGACACATTTTGAAGCTTTCGATGACGGTCAACTGTGATGTATAAGATATATACAAAGCCGCATCCGACTGCCTCGTTAGTTTTTGACCCGTCTGTGTAGATGAATTGATGAATACGATAAAAGCTCACTATCGAATAAGTTCTATGAGAACAATTACCGAAACAATATTATTACCAAAACATCTAGTTTCAGAGAGCATTCAAAATGGAGCATTGAAGAAAACATCAATAAAACGGAATCTATGTGTACAGGAGCATCTTCACAGGTTATAAGTTTGGAAGATGGGAGTAAAATTATACCAGCGTTGCTATTTATGTATCCGAGATAATAAATTAAAAAAAAATATCATTGAAAATGGTTCTATTGCTTTTTAAAATATTCTCTAATGAACCAATTTTCATAAAACTTTTTCCATTCCAATTGAGGTATCTCAAAAACACAAACGCATTTCGAACGCATCAACCGCTTCTTCTGGCGTCGGAAATCGTTGATCAGGTAGTTTATTCTTCACGGACGGAAACAAAAAGAAATCATTGGATGTTAAATCAGGATGGTACGGCGGTCAAATATTTAATTGTTCGGTCCGATGTGTGAGACCTCGCGTTGTCATGATAAAGAATGATCCTGCGTGGCTAATTGTTTTTTCTTATTTCTTTAAAGACTTCTGGTAAACAAATGGTTGTGTACCATTCACAATTCACCATTCTACGATTATCTAGTGGCACTATAGGCATATGCTCATTTATTCCCAAAAAACAGGCGACTATTTGCTTCGAATGGTCGAAACTTGTGTGAACAACCATACAATCGACTGCTGTTTACTTACTATGGCTAAATGTTCATGTACAATTGTATACTAATGCCCATGGATGCCTTAATTTCACGGTATGTCACATGGCGATCTTGCTTTATCAGTTCGCGCACAGTATCGATGTTTTCTGGCACAACAACCGATTTTGGATGACCTTCTTTAAATTCGTTCGTGAACGAACGACGGCCATGATTGAATTCTCTAAACCAGTGGTATACCGTGGTTTTAGATGGTGCTTCATCGCCAATGAGTTGATCGATGTACTGTTGTTGAGATAATCCACGTTGAAAGTCGTAGTAAATCATCGCACGAAAAATCTCACGAGTTAATTCCAACTTTTGACTGAGATGAAATTTTCAAGTCACTAAACAACACAAATAGTGTCCGTATGACAAAACTGTTTGAGTACGTATACAGTCAACAATGTCATACTTTACGATGTAAATGTCAGATGGCGCCTAGAAACACCATTGTTGCCAAGTCTAGATATATACATAGCAAGCCTCGAACAATGCGAAGAATACAAATACCTAGGAGTGAGAATATCGCAAGATGGGACTTTGAATAGGACAATAAAAGATAAAGTATTGTTATATACAGCGGCGAAGTATGGCAAATAAAGCAAAGTATAGAGAAAATGGTACCTAATAACCGAAATGGATATCTGTAGACCTACAGAGTACCTACTTATGAAAAAATTCGTGAAGGAGTTTCTGCGGCAATTCACTGAATATAATTATTAACTGAATCTAAAGGGATCCCAGACTTTTGCTAATCATTGCATACAGAATTCACAAACTGCGCAAACTGTCATGTTATCATCTTGTAAAGTTGTTCTACAACAAATAAACTGTTGTTTGTTTAATAAAGTGCAAATAGAATGTCCACATTAACAAGTACAATGCTAATATCAGGATTGGAATCCATTTTATATCACGTTGCGGCATCAGAATTAAATTTACTCAAATATTTTATCTTCTATAGTTATAAATGTTCATGCTGATTTATAAATAACATCTTGGCAAGAACAAACGATAGATGCGTCTTTCTCTTAATCAGTGCCAAATTTTACCGGTCTTATGTTTATTTGGAGTACAGGGAGTAAGAAACAATATACACTGAAGAACAAAAAAAGTGCAACATATTAGAATCAAACTGAAAATATATTCAACTCTATATAACAGATCTTGAATACAAAAACTGATAAATGATTGCACAAAAAGCGACAAAGTAAACGTTAAAAAAATGTTTTTTATCATGAAGTTATATTTCGTATGTTATTATAATCCTCCTGTGTTTTGTTAAAAGTAGAACATTTTTATGCTTGAAGCTGAATAACTTGAGCTACCTTAATAGTCTATTTGAAAAGTTCGCGGAACGGAGACGATAAAACAAGTTTGTAGTTGAAAAAATGACTTTATTCTTCCGTATATTCTCCCTTAAGCTCAATACATTTTTTCCAACGGTTCTCCAACTCATTTATTCCATCTCTGAAATGATTTTCTGGAAGTGCTTCAAAATGCTTATCTACGGCTGCTTAACTTCTTCATTTGATGAAAAACGCTTGCCACGTACGAATTTTTTGAGATTTGGGAACAGATGAAAGTCAGAGGGGGTCAGATCTGGTGAATATGGTGGAAGTTCCAATAATTCGTAGTGTAACCCCTTCAATTTGGCCATTGCAAGAACACCTCTGTGAGTTAGTGCATTGTCGTGGTGAAAAGTGATTTTTTCTTCGCTAAACCAGGTCTTTTCTCGCGAATTTTTGCATCTATTTGATCCAAAAGGTCTGAGTAATACTGTCCTGTTATTGTTTTACTGTAATCAATTAATAAAATGCCTTTTGCATACCAAAAAATTGATGTCGCAACCTTTTTGGTCGATTTTGACCACTTTGGTTGCTTCAGAGCTGAACAACCGGGCTCAGTCCACTCTGCGGTTTGTTATCGCAGTTCAGGATCATAGTGGAAAACCCAAGTCTCATCGGTAGTTACAAAACAATGTTTCAAATCTATTTTATTCCTTCGAAGAAGATCCAATTTTGGGTTAGAAAGTTTTACTCGAAGTCGTTTTTGATCAGAATTTAACAATTGCGGCTCCCATCTTGCACATAGCTTTCTCAAGCACAATTCCTTTTTCAAAATGTGAAACACATGTTCAGTTGAGATGTCCATGGCCTTAGCAATTTCACGCAAAGTCAATTGTCTGTCATCCATAACCATATCATGTATAGAATTAATGATTTGTTCAGTATTTGCATTTATTGCGTTTAGAACGAGGATCACCATCCAGGTTTGTACGACCAACTTTGAAACTCACCACATCTCCATTGCCGTTAAAGCTTTTTTTACGAAGAATTTAATCACTGCACGATTTTCAATATTTTCCATTTTAAAAAATAACACTGATACGTTTACTTTAAGCTGCTGTTTCTCTACGAATGAATTGACAGATCGACATGAAACTTCGTATATGTTCATATGAAAGATGACATTTTTAAATGTAGTACATTATATAGTTAGTTTACATTTTAATTTAATTTTAAAAAGTGCACAAAATTAACCGGTAATTATTTATTAAAACACAAAATATTGATTTATTCACATAAATTTATTTTGTTGCCTTCAAAACAGGGCCCATTATAGTAGTGAATAGACTAAGTCGTCGAAAACCCCACTTTTTATAGATACTTCCTTCTGCAAATATTGTTTTATGGCTTCAATTAACTCAAAACGTCTTTGGCGAAGAGGTAATTTGAGTTTGGGGAAGAAAAAACCGCATGGGGCCCTATCTGACGAATATGGTGCTTAACCAATTATGTTAGTTGAATTTTTGGTAAAACATTCGCATACAAGGATCAATGTGGGATAGCGCGTTATTAGCGTTGATTAGCTTATACACCTATAATATCCTTAAAGTTCCGCCTCCCACCAGTTTACGAAAGCCTCAAACTTATCGCCTCCTCGACACTCCTTAAAGTGATTATTTGTTCAGACTCTCCGAGTGCATTACATACCCTTAAGACCAATTCCTCTTCTTCAGTCTCTTTCCCATCCTCAAGTTTAAGATACATTCTGTTGTTTAGCTTGAATGGGATCTTTGTGAAGACCACAAACTTTGGCCTATATGTTTGTTTCTCTTCAAACATCATCTCTCTCTCTCTCTCTAGATACAAACAAATGAGATTTAATCGATTAACGACCAGATATGGCATCGTATGACTTTTTCTTGTTCTCTCGATTGAAGAAACCACTTCATGGACAGCCATACAGCGCAGTGCTAAACTCTAAGATATTTATCACTAAATCCCAAATCAATTTCTTTAGACTTCTCGACGCACGTTTCGCTAACCATGTTACCTTCATCAGGAGATTGTTCACCTCTAATTAAATTATCTGTACAAATTTAAGCTGCTTTGGGACAAGCCCTTTCCGTGAGGCGTTTCATCTCTAAAACATCGACTTAAATGGTGTACATGGATGCTTAGACATGTCCAGATCCTGCGCCATCTTATTTAAGCTTGAATGACAATTTCACATTGTCGATGTTTTCGTTAGTCAAAAACATTGAAGATTATTAACATGAACGAGACAAGTCTTCGTATGCTCGTATGTGTTTGATAAAATTGATTGCAACATTTTCAATGATTCATCTGAAGAAATTTCGATGGCAACATAAAATTTGAGGCAAACTCTTTGTTCGATATTTTTATCCATTTTAAAAACTGCAAAACATACTTGAGGTCGACCAACCTAACCAACAGCTGTAAACAAATTAATTAGTCGACAGATGCGCCGTTGTTATTCAGTTTCGGCAAAAAAAAATATCTTTTCTTATCTTTCTTGCGGTTTTTTTTCAATAAACAATTCCTATTATTTATTTGACAAAGTGCAGTGAATAATTAGGCTTTTGAACATTTTTTTTTAATAAATGGAAAAATCATATATGTTTTATAACAAAACTATTGTTATTTTTTCCTTATTATTATAAAAGGATATCAAACTGAAAATACATTTTTAAACCTAGTACCGATGACGCGCCGACAGTTCCCGAAAAAACCCGAACGTATGTAACCTCACAATAGTACCGAAGACCAATATCGCCAATATCGGGTTGGCTCCGAACAATTCGGAAGTTACACCGAAATTTTCTTTCGGGCTTTTTCCGAGAATTGGAGTCTCGGGCAAATATAATAATTTATCGATCTTACTCATTGTTCTATAGGTTTAACCTATATCATTGACTGCATTTGTTGGTTTGCTGGCGATATGAAAATATACTTGCTTTTAATTATTATTAATGCTTTTGGTGCTGTTTTCGACGAAACGGTCTCAAAAAATACTCTGAAATATTGAAATTAGATTAGGGTTTCTTTTGTTTTTTGCATTCGTTTTTATATCTTTTATTTATATTATTTAATTCAAGTAGGGAAAGCAAATTAACATGCCAAATTTATAAGAAGGAATATCCCTGCATGTCCGCAAATAATCTACATGTAGCAACACAACCGAGAGTAGTAACAATGAGAAAGCCTTACAGGACCGTCTATTTTGTAGGATACGAATAAAAATATTCAAGAAAGCGCGAATAAGCAAGAACAAAATTCGACTACCAATTTGGAAGGTAATCGTATATGAAAAGTCTTATATTTATGAAAGTTTTACAGGATAATCTAATTTGTAGATGGTCGAAGAGTACAGAAATTTGTGTTATCAGCTGGATGAACATCAACTAGTTAAATTAAGGACTGGCAAAGCGGTTTTCCATAGAATCAAAACAAATATCTGAAGGCGAATGCAAAAAAAGAGAAATAGAAAAGCAAACCTACTACCCAAAAAGTAAAGAAAATAGTATGGATTCTAAATAAAACAGTTAAAATGTGTAGTGTTTTTCATTAAAATATTTTGGTACATTTCATTTATTGATTGAATATATTCATTTTATAGGGTGTTTTCAAACATAGGTTAAAATTTATTATAGGCATTGAAGACTGATGGTAGGCTGACAGTGGTTCCAGGATAAGTTGTGGTACATAGTGCTTTTCTAGTGGGTAGACCTTAACCAAAAAATAAATGGTTTATGTGCCTTCTCTTATTTCGGAAATCTCTGGCTGGTCATGCATTAGAGTTAGTTAGCAGCTAGATTTATTTACATTTGCAAATATTATTAAATCAAGAGTCTAATATGGTGGTTTGTAAAACATATAAGGCGAAAAATCGCCATCATTTTAAAACTACCGAAAACATTAATTAAAGTAGTAATGTAGTGTGGGTGGAATTTTTTTGAAAATACATATATATATATATATATATATATATATATATATATATATATATATATATATATATATATATATATATATATGTGTATATATATATATATATATATATATATATATATATATATATATATATATATATATATATATGTGTATATATATATATATATATATATATATATATATATATATATATATATATATATATATATGTGTATATATATATATATATATATATATATATATATATATATATATATATATATATATGTGTATATATATATATATATATATATATATATATATATATATATATATATATATATATATATATATACAGTTAGAAGCCGTTGACAGTATTGAAGTGAAAACACTTTACTATTATGACGTCACAAACATGGAACCCAATCGCGGCGCATTCGTAACGACGTGATTTTTTGTTTATTTTATAAATTTTAGTTCATTCATAATTAATTGTAACACATTTTTAAAAAGTTTTTCGCATTGATTATTAATTTTATTTTTCAATTCTTCTATTGGAACCTTCAGTGTAAAAAACACTAATCTCGAAGAGATTTACCCCTTAAATCATCTTCTGATGATGTTAACATGGTTAGCGAAACGTGCATCGAGAAGTTTTCAAAAAGTGATTTGGTGTTTAGTGGTAAATCTCTTCGAGTTTAGAGTTTAATATTATTTTTGATAAAGTTTTATAATGAAGTAAAAAAATCGATAATTAATTTTTATTCAAAAACCCAATTGCAATCTTTAATTACGTCCTTGTAAAGAAACTACATCATTTCCATTGATGAATCAGCGAAGAATTTGTAATTAATATTATATCTAACTGTGGTAATGAGTGTAAAATTAGCGCGCACTTATATGCATAGTAATACTTTATCAAACTATGACACATTCAATTTTTAAAATATAGATCAGATCAAAATGATATTTTTTGATTTTCAAAATGATAATCAGCGTGGTGGGATGTACAATATTATTTAAATTTGATATAGACAGTTTGATTATAATATATATCTATCAGATATATCATATCTGTAGATAATATTTCCTAACAATAATATTTACGGATTGAAAATAAATAAAAATTTTTACATTCAACAATGAAAGTAGTTCGGCAATCAAGTGGTTTCAATCCTCCACCAACTGCTTTATGTTGGTTTAACAGGATTTAGCAACTGTTGTGGCGAACGTTAGAAATCTTTGAGCCAGAAATTTTAAGATAATTAAAAAAATATTAACATATCCTCAACTTTATTCTCGGCCTTTTCTTGTTTTCGAAAATGTACGGGGGTGGTCTGAAAAGTTTCCAGCCTTCACATGAAGATGGAGTTACTCGTCAAAAATATACTGATAACATAATTGTGCATGCGTCGGATAAGCATAATTGCATGAATTGCTTCCCCATCCACCGAATTCATCGGATTTGGCTCCCAGCGACTAATAGCTGTTTGCAGACCTAAAAAGGGAAAGAGATTTGACTCCAATGAAGAAGTGATTGCCGAAATTGAAGCCTAATTTGAGGATAGAGATAAATCGTTACAAAAACAGGCATCGAAATGTTAGTAAAGCGTTGGAGTCAATGTATCACTCTTGAAGCAAACTATGTAGATAAATAAAGTCAAATTTTGTCTAAAAATTGTTGTCTTATTAGTCATCTTACGAACTTATCGAGTGATGTGTTTATATATATATATATATATATATATATATATATATATATATATATATATATATATATATATATATATATATATATATATATATATATATATATATGCTTTTTTGTCGGGTCGAAATATATGGGTATGGCGCGCCTTCTTAACCTATGAGTTTGGCTGCGCCTTCTTAACCTTCAAAGGACAATCAAACTCATGCCAGTCAACTCTTCAGTCGAATGGTTCATGACGATGGCAAAAATAGACTGAACAGAAAAGTCTCACTTTTCAAGTGGATAACGTGTTGATGGTACGTTGATAAGTGTGAAATGACGAGTGGTGTGATGTGGCATGGACTATGTGAAATTGACCAATATGTTGACGATATGTGGTGTGGAGTGGATAGTGTAAAAAGGGCCTTAGTGGATAGTGTTAAAAGGGAAAAGTGTGAAAAGGGCCTTACACATTGCAATAAAAAAAATAATTTCGAGGCTATACCATAACTTTTTTCAAGTTTCAATGCTGACTTTTAGAATTTTGAGGAGGCAGAGGAGATAGTAAAAACCCCACCCTACCGACCATTTTAATTTGACAAACCCCTGAATATCAAATACCAAACACCCTGTATATCCCTATAATCCCGTATACATTTTATCATTCCGTATTCACGGTTACTGTATTCTAGGCATGTTTACGGAACGTGTCCCCCGCGAATAAAGAGCTTTGATTGTACGTTGAAAAATAAATCGATTTTCGACTAAGAAAAGAATATATCGTTTAAAAATTATCTAACTTTTCATTCGACCCTCGTCCTTTTTACGGTATGGTGTAGCCAATACAACAACGCTATCAATATTAGCGAAAAATCAAGATGTTTCCCGGTAATTCCCCTAATAAAAACATCATAATAATCCAATAAGCTAAAATTAAACGAAGCACGTTACCAATGTATTATTGACACGTTCTTTAAAATATACTGATTCCTTTATTCCGCACGTTAAACATAATATGTCTGCCAAGAATTTGAGTTATGTGTGTTAGATTCTGTAAGACAATAATAACCAAACGATACAAGTTATTACAAAAAATAAATACTCACTACTAACGAAGAAACGGTTTTAGTTGAACGAATATTCACATCAATTTGATGCTATTCAGTTTAATTGGCGATTATTAAGTCAATTCCAGACATGGTTTTATCAAAACACGTATTAAGATACGCTTATATCGAGGATGATCTTCAAAAAAATTTTTAGTACTGTGGTGATGTGTGAAAATTCGACATTTCTCCTAATTATAAATGTATATTCTTTTAAATAAATTACTTGGGTCTGAATGAAATTAATGAATATTTTGAATATTATATACGAAGAAGACTTATAGATGCGATGGTACTTCGCCTGAAATCTATCTGTTATGAGAGATAACTGTTAATACATGATAAAAATACGATTGATATCGAGATACAATATCTATGACAGATATTGTATCTCTTAGAAAACGAGATACAGCGGTAGTCGAAAGTACTGGACATTTATATAATGATACTAATCCGAAAAATATTATCTGTGGTTATTTATTTTACATATCGTCCGATTCGCTCCTTGGTGCTCACACATAAATATTTTGATAGTTATAGAGATCGGTCTTATTAAGATAGATACATGAATAAATAGCTTCATGCAATAACGTGCGTCATCACTTCAATTTATGAAAATATCTATATCGCCAACATGTTTATAAATTCATGTCAATTCTTTTTTGTGAGTACATTGGATTGTTTCATTTTTTACACGTACACTACGAAGTAAACACAACGATAAAGCTAAAATAAGTATTCATTTATTTTTCTATAGCTAAAGGTCAGTAGTGTACGACTATGACTACCAGGTGTACCGGTTAATAATTCTTTTTTCATTTTGTCATTTTGTTGCTACGACAGTACATTTCAAAACGATATTTAAACGATCGATCTATGATTATCATATACCATCGATGTTTAAACGATGTAGAGTGTCATATTTTTTTTTCGTGTGGTAAACGTCTAGTTTCGACCCAATTAAAGGCCCATTTGCGGTACGAACTGCTTTTCTTGTTCAATCAAAAGAAAAACGCGAGTGAAAGCCCTTGCATACTTGTGGAAACTTACGATGATAATATGCCAACGCAAGACGTTTGTGGGCGTTGGTTTAGACGAGTCAAAAGTGGTGATTTCGACTTGAAAGACAAAGAATGCCCAGGTCAACAGAAAAAAAATGAAGAAGCCGAATTGCAAGCATTGTTGGCAAAAGACGATGTACAAAGACAACAACAAATGACAGATAAGTTAAATCTTGGTCGCTGAATCATTTGTGATCATCTGCATGCCATGGGAAAGATCCAAAAGGCAGGAAAATGGGTACCATCAGTTGAACAACAGCATCATGCATCATTTTTGCACCGGATTGTGACTGGAGATGAGAACTCAAAACTCGGAAAATCTTGGGTTGACTCAAGACAACCATCGACATCAAGGCCGAATTGCTTTGGAAATAACACGATGATGTGCATTTAGTAGGATCAGAAGATTCGCGTGTACCATGAGCTTCTGAAACCAGGTAAAACAGATAATACCGTTCGCTACCTTCAACAAATGATAAATTTGAACCTGATTATTGATCGAAAAGCGACCAGAATAGGTTATAAGACACGGAAAAGTGATTTTACAGCACAATAACACCTCACCACACACAGCGAAAGCGGTCAAAGACACCATTTCTGTATTTGGCTGGGAACTCTTGTCCCACTCGCCGTACTGGCCAGACTTTGATGTCTCACGCACTTTCCATGAAACACTTCAACAATTACGGATATGCCGGAAAATGGCTTGATGACTGCGATGACGTATACTTTGAATAAACCATTTTTTACCTTTCTTCCAATTGGAACGTTTTTTTTTTTGAAAAAAATCAAGAATTATTAACCGCCACACCTGGTAAACACACTGATAAGTAGCGAACGGATTTTTGCCCAAGCTCGGGTAAGGTCACTGCTCAATACAATGAACTCAAAAAAATAATTGAAATTAATTTATAAACATTTTGGCGACATAGACATCTTCATGAACTGAAGTGATGATGCACGCCATTACATAAAACGATTTATTCACTTATCTTTTTAATGGTCCATGTTTCAGCGGGAATTAGCAGTACTGGATAAACTAAGGTTTTTACTATATGTTTTTTTTTGTGTTCCAGCATATGTTATGTCCCTATTCCAGATCTGCAAATTTCGGATTATGTATCGCCCTCATTTATTTTTAGTCTGTAGAGACAGCTTTCATATATTTTTTTTTTTTTGGATAATTACACTAGTTTACAAATTTTAACGTTTTTTATATACCCCGAAATAAATGTATATAGATATGTTAATCTACCTTCTTTAAACCTAAAAGTGTTAGCAGAAATATACCTATCGGGTCACATTTTTTTCTACAGTCAAACCATTTTTTCATCTACCCTACGTGGTGACTTCAGTTTAATATTTATTTATTCGATTCAAACTACTTGTTTACTTGTTTCAAATTGAATTAAAATGTCGAATTGAAAGTGTAAACTACGTTTGTGGACAGTTTATATTAAAAAAAAGAAGACCCATTGTAGATTCGTTAAAAAGTTCATATTTATATTATTTTGGATTTCGTGTTGCGAACCAAGGTAAAAAGTTGGCGCCTCATTTGTTTTGTGAAAGCTGTAGAATTGTTTTACTCCAATGGTCGTCAGGAGATAACATATACCTTCCATTTGGTTCACCAATATTATGGAGAGAACCTAGTAATCATGAAAATTACTATTACTTTTGTGTTACGAAGACAGTGGGATATAAAACAAAAAATAAGACAAGAATTGTATATGCCGAAATTCCGTCTGTTATTAAGCCAATTTTACATTCGAAGGATCTTCCTTATCAAATTTGTCCCGGGAATTCGAGTCAAAAAAAAAACCACAAGATGACAATGAAAGTGATGCTGAAGTTGAATTGATTTCTACTGAATCTGACGATTTCTTCCTTCAAGGAAACACTCCACATTTAATTTACCAAGCCGAATTAAATGATATAAGAGATTTACAACTATCAAGGTCTAAAGCAGAGCTTCTTGGTTCTCGCTTACAACAATGAAATTTATTAATATCAGACACGAAAGTTACCTTTGCCTGAAACAGGAGCAAAGTTTACTTAGAATTTTTCAAAAGAGAAGGGGAATATAGTTATTCTACTGATATCCCGGGACTTTTTGAAGCAATTAATCAAAACTATAATAAAACAGAGTGGCAGTATTATACAATGGGAATAAGAAACCGTCTATACCAATGCATTTCCTGCAGAATTCGCCATAATTTCTCACATTTTACCCTAGATCATCGAGGAATTTGCAACTTGTTGAATATATGTTCACATGCCTCCCTGGAATGAATCCAGCCTGCTCAGGGAGAATCCCGTTGATAACGAATAACGATAACAAATAATACTTGATAACTATATTTTTTTATTTTGTTTGCCGGTAATATTTTTTTAAACAATCTCTTTCATTTCAAATATTTACTCATAGAGTAATCTCCAAGGTTAACAGATATTTAAAACCGCAAATTTCAACCTGATTCTTGAAAACTGCGGAAATGACGTTAACAGTTAACGGTTAACAATGGAAGAAATTAATCCATGCAATGTCAGCGCTGATGAGTTATATTTTCATAGTGATATTTTTGGAAGCGAAAATACGATTGCGACTAATAATTTTAAAATCGTTCTTGTTATTCAACATAATTTTGGCGTTTCTGAAGAAAAAAAGTTTCTCAATATTTTACATTTTTTAATGTATTTTATATACACCAGATGTGTAGACTTCAATTTTATAGGAAAGTTAACAAGAGAAAAACATATACAAACAATATTTTAATATTTTGTGGTTTTTCCACCCACCACCTTTTATTAAGTCAAATTTTTTTTTCGTAATGAATCATACAACTGTTTAATTGTTTATTGCGGAATTTCTTCCTGTGAAGCCTGAATAACAGTTTTTAAATCTTCCATATTTGTAAAATGTCTTGATTTACTATAAACTCGCTTTGAAAGCATTCATCAGGAATTTTCAGTGATATTCATATCTGGAGCGACTGTAATTAAATACCATAAACAATCGATTCTCCGTGACTTTGGTCCCAACCCATTAGAACAAAAAATCGAAGATTATTAGTTTTATGTAGCAGTGGTCACATACATCGCAGAATAGACACGCGACTATTACAAATCACCAACAATGTCAGAAACCGAAACAGTTCCGCGGGTTACCATAAACACTGTAACAAATGCATCCTTCGAAAGATAATTAATTCGACTTAATATAAATAAAAAAAAACCCACCTTGAAACACTGCTAGAAAACATGTAAATAATAATTCAAGACAACCAGTACAATGACTGTCCTCAATAAGCATAATGTATGTATTAGGTATACCCATAAGTACTGTTTTTTTTTTAAATATAAAAACATTGCCATCTACTGGCAATAATTTAACTTAATATAACATAACCCAAATTCTAGTTAAGTAGATTGATACTTATTGTCCTTATTGTTAAATTTTGAAAAAAAAAATTGGTAAATGCTAATGGAAGAGCAAATTATAGATTAGTTCGACATTAGACATCTGATACTTTTATTTAGGTGTCTTAGCCATTTATCTTGGTGTCTTAGATAACATAACATGTTTGCGTTAGTTAAAATTTGGAAGACTTGTTGGGTTGGATAAGAATCTATTGTTGTTGGCTGAAATTGAAGCTTATTCCAAACAAACCGTTCAAAAATTAGCCATAAAGCTTAAAATTTCTGAGTCCACAATACAATGATATTTAAAACAAGTCAATGAGGTGCAAAGAGAAGAAATGTGAGGGCCATATCAACTTTCAGTTGAAAACAAAATTTAATCTATTACTATCTGCAGTGAACTTTTATCCAAGTTAGTCACAGATCCTTTTCTTCATTAAATCGTTCCAGGAAATGTTATAACAATGGTTAACACCAAGATACCTTTGTCCACTCCAAAATCAGATCCTCGCCCTAAAAGTGTTACTGCAGTATGGTGGGATTTTACAAAAATTATACACAATGATGTTTTGAATCCTAATGAAACCTTAATTGAAAAATATTCTGTTCAGCTTGATAGACTAAACATATCTTTGATTCAAAAATGTCCAAAACCGATTAATAGAAAATGTGTTATTCTGCAGCATGACAGTCTAATGCAAGACCTAATAATGCCAAAATCATCCAAGAAAAAAATCAGATACCTACCGTATTCTCCCGATTCTGCCCCGTCAGAAAAGATGGCAAATTTTTCAGATTTTGAAACATTTTCTTTATGGAAAAAATGATACTGCTGAGGCAGCTATTAAAACTGCACTCTAGGAATATTTTACTTCAAAATCACCGTCATCTTTCAGAATGGGAATAAAAAGTTTGTCAGAGAGATGGGCGAAAATTGTCAAGCATTAAGTCTTAAATAAAATAAAATTTTGTACAATATCAAAATATGACATTACTTATGGGTATACCTGGTAGAAAAATATGAACTATAAATAACTGTACTGTACCAAAGCATTTCAAACATTTTAGTTAAAAATAAAACCATAACTTCATACAAATTCATATGATATAAATCATCTTATGTGGCCTGAATGGCCTAAACTGAAACATATTTCCCTATTAACCTAAATAATATTAACTTTATCAATAATAATAGAAAAAATTACAGATAGAATAACACAGGGAAATTTTATCAATTTAGATTGTTTAATTTTTAGTTCTCTACCTCAAGTATTTATGCTGTATGTGTACTGCCCAAATACTACAAAATTATGTTATTTTGTGAGTGATTTTAACCAACCTGCACTGGAAAAATACACATTTACTTCTTTATTTGAGCACAACACAAACTAAAATATCTGACTTTGCTCATTTTGCTTTGTCTACCGGACATTAAACTAACTTAAAAGCTATTTAAACATATATCTAAGTTGCAAATACTCTTTTAATACCCTTTACAATTAATAATGACTTATTTAATTTACCTCCTTCTTGTTATCTATGAAGATAATGACCATAAAAGCCCATTATTTAGATAATTTAGAAACATATTATTATGCACGAGAAAAGATAACACTATAAAATTATAGATATTTTACAACAATACATGCCTCAAAATAATACAACAGCATTTAAAACTAAAGCATAACAAAATGTAAAAGAACAAAAATACTACTAAATGTATGGTAAAAGTTTTATATGCATTTTATTTATAATTGTGACACTTCAACAATTTGTCTATACCCCAACAGTTTTATTATATATTTATTTAATTAGTTAAAAAACACTTTCATAGCACATAGTTTTATATTTGGCATGGTGTAGAATAGCATAAGGCAATTAATTATAATTGAAATCAATAAATAAGGCCTCTAGTGAAGCATAATCTAAATTTCATTAACTTTATTAATAACAATACAGACATTAACCGACATATAACTGATAAATCCCATCAATTTAGTTTGTATAATTTTTAGTTCTATTTATAGATATCTATTCTATTTGATAATTTTACCTCGTGTATCAGTATGTGTATTTTTCTTAAAACTTTTCGAAAATTAGGGAAAACAAATACTCAATTTCTAAATAAGAACTATACTGCTTGATTAGTTTGACTTTGGATATATACATTGTATAATGCTAATATATTAATAACATGGACTGGAAAAATACACTCACTTTTATCTTTTTAACACAATATAAACTAAAATGTCTTATTTGGCTTATTTTAGTTTCTTAAATAAATACTAAAATAATTCAATACTCATTGCACTTAATGACTTATTTCATTTACCTTTTCCTTTGTTATCTATCTAGATAATAGCTACAAAGTTTCATTATTTAGATAATTTATGTACACATTATTAAAGTATGCAAGTTAAAATATAACAGCAAATTTACAGATATTTGACACTAATATAATAGTATTCAAAACAAAAGTTATTCTCAATAATTATTAAAATGTCATTTTATAATTATCATTTATAACTTTGAATACAACTGAATATAATTTTTCTATATGTAAAAATCAATTTTTTTTAAATTCCAATATGTATAATAAACAATATAAACAAGTAATTTATGATGATTCTGAATCTGATTGATTTAATAAAATTTACAGGAGTATGAATGACGTGAATCAAAAATCTTTAATAAATGATAATAAACCATAATCAGTGCTCACACAAATTTTAATAAGTAAAATATAATTTGACTGCATTCAAACTCTTACCTTAAGAATTAGTCCTTTAATGCATTGTCCACAGCTAAAATTCTTAATAAAAAGTTCAGTTCCACTTAACTAAAATTTCTTGAATAAATTTGTAACTAATACTGGTTTCAATTGTATTTAAAAAGATATAAAGACTAACACTAGACAATTTTAAGGCTTTTCTAATATTTATAATTCCTAATCAACTGTTACAATTCACTTTCTTCAACACACTGGACGTCAAAGAGTACATTGATAATTATTTTAATGACATTTTTGACAATGTGATTTTGTATTTAATGTTTTTTAAAATATTTCTAAACAGGACATTAACAATATAACAAGTTAACTTGTTAATAAGCACATAAAAAAGTTAGTACACAAGATAACTAATTGTATTCAGTGGTAACAAATAATAGACAGGAAATGAAAAATAGGTTTTCAACTGTCAAGGAAAAAAAGAAGAAGCGAAACTAATTTACTATTCTGTGGTAAAATATATGTATTCGGTTTCAACTTTATGTTGGCAGAGAGATTTAGTGGATCAGCTGTTTTGCTTGTGTGCTAGTAAGCCGGGATAAGAAGAAGAAGAAGAAGTGTTTTACGCACAGCTGATTATTTAAAAATAAGTATTATACAGCTTAAAAAGATTTTTATGAGCGGTGTAGGAGTGAATCTTTTAAGCTTAGTATTTGATTAGAATAGCCATACTTCTAAAGTCCAATCATCTTTTATATAATTGATTTTTTTAAGATACATTTAAATTTTCATTCAACACATATACAGGGAAGTATATTCCCAGTATATTCTTGGAAATAAAACATGTTGAAATAAAACATAAAGCATATTTATGCTTTGAATAAAGGGTTTCCTTAGAACATGCATCCAAAATACAACTATTTCCGCGAAAAACAGGTCTGAACTTTGAAATTTTCAATTGCTAGCAACAATTGCTAGGAAAATTCATTCCTTAGATTTAAGCATAACTTTGGTTTGCTTAAATTACATATTATTGTTGTGTACTTACATATTATTGTTGTGTGAAGTCACTAACACTAACTTTTCACACCCTAACACGTTTTAGACGATTCACGCCGCATTATCACGACACATGATTAATTATTTTATAGAAACTAACTGTTGATGTTCACCATCCTATTCCTGTGAAACAAGCTGTCGGTTGATAAAATGTTTGACCAATAATTCAATCAGAATATTAACCAGCTGAAAGCAGCCTTTCTGGGTATCGTAGCCGGTAAATACGTCTGGCTCCTTTTTGGAAATTTGGAGAGCTTCTTCGTAAATTAAAATTATATCGTGGTACTCGAGTACATAATACATTTTTGGTTTGAAACCAAAACTAAAGCACCAAAAAAAAACTAGGAACTTAAATACACGGACTGATACTCCACAGAAATAAAGTCATCATTTTGAAACCACACTGTCGTGGGAATCACCTGATTTATCTAATGCGGACGTTGCCACTTTTATTGTAGGTAATGTAGGGTGTAGTTCTAAATTTTAAAGAAATAGTTTTAAACAAAGCTTATTACTTTATTTGTAGTTTATTCCAATCCATAGTTTTGGTTTGAGATCAGCGTTCCTCAGTGCCATCTTTTCAAAATATATCATTAAAAGGATGGCCATTACTGGTGATAAAGATGAACCCATTGCAGCTCCATCTGTTTGTCGGTATATGTCTTCGTCAAACATGAAGTAAACGTTGTTCAAATAGTGTCTAGGCAAATCTATCGCGTTGTTGGGGAGGTCTTCATTTTCCATTATTAATTACAATGCTTCTTCTATTGGTATGCTCGGATATAGAGATTTGACGTCGAAACTGGTCATGATATCCTTTTGGTCTATTGTGAGTTTGTCTAGTCTCTGTGAAGCGTTGAGAATTTTTAATGTACGACTCGATCTTTTCTGTTATAGGCTGTAATGTATTGTTTTTTCTATATTATTTTTTTTAACTGTGTTTTTTTTTCTTTTACTCGAACGGGTGATTTGAAATAATTAACCTTATTCTTTATAAATGTAATGTATTGGCCAAACATTTCTTTAGGTTAGCCCCAGCTTTGTGGATCTTTGGCAGGCCATATAGTTTTGGGTATCTGCTTGACTTTTCTCTCGGGATGAGTTGTTTCTTGATATTGTCGTCAATTGGAGATTCTTTGATTTTGGCTTTCCTAGTTTTTTTTCCAGATATGATGTGGGGCCTTTGGTAAGCTTTTTATAAGTGGGGTCGGGTAGAAGTTCTTTGATTTTTGTTTTGTATTCTTCAGTATCTATGACTTCTGTGGCGTTTCCCATGTCGGCAGGTAGTATGGTTATTTCCTTTGCTTTGTTTAATTTCTTGATGGCTTGCTGTTCTTCACGGGTTAAATTTATTGCGGGCTCTTTGGTATGTCTTAGAATCCTGGAAATATCCTGTCTAATTAGTTCGGTCGTATTTTTATATAAATATGATAGGCTTGTTTCGACATTTGCAATTGATTTGATTTGCGACATTTGATTGCGTAGTTGAAGTCTTTACTTAGATACTTTGATATGTTGATACTTTGATATATGACTGTGTTGATGTTGGTTGATAGCGATTGTCGTTTACATGATTTTATCCTGAGATTATTTAATTTGTTGTGGATTCTTTTGAGTGTGATTTTTTTGCTTGATTCTGTGCGCCAATGTGTCAAAAGTTTTATTTTATTCCAAAGTAGGTGGTGGATTTGTTGACTTAAAGATAGATGGATATTGTAGAGTTATATATATATATATATATATATATATATATATATATATATATATATATATATATATATATATATATATATATACTTACAAACAATATATAATAGATACCCCTATGTAATATTACATTTTATTTCGTATACT
This sequence comes from Cosmopolites sordidus, assembly GCA_031761425.1. Taxonomy (NCBI): domain Eukaryota; kingdom Metazoa; phylum Arthropoda; class Insecta; order Coleoptera; family Curculionidae; genus Cosmopolites; species Cosmopolites sordidus. Next base: position 43,087 of record JARFXV010001219.1, read on the forward strand.
AATTCACAAAAATTTGTTCTTTCTTTGTTATTATTTAGCATCGATGCAAGATTATTCCTGTTAACAGAGATAATATTAATATTTTCTTTCTTTAAGTGATTTGTGATTGTGGAATTTAATTTATGAATATAGTTTATAGCATGCCAATTGTTAGAATCTTTTTCGGGTGTTGCGTCATAAAAATGCTTGGTGTTCAATCCTGTTGTTTTCAATCCTGTTTTTTTCAATCCTGTTTTTTTATGATTTTATTTATAACGCTGGACTGATATCCATTATTCTTTGCGACATTTTTGATTATATTAAGTTCTTTTTCATAGCTGTGTGGAGTAGTTATGCTGGATCCACACTAATAAAATGTGGCGTGTGTGTTGAATTCACCGGAACAATTTGAATTATCTGGTGGACAACAGATGGCTCGTGTGCGTGCGTACGTCGACAATACCTTGTGTGACCTTGTGTGTTAGAGCGTCTACATCGCCGCGCAGGCACACCACATACAACACATACACCCTGCACAACACAAATTTTTATTGATGTAGACCCAGCTTTAGAAGTCTGTGGGTTATACTATGAAAGGTGGACATTTGAAAAAAGAAACACCTGGGTTTTCTAAATATTTCCAATTCTAATTTATTCGATATTCTTATTATTTTTAAATCTAATATATTTAATGAGTTATCTGTCTCTATATGTACTATGAACTGGCTTGAGCTACTACTTTGCGGCTTGAGCGGCTTGGATGAGTGGGACACGTTGTTAGAATGTCTGAAAGTCAAATACCAAGGAGGTTCATGGAGGGACGAATAGTGGGCAATAAAGAGAGATAAGCCAAAATACGCGGTGGCACGATGATGTAAGAAGAGACGCTGAACAAGTGTTGCAAATCATATTGGTCAATGTGCTCTAAGAATTGATTCCGCATCCACCATATTTACACCGTATTTGGTACCCTCCACCTTATTTTTCTTTTCAAACATGAAGAAATAGCTGGCTGGAAATAAATTCACATTAGTCGCACCTTTTTGAAGACAAAAAATTGAAAATCATTGGATGAGGCGTATCGAGTTAAAAGGAGATTAAAAATAAATCAATTTTTGGCCAGAAAAAAATACATTAACAAAAAATCTGATTTTTCACTTTACCGTCGTATTTTACTAGACGCTTCACAATTTCCATTAGATATAAAAATACAATGAATGAATTCGATTTTTTGACCTTTGACAATTGGGATAATTGCTTTACATTTAAATTTTTAATTACATCCCACGTCACAGGAAATGACAAGTATGCCACCTACACACGTGTAATATTTAATGAGTCTGTAATTCCACTTTAAAAGATTGAGATGGAGAGGACGGATTTTGCGTCAAAAAAGAAAACTAATTTTTTTCTTTTTTTAGTTCCGACGTACTAATTTTGTTGTTTTTCACAAAGATTTTAATAAATATATAATATATATTTTATAAATACATAAATAATAAATAAATTAGATATTTAATGTAATTTAATAAAGTTGCAAAAACAACTTGATATGACTTCTCCAAAGGGCGGGGAATTATGGTTGTGTAATTATAAAATTGCAAGTAAAGAGTCTTTCAAATTGAGCGTTATTTTAAACTCTTGAATAAAACACAGAATTTGCGTTGATTTAAAAAAAACTTATTATTGATAATTGAAGCGCAGTGTATGACATTTAACCAAGAAAAACAATCTCTGCCAAATGATCACCTCTTGCAGCTCCACAGATGGAGTCTGTGTGTTTTGTTAACATTTTGGATGATATTTTGGCATAACCGTGGCTCTATCTCACTAATGAATCGAATAATTTAATTATTTAGTTCAGGAATTGACAATGGATTGGAAAATGTTACACTCAATAAATCGACAACTCAGCAGCATTCTGAAAGAAATACGGCCAAATTGCACCTCCTGACAATAATGTCCACCAAACAGTGACTCGTTTAGGATGTAAAGGTTTCTCATGAATCAATCGTTGATTTTCCTCATCCCAAATGGGACAATTTTGTTTATTAACATAGCCATCAATTTGAAAATGTGCTTCATCTGAAGAGAGGATTTGAGGATTGAGAACAATCACCTGTTTGCTCTTTGACCCAACTGAAAAATGCACGACGTTTTGAATGATCCAATGGTTTTAGTTCCTGTGTTATTTGAACCTTATATACCTTGAGAGCAAAATTATTTCGCAAACTATGCCATACTGTGGATTCCCTGATTCCAAATTGCTATGAAAGTCGACTAATGGAAATTCCTGGGTTTTCAACAACACTTTCACGTACCAAATCAATATGCTCTTGTAAACGACCCTATGACTATATATTGCTGTTCTTTTATCTTCCACCGAACTATTTTTCTCGACATATTTTCTTCGACATTTTAACAGTTCGGTTAATAAAATCATAAAATAATTCAATATTATTAACGCGTTGTTGCATTGTGTACGACTTCATTTTTATAAATGTTATATATTGCACATCTGAAATGATATTAGACCTAGGCAGATTGACAACGCCATCTGTGTTTTATTCAAGAATTAAAAAAACCGCTTAATTTGAAAGACCCGTTAGATAACAAGATATGCTGAAGTAAAATACATAATAGAAAAGAAAAGTTTAGATTTTTTAAATGAAATTATTGGTTTTTTGATATTAGGTTTTATTAATTCAGTATTGGCCAATGGTGCGTGTACGCAACAATTTAGTAAATATATTTTTAAGATTATGAGTCGTCATATTTTCTATATGCCCAATTTTCCATCGAAAAAATAGTGTTTACCAACCATGCTGTTGGTGGTTAGACTCATTAGGGTACCGACATATGCTTCATCCGTCAACAGTAGGGAGTCCCTCTCCACAATTAAACAACCCACACTTTCACCGACTTCTCGTCGGATGACTTATAACTTATATTTAAAAATCTGCCAATATCAATTAAACAATTAATTTTGTGAATTATTTAAGTAATATGTGTCAATTTTTTATAAAATTTTTAAATGACATATTTGACTTTTGACATATTTAACAATTATTCCACCTTTTTTGTTTTTTATTATAACCTAATTGTTTTGATTTTTTTATGTAGAATGATATTAGATGCAAAAATTTAAAAAAATATGAAAATTTATTATTTAATAATGTTTTTATATATACAACTTAAATTATCTGTATCATTTCTGAAATTAATGGTATTATTTGTTTTTTTATATAAATCATTTCTTTTATATTTCTTTTTTTTAATTGTTTTTCAAAATCTAAGATTTTTATGTTGTTAAAATTAAAGTTATGTTCATGTCTATAGCATGCTTTTAGCATGGGCTTGGGCAGTTTAAGCAATCAATTTTGTAAATTAAATTTGTTTGTTCCATTTTGGGTTTTTGTGGTTTTAATTTTATAAATATTTGTTTAGTCTTATTATTGGGTATTTCTGCTATATTTATATTATATGGTTTAAGAACTTTTTTTTATTTTATTATTTATTTCTGGTATGCATGGTAAAGGTATGTAATTTTCATTTTTAGTTTTATTTGTTATGTTATTATTGTTATATATTCTATGTATTCTATTTTTAATTACCGGTTCGTAAACTTTTGATGTGATGTTGATATCCAAAAAAAAAATTATTGTTTTCTTTTTTTCTTCTTCATGAGTAAATTTTAATTTGTTATGAAATATATTGAATTTGTTTAAGGTATATTGAATTTTATTTTTAGGTATGCATAATATACAATCAACAACAAATATTTAATAAAAATAAGGTTTAAAATCGGGAGTATCAATAACTTTTGTTTTAACATATTCCATTATTTACTCTGACCGAAAATCCCAATAAATAAAAAAAATAATATATATATATATATATATATATATATATATATATATATATATATATATATATATATATATATATATATATATTTGTATTATATATATATATATATATATATATATATATATATATATATATATATATATATATATATATATATATATATATATATATATATATATATATATATATATATATATATATATATATATATATATATATATATATATATATATATATATATATATATATATATATATATATATCTATATATATATCAGGTGTCCCATTAAGGATGGCAAAATGGTCCCATTAAGGCAAACGGACATTAGACGACTTTTTATCTCAATAAGTAAAACTCCCCCCCACCCTCCTATTCGTGAAATTGCGACAAAATGTCATAAAACAAAGTTGTAGGAGACAGTTTGCTAATAACTGAGAATTTTTCTTACTCGGTTAATACTTGAAAATACACAAAAAAAATGATTTTTAAAAATGTTTAGCTCGTTACGCCCTCTTGCGGTCGTTATATATATATATATATATATATATATATATATATATATATATATATATATATATATATATATATATATATATATATATATATATATATATCAGGTGTCCCATTAAGGATGGATCGCTGCCGTATCTTGAAAACTATTTATCCCACAGCTTTGGGGAAAAAAAAATTATACTAAAAATGATCATGAGAAATTCACCAAAAATATTTTTAAGCTTCTAAAACGACCGCAAGAGGGCGTAACGAGCTAAACATTTTTAAAAATCATTTTTTTTGTGTATTTTCAAGTATTAACCGAGTAAGAAAAATTCTCAGTTATTAGCAAACTGTCTCCTACAACTTTGTTTTATGACATTTTGTCGCAATTTCACGAATAGGAGGGTGGGGGGGAGTTTTACTTATTGAGATAAAAAGTCGTCTAATGTCCGTTTGCCTTAACCGATTTTCCTCAATTTGGATTCATTTAAAAGGCAATTGCTGGGACAATCAGATAATCTGGGAGATAAATTATTTAGTTTATAAATGAAACCGCGAGGTGGCGTTACATTCAACAATAGTTTTTTTGAAGTTTTGTTCAGTTTTTTCAAATAGAATGGTACAGCTTTTACTACATGGCAAGAAAGGTAATTTAAAGAGGAATCGTCCAGTGAAAACCCGAAATCGATATCTCTGACATGTCAAGAGATATTTCGATTTTTCTGAAAAAAATCAGTTTTAATTTTTACCGTAATATTAAGTTAAAAATTGGTCTTAATATTTAGGTCGCAATCGCAACCGCAACAATTTTATTTAAAAAATAAAATTATCTATTCATTATCAATCATCATAACATTTCTACATGTTCATTGTTCAACGTTCATTGTTACATTTTCAACATTGCATTTATTGATTATTAATAATTATTATAATAATATCTAACAATGCCTTTTACGAATAACGAGGCCTAGGACATGTTGACGGTGTATTTCCAATGTTTTGAAAATGCATGTATTGCAGAGCGGCAATATGCAAGTCAATATCCCGAAAGAAGGCATTATTCGAAGAAGGTGTTTACACGTCTAGCAAGACGCTTACGAGAAACAGGAATTGTGCATCCAGATCCAGTCCGCACCAGGTTACGTTCGATTCGTAATGGAGATAATGTCGTAAATGTTCTGGCTTATGTTGAAACCAACCCCCATTTAAGTATCAGACACATATCTGAAGAATTAGGTGTTAGCAAGACATCCGTTCATCGAATCTTAAGAGATAACAAGCTGCACCCCTATCATGTTGTCTTACACCAAACCCTTTTGGATAACGATTTCGACAGACGGTTAGACTATTGTCACTGGTTAAAAAATATGTGTAGTGGAAATAAACAATTCTTAAAACGCATACTATAGACTGATGAAGCTACTTTTAGCAGTGATGGAGGCGTTAACTTACATAATATGCACTACTGGGCAGTTGCTAATCCACACTGGATGATAGAAATCAACCACCAAAATAGATGGAGTGTGAACGGATGGTGTGGTGTTTTGGGAGACAAAATTATTGGTCCCTTTATTTTTAATGGACTTTTGAATAGTGAAATATATTTAAATTTTTTACAAAATTTCGTTGGAAACAAGAAGACAAATGTGGTACCAGCATGATGGATACCCTGCCCACTTCTCGCAGGTGGTACGAAACTTCTTGGATGCTAAGTTTCCAAATCGTTGGATAGGATGGGGTAGTTTATTTTCGTTACCGGAGCGCTCACCGGATTTGACAGTCCTCGATTTTTACTTGTGGGAAAGACTAAAAAATTCAAAAACCAGCATTTCAAGAGCGGAAATTGAAGCTGCCGTTTTTAGTACTTGTCGAAAAATAAATCTTTGCATTTCTAAGGATGGAAGGCATTTTGAACATTTAGAAAGGCGTTAAAGTTCAGATTCTGTTAATTATTAGACTGTTGTGCTGTTAATTTTATTTGACTGTTGTTATTATTATTATCTTCGTTGTTGGCCCGGTGGCCTTTAAACACGCTAACACGGTGGCTTAAAACACGGTGGCCTTTAAACCATAAATTAATATGGCACGAAGAATTTGGACCAGTCTTAAGCCTGGGTAAAGTGTGAAGGAAGGCAAACATTAGGTTAATATTTTTTTAACTTAATGCAGGTAGTATTGAAATAATAACTGAAATAATAACTGATAACTGATTTTTTCGAATCGAAATATCTCTTGACATGTCAGAGATATCGATTTCGGGTTTTCACTGGACGATTCCTCTTTAAATTACCCTTCTTGCCATGTCGTAAAAGCTGTACCATTCCATTCCATTTTTTTTTTTTTCGTACAAATATTTTTTAAAGCACCAAATTATTAGAACTTTTAGTATCAAAGCGGGCATATGAACGACGAAAAAAATATGTATTGCTTACATATTTTGTGTTTATATGTCTGATATTTTTACTAAAGTACTCTAAAGTAATGTGGTATACTTGAAATATCTCAGATATTTTTCGATAACAATAACTTTGACTAAATATAATATTGGTACGTATACGCAACAATAACGCAATGTACGAACAAAAAGTAAACATACGAAGGGCGTAACTTCATCACATTTATCAGTGCATTACAACTATTGCGCACCAATAGTAGAATTTTCTTAGATTTTCCTTCGATGCATCGCCTCTTTACTCAGTTCTACTTTAGTTGCTAGATAGAAGAGTTGGGATTTATAGAGTTTAGTGCAAAAGATAGATGTTTAGTGAAGCGGGGGCGTAAAAAGTTTTTAACGCAAAGAGAATTGGAAGAGGTAATGGAGGAAATTACGGATGAACTGGAAGATTTACTTTTACCATCCGATTTGGGTTCAAGTTCAAGAAAAATCTCCTTATGGATTGGGAGGACAAGTAATTCTAGATTTTTTGGCATCAATAGAAAATCTACTGCACCACAGGATTTTTATTTTTTTTTATAACTATATCATAAGACCAACCATAACCATAAGAGGCAGTAGCACAAATAAGTGCCCTTCAGAAAATGCAAAGTCTCCCGGAAAAAAAGAAAAGGGTGCCTATGATTTTGCAGTCGAAGAAAACATACATCTAAGCCTTGTCACATGGAACGACAATTCTATTGTTACTGTCGCTAGTAATAATGTTTCTGCGCTATCTTTAGTAAAAACTAAAAGATAAAAACCTAAAAGAGCGCAAAGAACTTCAAATTTTACAACCTGATATGCAGCGACGATTCGTGGGGGAAAAAACGAGTGGGGCACGTATAACCAAATATTGGAAATTTGGAAATTATGGAAATTTTGGATAGGGAAATACGTCGCAATCAACAATTTTACATTTATTAGTATCATACACACACTTTGCTGTGTAGAAATACGAATGTAACTGTCAGACATCCAATTTTTATTTAATTTTAAATTTTTTAGGTAGGGCACGTGCCCACGTGAGGTAGTAGGGCACGTGCCCTATTACCACGTGCCACTTCTGAAATGATAAAGCAATATAATTTCTACATGGGAGAGGTCGATCTTGATGATAATGCAAATTATAGAAGAAGCATTAAAGGAAAAACATGGTGATGACCTTTATTTATAAACAACTTAGACAGCGCTACAGCTAACTGCTAGAAACTCTACCTTAGGGTAAATGATTCCAACATGACACAGCTGGAATTCAAATCTTATTTAGTAGTACGTCTTTTGAAAAACTATGAAGCCGCTGCAGACAAATCTAGTATTGGAAGACCTCCAAAATAACTTGTTCCGAATGAAGTGAGACTTGACAGAATGGGACTTGTGATAATAAAACATCCTGAAAAGGCAAGACGGAGACGCAAACAGTAAAAAAAATCATGCTATTTACCTTTGTGATAAATGCAAGGTTCATCTGCACACTGGTTTAATATTTTTGATATAATTAAGAAATAAATAAATAAAAGTTTATTTTAAAAATTTAATTCTTAGTTTCAGTTAATGGTGCGTATGCGCGTATATTTATTAATAAAATATTTTGACCACAAAAACTATGTCAAAATGTTCATTTTAAAGTAAAAATGCAAACAAACGTTGTTTATTTATTCTTTTTTCATAACTTGCCCGTAAAGTGGTTTATCAAAATATAATTTATTTACGATAAAATATATATTTTAATTAATTGTATTGTAGTGGTAGGATAACAAGGGCCTAGTAGTCCCACCCCAGAAAACAATTATTGCCACGAAACCTGATGCAAGGTGTGACATATATGAGACTGACGTTTTAATTTTTTTTATTTAAACTACAGTCGTCTCTGGGCTCCGGGTTACTAGGTATTTTCTCCGGGTAAAATCGCTTTTAATTAAAACATAAAACTAAAATAATATAATTCTTATACCACAAAAAAAAAGTTAAGATTTGGCAACCACGCACCCGTTAAGCGCCGGTCTGTTTGGAGTTTCGACGAAGACGCAGATTGCAGTTATTGCGAGTTTATGCGTATTGTCGATTATTCAATATTGCTGCTGTCCGTTGTTTTTGCGTCGATTTTACTTATTATTAAAGTTACTGCAAGTTAGTTTAAGCTAGTTGAAGTGCTTTTTTAGACAATTTTCAGTTTGACAAGTTACAAGTTGCCATGAGCGAGAGTAATAAGAGAAGAGACAGTGATAATAATCCAAGTACTTCGTCATCTGAAGGCATTTTAAAAAATTAAAAAGCTAGGTTCAAAACACATTTTCAAGATTCTTGGACACAAAATCCGCAGTATAAAAATTGGCTAGTTAAAATAGACCAGTTTATAGCTAAATGTAGCATATGTAATATAAGGTTTACTGTTAAACATGACGGAGAAAAATCTTTAAAGACTCATTTGAATAGTAAAGGACATTCCAGTGCCGTCAGTACATTATCCAAAAATAAATTGCTAACAGCATTTTTACCAAAAAAAGAATCAGCCGAAGAAAATTACGTTACTATAATTGAAGTAGCTCAAATTTATCACACCGTAAACCACCATCATAGTTATTTGAGTACCGATTGTGGCATTAAACTTAATTCTCACGTTTATCGCGACTCTCATTTGGCAAAAGAAGTTCATTGCGGTAGAACAAAAGCCGAAGCAATCATCGAAAATTGTTTGGGGCCTAAAAGTGTCGAGAAAGTGTTGGAAGAATGGGCGCTGGTACAGAATCGTCCCAACCATTTTCAATTTTGTGTGATGCCTCAAATAAAGGAAACCAAAAAGTTTTTCCAGTAGCTGTTAGATATTTTAGTATTAAGAGTGGTGTTCAAAATAAACTTTTAGATTTTGTTGAAAATAGTGATGAATCTTCTTTATTAATTACCAATACCATACTTAAAACATTAGACATGTTTTCACTAAACGCGCATATTGCGCGGATAATGCGTCAGTAAACTTTGGCATTCATAATTCTGTCTTTCAAAAATTGAATTACGAAAATCAGGGAATTGTAAAAGCTAATTGTAACTGCCATGTAATTCATAATGCAGGTAGAAATGCCTGTAAGGTTCTATCTTTTGATTTCGAAAACTTAATATTAAAAATTTATGCCGAGTTTTCAAATAGCGCAAAAAAAGCAGAAGCCTTGAAAGAGTGTTTTGACTTTTTAGATATTAAATATCAAAAAATGCTAAGGCTCGTGACCACAAGATGGCTTTCGCTATATGCCGCTCTTGAAAGTTTGATACGATCTTGGCCAGCTGTAAAAAAATATTTTTTAGAGCTGGGCGAGGAGAACTTCCATAAAAATATATGGAGTTTTTTCAAAACGAATTTGAAAATGATTTAAAACCTGACATTTTATATTCTGAATGTTATGTTTATTTTCTGCATCATTATATGCATATTTTAAACACGCATATACTTAAATTGGAGAGTAATTATGTAACAAGTTTAGAGTTACATAACATAATGTTAGATTTGAAAGAGCAAATAGAAGAACGACAAAAAGATCAATTTTTTGGAAGCAAAATTTCATCGGCTTTGAAATATCTTACACCATTTGAAAAACAAACATTTGTAAAAGAAGCTTCTTTAGTTTACCAAAGGACTTTAGATTACCTTAATCGATATTATAATTTTGAAAACCCTCCTTTTAAATATTTTCAATGTTTTAATATAAAAAAAAATCCAAATATAGAATACGCGCAAGTTTTAGAGGCCAAAGATGGTATCAAAATAAATGTAGATGAAGACGAGTTATACAGTGAGCTACTTATTCTTAAAAAAACCCTTAAAAAAATTAAAGAAAGTTCATTTAATTCTGAAGTAAACATAGACAAAATATGGTGCAAGGTAATTCAAAATGGAGATATGCCACAATTGTTTAAAATTGTAAGTAACATTTTGTCATTTCCTATAAGTAACGCTTATCCAGAAAGGATATTTTCCTTGATGACTAATCTGTGGACTGACGAACGTAACCGTATGAGGGTAGCTTTAGTAAAGGCAGAATTATGCACAAAATTAAATTTTAATATGACTTGTCTAGAATTTGCCGAGTATTTAGAGAAAAGCGAACAAAATGCTTTATTAAAAACCTGCCAAAGTAACACAAAATATAGTTTTAAGTTTTGTTTTATTTAGCAATACGGTGTGCTTGTGTTATTTTTTTTTATTCAAAAATATATATGGTTTTTAAATGCTTTTTTTTTGTCGTCAACACGAACTCTCCGGGTCAAGTCACTTTTTAAGGTGGCATCCCTAAGCAGTGCTGGAACTCTGATACCGGGATTACTTTCAGCTCGTCGGTTACAGCCTCTTCAATGATCTACAATGCCTCAAAATGGTGTCCTTTAAGGTGCATTTTAAATCTTGGCAAAAGGAAGAAGTCTCGTGAATAAAGAGGCTGCAGAGCCACAGTGATACTTTTACTTGCGAAAAACTCGTCAATTTAAATCGCTGTGTGGCAAGGTGCATCGTCTTGGTGCAGCACTCAGGTGTTCTTGATGTTCGGTCTCACTCGAATTACCCTTTTTCGAAGTATTTTAAGAACTTCTCGGTAAAATGCTGGTTTACCGATTGGCCTTGAGGCACAAATTTCTTATGGGTGACCCCATTCTTCTTGGACTGTGATATTCCTGGATTTGGCGCTTCGTTTCCGGGTCGTATTCAAAAATATTCAAAATAATGAGAGGTTCTAGAAAATTAAGGTCATTTTTAATACGCACAAAAAAAGTTAAAATATATTTCGCTCCTGTTCTCCTTTTGATTCTAAATTTTCTTCATACTAAATTCTTTGGTCAAAATCTAGATGAACGGTTGTCTGAGTCATATTCAACACTTTCTCATTCTGGTCATCAACCGACCATCAGAATGCAGAAAATCCCTGTTTCTGTAGACATTTTCATCATTTCTTGCAATTGATGGCCTTCTATTGCTAGGTTCATATTTAATCGAGTCTCAGCCTTCTGAGAATACTTTAAACCACCCGAAAAACCTGGGCCTTTGACAAAACACTGTACCCATAGGCATGTTGAAGTTTTCTGAAAGTTTCGGTCGAATTGCGCTCAAGTATCATGCGTCAATGAAGGCGCATCAGATGGTCTCCTGTTACCCCTCCAAAAAGGGAAGTTCAGAGTATTGGCAGATCGATTGCTGTGCCACCAATCTCATTGGTTTGTTTGCACGCGTCGTACGCCATCTAAACTTAAACTATTTCAATATATAGATTCATTTGGAGGCGAAGGCGAACAGAAGTTGCAGTTGAAGGCGAACTCACTAACGGAATGTAGCATTGCATGAAGGAGTCCAATAGTCCTACTGGGACTTGTGCATTCGCACGCGATTACAAACTACCTACTGCACCAACTGTTAGGGGGTTACCAGTGACCATTGAGGAGCTAACAACTGACTGAAGAGACTGATTGGAGAGAATAGTTGAAGAGTCTAGTTGCCCTTTTCACCCTTTTATATCTCCTCGAGAGGTGGAGCTAGAAATCTTTGAACAATTATTATCCGAGCCGTACAGCCGTCGTCACAATTGTATTTTCGGTCAATTAATAACTTTTGAATAGTAACAAGTGTCCTCCGACTGTCATTGATTTAGATCGCTTCAAAACAGCTTATACGGAAGGTAAACATTTCACTTGGATCAGTGTTTTAGCCCCAAACCTCAAAACTTCTATAAACGCGGGATAATGCAGTTACCGGAGGGATACAGAAAGGTACATACTATATTGATTCAATGTCACTTGTAGTAAATAAAATTTTTCTTTCACTATTTAAGAAATGGGACGAAGTTTTACATCAACCTAATAATAATCACTTAATATTTTTAAACAATTTTACATGCTTCTTCATAGAAGACGAAGGAAAATATTTATTATCTCCTTGATATTTCCGTGATTTTGTAGATCTGAAGATATCTGCCCTGGACAGTTCTATTAAACCCCAGATATATGAATGGCGGTATTTCTTTGTCCTAATTCTCGTTTTACTCGGCGTCCGTCTCCCGACGACGTAGTCGTCGCGCCTTGGCGTCGCCGCAGCGCACGTCGATGACGTCAACACGCCTCCACATTTAGTCTGGCGGCAGAAATGGAACGGGGATGTCATCCCGATATTTCCAACACCCACAGTGCCCGTATTCGGTTATTATGTCCATACACGGCCAACTAGAACTTCCTGGAACTCAACCGTTTACTCTTTCGATATTATAAAACGCCACTAGTGATATTACGATAACTTGTGAAGGAATTGAATTTTTTTAACGGTAAGTGCCTCAAATTAGTTAACGTCTACTCGTTCATTTCCAAACATCAACTGTTACTTGTCCATTTCCACGAACGTCCTATTTTTCTTCATATAACAATAACAAAAATCAAAAATATAATTAAGTTTATTTCTTTCTATTTTTTTTTGCATGGTGTTTTTACGCAGGAACAACCGTGGTAAACATGGGAAACAAAAGAATCACAATTTGATATAAAAATAGATATTACTACTGTTGTTCCTACCGACATTTGACACATTATATAACGTCAAACTTACGTCATTTAATACATAAGTCGATTTTATGTAGTGACGTCAAAATGAGGGTATCAATTGGGGATTTACGAGTATTTCTTTTTGTTTTAATATTTTGTTTGTTGATGTATTCATATGTTAAAGAAATACTGATTGTACTTTTGTCAGAGTTTGGTTAACAATATTGAAAGTATAATAACATAATTTTAATTTTGGTTTGCTATCTAAAAATATATAAATACAATTTCAAGTGTTTAATAATATAATATAATCAATTATCTGTTCAAATGTCATAAAACGTTTTTATGACATTTTGAAGAACGAATTAAATAAATTCCATAACTGGGAATTGAAAATAACATATATTTTAAAATTTCATTCATTTATTGAAACTAAGCTTTTATACTGGTGCGATTGATACATTATAGTTGTAGCATAATTCAAGAATATATGAATTAATTTTATTGGAATTTGAGTATTCCCCTGTTGTGGCTTTTCAAGTTAAAATGTCAGTAAATAAATTATTAAAAATCAATATTACTACTGTTTGATTTGCTATATTGAAAATATATAGATGGTCGCTATTATGAATGCAAAAGCTCTAATATCTCGAGAACGCTTTGAGATTTCTTAATAAAATTTTGAACACAAACATCAGGAAATGTTTCCCACTTTTTAGGTATTTTTCCAAGTTTTTTTCTTGTCGCTTATTTGAAATTCAAGGATAACTTTTTCTTAAATGGCAATAGTACTTGAATTTGGCAATGTTTAAAAGAGCATTTTTTTTCTGAATTCAACGAGGTAAATATTGTATTGTAAAACATAACTAAAAGTTACTTGTTTCGGGCTGTTTTAGGATAAATATATTTTTCATTGAATAGGCTATGAAGCAATGGATGACAGATGATGAACGTAATTCTGTGAATTTCAAATTCCTTTCAATTTTTATATAAAATTAATATGTATTTAACTGAAAGATACATAATTGAAATACTAACAATTATTGGATACGATGGCACAAAAAGCACTTATGCTGAAGTTTGTTGAGTATTTAATGAAGTACATATAAATAAAAACATAATTAAATCAACAGTTTCTAAAACGGCGAAACAATTTAATTATTCAGTCAGCATTAAAAGTTGTCCAAAATTTGGAAAACAAAAATCTAAAGCTAATGACGAATATTTGTTTAATGTTTTAATTGATGTAGTAGACAATGGTTAGGTTTCCGTGAATATGTTTCCATCATAACTTTGCAAAACTCAACTTCACTTAATTCTTGTAGTAATTGTATTTTGTAAAGATCTTTTTTTATTATTTTTTAGACCGAGCTCCTACACATTATTCTTCTACACATTTAAAGTTAATTGGGAGCCACATTAGCTGTAGTGTCTAAGGCGTCAGCCTTACGTTACGGCAGTTAATGTGGAGCGGGTTCGAATCCCGTGCTAGGCAAAAAAGTTTTTCTATTCTTGTGAATGTTTCTAGGTAAGAGTGTAAAATCTGACAAGGAATCACCCCTCAGTCACGCCAGTTCGAGGCTGGGTAAGGCCGGATGTCTTCTGAGAGGTTTTCTACGTTGGTCACTCGCCAGTCGGTAGGCTTCTCGAGATACTTTTGGTTAAGCACAAAACCAAGGGTTAATAGCCCGAGGGGGGTACTGACCGGGGTTTTCGGTAGCTGATGACCGTGGTTCAGAACCCACGTTAAGCTGTAGGTCCAGTTGCTAAATAGCCTTCTCAGTTGCTGATGCGCCTCTAACCCCAAAACTTTACTTTTAAAGTTAATTGTTGCACGGAAACATTATTATTGTCTAATACATCAGTAAAAACATTTAACGAATATTCGTCATTACTTTTTTTTATCTTTATAATTTTGGATGACTTTTAATGCTGCCTGTATTACTGAATTTTTCCACCGATTTTGAAACTGTTGGCTTAGTGTTTTTATTCAAATGTACTTCTTTAAATACTCGACAAACTTCAGCAAAAGTGAGTTTTCTGTCACCGTATCAACAATTTTTAGAATTTCAATTTTTCCTTTT
This sequence comes from Cosmopolites sordidus, assembly GCA_031761425.1. NCBI lineage: Eukaryota > Metazoa > Arthropoda > Insecta > Coleoptera > Curculionidae > Cosmopolites > Cosmopolites sordidus. The sequence goes on from JARFXV010001219.1 coordinate 58,457, forward strand.
TTAGGTAAATACCTATTAATTCCATTGTTTCATAGCCTACTAAATGCAAAATATTAAGCCATTTCCATCAATACCAAATTCAAGTACTGTTGTCATTAAAAAAATGTCATTAAGTTAAGTTGAAAAAATTAAATACAAGAAAAAAAATTAAATTATACCCAAATAGTGGCAAACATTTCCTGATGTGTTGTGTGCAAAATTTCATTAAGTAATCTCTAAGCGTTCTCGAGATATTTGATCGTTTCCATACACAATAGCGATAATATGCACAAAATTATCAACATGCATATTGTGAATAAAGGTATCTCTTTCTCCTCTTCCTTTTCTTCCTTTTACTCTTTCGGATGTCGGATTTGGTTTAATTTTGTGATTTTTTACCCCTTCATTTCTTCCATCTTGTCTATTTAATGCCATTGCCCTCATCTTGTTCCGCACCTTTCTATTATAGTACTCATATTTACGTATCAAAATTGCTGACTAAAGTAATAACAAATACGCTGACCGCTGAACTAGATTTTTATCAATCCTATTAAACATCCGTAGAGCAGGCGAGCTTCAGAAAAATCTACAGCACTAACAATCATCTTCGAGCGCTTTGATCTCTCAATCGAAAAATGGTAAATGAATATATGGTAACATTCCGATCTATCTCGCCTTCATCTACTCTAATAAGACATTTGATTCTATCGGAACCTGGGGAATTCACCAGTAACAGGATAACTCTCAAATGGGCACAATATACTCTAAACTTATAAAATATATCTATAATACGTCTTTCATACGAGAAAGGGCTAATGATTCACTGAAGCTGTTCTCTATTGTCTTGGAGGATATGTTCAAAAATCTACAGTGGGAGAAGAAATGTTTTAACATTGATAGAACTTACCCAAGCAACTTACGATTCACAGACGAAGTTGTCCTACTCATTAACCATATAGAAGCTTCTCAGAACGTCAAGACGAGTGGGTTTGAAACCGAATAGTTAAAAAACAAAGAAAATCGGTCCAGTAACAACAACGTTGAGGTGGTGGAAAAATGTGTACACTTGATATATAAAATCAAGATTGGGAAGGAAAACTAGACTGTTGAGATATCACGTCGAATAAGCTTGAGCTGGATAGTCTTTGGAAAACTCGGTCATATAATGCAGAACTCGAATATACCTACTAGCTTAAAAAGAAGAACATATGATACGAGGGCTGTATGTTAAGTATCTGGCCTAGGCCAGAGATTGCGCTGCTAATATTTAAAAAGTGATATTTTTCGTAAATATAACCTTTCACAACAATATTGTCAAACTGTTAAGTATTGCGTGATTTAGTTTTTAAATGGGAACCATCTAAAAAGAACAAGCTTTTGTGATTTTACAATGAAAAAACCTGAATATCGAACAGTGATAAAATACTTGTTTTTGAAAAAGAAAACAAATTATGAGATTAAAACGGAGCTCAGCGAAGTTTATAGGGACTCTGCACCTTCGTTATCAATCATAAACTATTGGATAGCTGAATTTAAACGTGGCCGTACAAGTATTTATGATGAAGATCGCCTAGATTGTCCAAATGAGGTTATCACTTCAAAAATGATTGAACAAATCAACGAGATTGTGATAAACGATCAGAGAGTGAAAGTGCGTGAGATTGCTGAGACTGTGAGTATCTCAACTAAACGAATGCAAAATATTTTAACATCTTATATGGATATGAAAAAGCGATTGCTCACAACTGACAATAAACACACACCTGTGTCAACTTCAAAAGAATTTTTAACGATGTTAAAACGTAATCGGAATGATTTCTAGCATCGGTTCATAACTATTGACGCAACATGGATTCATCACAGGACATCAGAGAAAAGAAAGAAAAATGTTGGACTAAGTGTATCGAAATGAAACATGATTACGTTGAAAAATAAAATAAATTTTATATATAAAAATGTTTTTTCTTATCAGGGCTAGGTACTTATCATGCAATTCTCGTACATGCGTACTGTCGTTTAGAAAATATGGTGTAGAAACGAATGCATCGACAAAGAAGAGTATTATAAGACTCATAATCACACAGAGAGGCATGGACAGGGCTTTGATTGGCGTTTAGCCTCCGTGAAAAAATTAGTCAAAATACAAAAGTAACGGACATAAAAGTAAAAGGTGTTAAGGATGAAGTGACGATGGGCTGGACATGTAGCTCGTCAGCAGCCGGATACGAAAATAATAACATGGAGACCAAGACTAGCCACACAAAGCAGAGGGAGACCGTAGAAAAGGATGGATTCGGATTGCTCAAGATAGAGACTTATGTAGGAAGCTTGAAGAAATTTTTATTTAACGGTGGAGATGTTTTCCTTGATTTGCCTCTTTCTTTTTTTGTGTCTTTTTGTCTCAAAAACTCTTTTTGTCAGTCTCTTCGGTCTCATTATAATCAAACCACTTAAATTGCCTCCTTCCTATTTTGCTTGTAACTCTGATTGTTTTATTAGTGATTCTACCCCGCTTGGTCTTCCCAACTGTTTTCCTCCTCATTCCATTACATCTATATTTTCTATCGTGTCGCACAAATCATATCCTGAGTTTCTGCAGTTTTGATTTTTTTTAGTTGAAATGCGAAAAGAACGCATTGTCTCAAATGTTGCTTTCCGAACGACATCGCTTGGTTTTTTAAAGTTATGTTTACAGGAGGTTAGCATATTATACCTCGTTTTGAAGCTGAAAGATGGCGCTTTAAAATATCTGTACAGTGAGAAAAAAATCTGATTAGAATAGGTTCAGCAGTCAATTAAATCTAGGGGCCGATAATTACATTGAGGAATTAATATTTTCTAAGTATTCATAGATTGTAATTACTTCTAGATGTGTAACCTTAAATTTTATTTATGTTTCAGTATTATAATTGTTTGTGTATTTATTATACAAGTCTATTAATATCTGCATCTTCTTTTAATGGTATTTTCGAGCTATAAAAATTATCATAGGCAATCGACAATATCATCGACATTCATAAAGTCGTTATGCTAATGCTAATGCATCTGATAATTCTAACTGAATTGCTGATTAACTATTTCCTTTTGCTTTATTATAGATACTATACTATACTCTTATTTAAATATGTTGTTCATATTTCTTAATTGTTTTATTGAATTTGTCCTCGTTAGAGTTCTTCCACACCCTTGTAATATTTATTAGGTTCATCTGTAAAACATCTTCAGTGAGTACTGTCTGAATGATTGTGGCGTGTTCATACATATTTTTCTTTTTCTGGGTTTTTCGCCACGATCTAAAACTCAAAAACATCAAAATAAAAAACTAAACCAACCTTTGAACGTTAACGTTACGTTCAAAGTTTATATTTTTTTTAGAAAATGTTTATAATTTTTAAAATTTTGTTCGTTAGGCAAATTTATTACAGAAAAAGAATCACAGACATTTTCCTCTGGTTGGTTTTTTGTTACACAGTGATTCTTTATTTACGTAAGAACAGATATTTTTGATATTTTTTTGAGTTTTAGATCGTGGTGAAAAACCCACAAAAGAAAAAAATAAACATTTTCACTGTCTTTTATTTTCGTTTGTTTCTTTTCGCTGATCTTGCTCTAAATTTAATATTCTAAATGCTAAAGAAGAGAATGATATATATATATATATATATATATATATATATATATATATATATATATATATACGTTTTATTTAATTGTGATTTTTCCTTTTGTGGTTTTCCTTTTCGTGTAAATATAATAAAAACGTCTCTCTATTGTTTTTGCTATTCTTCGCGCGATAATAGACATAAGCAGACATAATAATCTCTCTTACTATCCATGTATTGTAACCATAGAACATATGTTACAATGATATGTCACTCTCCCACACTTATCATGGTAGAGAAATTTACACAATATGTACACTTTATTGTTCTAGCTTGACGCTAAAAGTAGACTGGAAAGTTGAATTCTGTATAAACTTTGGATTAATATATAATATATATGCGATAATCCCAGAAAGGATTTTTAAGAACAATCTAAATCCCTAACATTAAATTAATTTAATGGTGTGAAATAGTATTTTTTTTTCGAATAAACGATCATCCACGTTTATTATGCAATTCAAATGAAAATAAATAAATAAATAAATATATATCAGCTTTTGTCTCAAGTTGTGATCTGAGAAGGAGTCAAACATCATACTTACGCCATCCGACGTCAAATCATCGAAATATGTGTTATTAATTATGGAATACCGCAATTATTTGATCCATTATGATCAATATCCAATTATGATCTATATCCCCTAAAAGTGGATCCTCTACGATATCGTTTCTCAAGCTAAGGTAATTCAGCAGCTGCAACAACATTTTCATCGAACGGATTGAGATGATCAGTAACTGAATTTTTAATTCGTGTAAATTAATTTTCATGCTCTCCAACACGCGATCAATAACATAATCTTCTAAATCCATATTTTTGGTAATATATTTCGAAGTTAAAGTGAATACATCAAATCGCGTTTTTCAAGGCGTATAATCCAAATACCAAAGTTCTTGATGAAGGTATTGACTTTGTCTGTTATTAGTAAAATGTTTTTGTTGCAGCCTTATAAATTCATGTTCAAGTCACTCAAGTCAGACAACAGTAATAACGTTTCTCCACCTTAAAAAGCAAACTCCGAAAATGAACTATTTTTATCTGTAATAAAGATTTTCAGTCTCGCCATTCAAAAAGCCTAATCTTCAGTATGGGAAAGAAGTGAGTCGTATTTGGCACCCATTTCTTCCAACAATGTGGACAGCAATTCAGTTTGCTCTGGTCGGCTTTTAATAAAATTAACAATTTTTACTGCTTATGATAGAACATTTTGTAAATTAACTGGCATCTTTTTTGTAACTAACGCATTTCTATGAAGAAAGCAGTGCGTCCATCCAATATGTGGCATGTTTTTTAATTTTATTATCACATCGCTGTTCTTCCCCCGTTATCGCTTTCACGCCATCAGTACATATCGCGAAGCATTTATTAAAGTCCAAGTTTTCGTTTTGTCTTGCATCAATAAAAACTTTAAAGAGTCCTTTGCCAATTGCACCACCAGGGATTGATTTGCTAAATGGCATATCTTCTTTAATTCACCCCTTGCATATGTATCAGACAAAATATAAAAATTGCCCCAAGTTCGACAAGTCCGTCGAACTGAATAGCAAAAAATTCACTTAATTTATCCTTTTCAATTATTTGATCGTGGATTTCATTTGCCATTTCATTATTACGTCTCGATGTTGTGTCATTTGAAAGTCTCTTCTGCACTTCTCATCACATAGACTATATCACTCTTAATGCTACCAAATAGGATGCTTGAAGTGTTGGGGTCTCATTACGGCTTGATTTGTTGATTTTTTAAGCCGAGTGATTTACGCTCGAAAAATTTTAAATTGTTTTGTTTTGTAAAGACGGGTGTTTTGTTTCCAGATGGCGAATTAATTTTGAAGGCTTCATGCTTTCCGCGGACAGAACTTGATAACCACACATTGCGACTTGTCATCCAAGATAATGAATCCGTATTTTAAATATGTTTCATTATACTATCTGGTCTTTTTTTACTGTTCCACCGGATGTATTGCCCATTTTATTTAATCTTATTCATTTATTTTATTACCACACTGTTATTCATTTATTTAACACTAAATGAGAGAAGAAATCGTAGTACTTGTTTTCGTAAAAACGTAATTATTAGTGAAACTCTTCGTCTCGTTTCTTTGTTTTCATTACCAAGCACAGAGGTTACATAAGTCTTGTAGTCCGGTATTAGTGATTGTGTGCGGTATTTTGGTATTAGTGTAACGGCCTATTTACACATACATTCGTCATTGTCGATTCGTCATTTAATACAAAGACAGTCAGACACACTCCTATCAGCTTGTGAACACGCTGATAAGAGTTTGAAAATAAAAACCATTCTTCATAAATCACTATGCTGAAAATAGGACGAATCGTCGCCGTGTTAACCGGCCGATATAAAACTTTGTTAAACGCCAAATTAACATATGGTAGTGAGGGGGTCGCAACGTCTTTTACTTAACTTTTTGGCTATTTAGTGGGTCGCAACATTAAAAGTTGAGGAACGATGCTCTACGATAATTCAAGGAAGTAAAATTCGTGGGTTAATACCACAAAACTAAATATCCGTCACAGAAAAAAAGGTTTTACTGTGTATATGGTGGAATCAACTAGGCACCTTGTTATTAGCAGTATCTGGTTCGTGCTAGTGATGCTGTGGAGGAGAAAATGCTTTATAACGGCAACGGAAGAAGATAAGTCATTGAGCTTCAAAACAACACACGATCACATATAGCAAAAATAACTCTGAATTTGATCATCTAGTTGGGCTAGGAAATTTACTCGTACCCGGTGTATTCTCCAGACTTCACACCTCTTAAGGAAATCGCAAACTTTTTTTTTTGATATGGGATTCGATAGGGTCTGAAATGTGGCGAAGAAGTGTATAGAAGTGAGAGAGATGACTTCGTAGATTAAATTTGTAATATTTTTTTCATAAGTAAACGTCAAACGTAGTCAAAAAAAGGCATAGAATTGACTTGACCACATAGTATTTTTGATAAACTGATTAATTAAAGCCGTTGTTTAGATAAACATCTTTTGACATGTTTATGTTAGAAAATGTTTTTTCATACTGATAAAATCGTCGTTGCTCTCTGATTTTGTATCATTACCTAGGGCAATATCAGAAAAATAGAGCACAGATACAGCAACTCTTAATTACTATTACTTTATATCGATATAAGTATTTGTACGTCTAATATAAGTAAATAAAGTAAGATAGATAAAAACAAAATTAATTTTTATTCTTTTTACGATTTTTCCTAAAAAAATATTTAATGAGGTTAGAAAAAGGTCGGATATCTTTTTGATATTTGACATAGTATGTCCTATTGATCGCCGGTATTTCTCTCTTCGTCCTTTCGTCTCGACCCCTTTCTCGAATTCATTCACAAAACTTACTTGCCCGCCTCGGTTTAATCCATACTCGGATCTATTTTAAGCGTTTTAAACCTTTCCACGAGATGGATATTTTAAATTTTCCTTTAATCTTTTAGGACATCTAATTGATTAAAGTTCTAACTTGAAACAGTAATTCTATAAATATTTTATCAATGAAAGCACGTGTGTAAACATTGTTTTTACATATATTTCTAGTACAACATATCCTTAAATTATAGACTTGTACACGCTTAACAAAATAAGCAAAAACAAATCCACTGTCTCTTTTTTGATATGATTCAATATTTATTTAGATATAATAACCATGATATATTAACCATAATAATAATAATAACCATAATATATTACTCTGGATCACCATTTACATGTACATATACAGGTTGCCCCATAATTTATCCGCTATAGAGCAAATGGTGATAGTATAGATCAAAAATAAGAGGATCTAGTCAATAAAAGTGTTGGCAAATGTTAATCAGATACAGGGTATTGAAAGTGAAACTAAATTTTTAGAAAAATTGAGATAATATAAAAACAATTGAAGATATCAGGTTCAAATTGAATTGAATTTGGTACTAGCTTGAGTCTAGTTCATAGAGGGCGCTTGCTATCTATTTTGACTTCAAAATAGAGATGAGTCATAATTTCTACGTAAAAAAGACATCATAGGTCAATATCGATATCTCAGGCCATTTGCGAGATATTCGTGTTCGAATATTCCATTACATACCTTGTCGTTGGCTGAAAAATATGCAACTCACAAAGTGTGCCTTGAATGTTGTGTAGAAATTATTACGTCTCGATGACAACTGTCATTGCTTTCTGTCTCTCCTATTAAACGTGGGTGGAAACAAGTTTCTCTAATATTGAGTTGGTATTAAATAATTTGGAAAAAATTCCCAGGCTTAATCAGTTTCCTAGATGTGATTTAAGGGATAAGCCCTGCGTTTATTAACAAGTAAATTACAATAGTCCCGCTGCTGTTAGAAGGTATGCTGAACTATCCAACCAGAATCATCCCAGATCGACAAAGTTTTCAAAGAATTTTCGTGGTACTGTAGCTCTCTGTCGATTTCCAGCTTTCCGATCAACATACTAATGGTGTAAGCACTATGTGCGTTGTAACACTTTTTTTCCTCTTACTTTTACATCTTTGAATCTCTATGAATTATATGTTTTATTAATTATGGAAATCTTGTTATTTATTTTTGAATTCATCTATTTTCGTAATATAAAAAACTTTGAATGCCAACACTCAAAAATTAGAATATAGAATTACTGTTTAACACATTCATCGAACAAATCTACAACTGTATCTCTTGCATATCGCGTTTTCAAGAAATCCAGTGTTACTACGTTTCAATAAAAATAAACTTTTTATTAATATGTAAGTTTTCTGCTAGAAAAATAATAAAATATATTTTTTTCTTGCTGTGACATGTTTAGAAACTTGGGTTATACAAAAACTTATTCTTAGGGCCGGTTCTACAATGCAATATATACCAGGTATAAGCTATACTTGGAATAAAATTCGAAACGCCCTTAAACTCCCGCCCGACATTTCAAATTTTATTCCATGTTTAGCTTATACCTGGTATATTCTTGCATTGTAGAACCGGCCCTTAGTAAAAAGGGGCTATTTCAAAATTATCCATATTTTACTAATAAATATATTAGTAATTATTCCAATATATTAAACGAATTTTTGTAATTATAGGTAATTGTTCCGATTATATTGGCATATTTATTTCAATAGAAAGTTAGAAATATTGTTTTTAGTGGAAAAAAAAGTTGTACGGGATTAGTTCGTAAGATTTTCTAAACTTTTTAATAATATTTTGAGATTTCTAAGTTTTCTTTTTTCAATTTTGAAAGCTTTCGCTTAGATTTTATAAATTTTGTGTAAAAATCGAAATTGGATTAAAATCTTCCAATGTATTGTAATAGAGCGAATATAATAAGAAATAGTAAGTTTTCAAGTTACCAGGTGGAGAGACTATTTCTCTCAATCAGGTGACTGAAACACTTGAAAATAATGAGAGCGCACTCGCCGACACGTACCAACAGATGTCGGAAATTCTTCAGCATTCAACACCATCCGTGTGATAGAATTTATATATATATATATATATATATATATATATATATATATATATATATATATATATATATATATATATATCGCCTCGTTATAGCGAGGCGATGGGACGACAGATGGACCAAGGCAATCCTGGAGTGGATACCGCTTGATCGCAAACGTCCGCGAAGAAGACCGAAAGCACGATGGACTGATGACATCGTTAAGTATATTGGACCCGAGTGGCAGAGGAAAGCCCAGGACCGTGAAGGTTGGAAGCATGCTGAAGAGGCCTTCATCCTGCAGTGGATCGATACGGGCTGATGATGATGATGATGATGATACAGTTACATTTAGTACAGTACATTACACATACAGTACATATTACATACAGTACAGTACAGATGGTGAAGTACAGTTTGTTGTTGTTAGCCTTCTTTTACGCCAATACTGATTTCATTCTTTCACTATGATCTTTTTTCCTTTCGTCAGACCAAGCTTTTATAAAATATTTTCATAAAATTCAACTTTTTATTTAGGCAGCTTACTCAGATTCATCGGTTTTATGTGTCTGTAAAACTTAAGTCTTCTTTTTCTCATATCGCTATGTATATCTGAATATTGTATAATTTCTTGGTTTTCTCGAAGATTTTTCTTATGATTTTCCTTTCTTTCTTTTCAATCTCCTCGATGTCTTTCTTTCTATTCAAAACGGGAGTTTCTGCGCCACATAGACATTCTGGCTTAATAACTGTGTTGTAATGTCTCAGTTTTGTGTTTTTAGATATGCATTTTTTGTTGTAAATATTTTGTGTAATGCAGTTTCCATTTTTTGACATATATCCCTTTTTACCCGTTTTCCATGATTATTTCACCTAAATATTTAAATTGAGAGACTCGTCTGATGTTACCACATTTTGTGTTTAGAAATGGTATTCTTAATCTCTTGGAACAAAAAAATCTTTTTTTTTAATACCTCTAATATTCTCTATCTTTCAGTTGCTTTCGAACGTTCAACTTGAGCCTGACTGATGAGGAATGGGCAATTTTTACGTGAAGTTCGGGAAAAAATCCTTATATGGCCATTTTAAAATATAATTTAGTCCAACTCTTCAGTATTGTTAATGACGTAGATTTATAATTATCGACTGAGAATGAAGCAAACGTTCCAACGGTGGCTAACAGAAGACACATGCTTCTTAGAAAATAAATTGCACACGGAGGCGCGATACTCTGCTATCGTTTTTACATTATTTTTTTGCTCATTGTTGCTCATTATTTTTTTGCTCATCTCTAAGACCTTCGTCATTCTATTTTCCTGAATCTTATATACCCCTGTCTCCCGGCTCATTATTGTTCAATTGCCTTCAAACCAAATTTCCTTCATACACATATTACACATTGTTTCTATTTTTGTGACCCGATACTTCTCTACCTCTCCATCTATCTATATATCTATCACTAAACCGAGAAAATGTATACATTTGATTTCTTTTACATTATGACTTAGAGTTGTATTGCGTTTTTTTCTATGCTTTTCTAAACTATTTCTAAGACAAGTTAAATTACTTAAAAAGATTTACGAGTCACTTTGGGCAAATAACTTCGGATATTGGCTCAATCTAGCTTTTTATTAACTTGATTATGTGATTTTTCCAATTCTGCAAAATAAGCGGTTATGTTAGCTTTTACCTCATCATTTAAAGTGAATCCTCGTCCAGCAAGCCATTATTTCAGGTTTAGAAAGTGTTGGGAGCCAAATACGGCGCATGTAGAAGCAGAGGTCCTGCAACAAAAACCCAAGAAGTATAGGCGTGTGTATTAGTGATGAAACAGCACATTTTTACTGGGCAGCAGTGAACGTTGTGTCTGTGTGTTTATTTATTCGAGTATCAAAGTGTTTTCCGTTGCTATGGCTCCCACTCACCACTCAAAATTAAAAGTACTCAAAAGAGGAAGGCCTTATGGTGTGATTCTGTCTTAAACATGGAAGATAATACTTATGATGTGTTGTATTATTTAAGAGCCGACGTCAAATCTTCCTACCGAGCAACAGTGATACTTATAAAATTAGTATAGTTCTCGATTATAGTAGTAGCAAAATTATGGATGGTCAATGTCAATGTTCAGCATATGATTCAAAAAACTGTTCCCTTATTGTTTCTTTTTTTATATAAACTTGAAGATTATACAGTAGGCTACTGTTATAATGTTTTTACATGTACCTCAAAATTAAAAGAATAGAAGAAGAGCAAAAAATCAGGCAATAATCCTGATAATATTTTAACACCTAACTATTCTACTAAAGGCATAAATCCGAAGAAATCAATTATACATTTTAGTCCTAAAAATAAATAAAGTAAATGAGGTTTATGATTAAAACCAATTTACTTCTAGGTTCACTAAAATAATTCAACCTAAAAAGAAAAATAATTCCATGTGAGATACTATTAATTATTGTTACCTATTAAATATTATTATTATGATTTAAGTCCTGATGAAAAGTTTTAAATGAAATAATTAATTAGTTAATAATTAATTTAACTTCAGTAGAATCTGCTGCGGTTGAAGTTCTTCTAAACACTTATTATCAATTCCAACAAGTTTTTTATCATTACCATTCGCGATATATTTAAAAAAAAAATGCATTTAAACAGAAAAAAAATATAATTAAAATGCGGCAAATAAAAATCGCTCTCAGATCCTCTAGCACTTGCTCCGCCCATCTTTTCCGTAGTTTCCCTTTTCTTCTTTTGCCTGTTTTCTGTACAGAGCCATCTTTGTCATTCTAACCTAACCAAACCTAACCTAATTCTTTATTTTTATTTAGGGTATATGGATAATTTAGGTTCTTTATAAAATTCTTCTACCATATTTCCTTTTACTTTTTCAACCTTCTTCTGTTCTTGTTTCATCATAAATAGATCTCAGTATTTGTCCTTCCCATTTGTCCAATAGATGTCTCTCTCTATATTGCTTTAACACCCATGTCTCACAGGCATAAACTGTTGGCCTTAAGATCGTCCAATAAAGTACAGTAGAAAAGTTCAAACTTCAATTTTATCAATTTTTTAGAACGCATCTGAAACTGCACAGTGCATCATCTGATGAATCAGACTTGACAGATACCATCGTATTTGGTCATGCCTGTGTCATCACTGTGTCAGGCCAAAAACTATTCGAATGACCCTCGTGTTATAAATATTATAAATATACTCGAAATTCTGCCTCAAAAATTATAATAGATAATCTAAAAATACAGTCTGACGCATATATCGAACACAGCTACGACTGAAAATCATCTAAATCATGTTTTCAATAAACCATGACTTATAACGTTTCAATAAAAATAAACTTTACGAAACTTTTTATTAATATGGAACTTTTCTGCGAGAAAAATAATAAAATATATTTTTTTCCTTGCTGCGACATCTTTAGAAACTTGGATTGTACAATAATTTATTCTTAGTAATATTCGTCTACTTCATAATCTGCTATATTTTACGACATCGAAAAAGGATATTTGAAATATTATGGTGTTAGTGGAAAAATATTTTTATCAGGCTAGTCTGAAAAGTTTTTGATGTGTTTTTGCATTTCCTTTAAAACGAAAAGGATTGCACATCATATATATATTTTTTTAGTATCTTTTGGGTGATTTACAAGGCTAAATAAAGTTCACAAATACCTTAAACTCAATCGGTTCAATCTATCAGAGTTTTTTAGTTATTATCTGGAATTTCTCCAATGGGACTCGGGTCCTCATTGAAAGTAATCAGTTTTTATATTTCATCTTCTTAAACATCTAACTAGCACATAACAGGTCTTTCTAATTGAGAGGTTCTTTTAATTCTTAAATAAAACACAAATTGCGTTGTGAATTTGCCTAGATCCAGCTTCATTTCAGAAGTATAACGTATGAAATTCATAAAAATCGAGTCTTACACAATATAATAAAGCGTTAATTTTGAATTATTTTATGAAAATGGTGCGTTTAGTGACAAATGATTTTAGAAAATTACGTGCTCTTTACGGTTTGCACAGTCGTCCATCTGAAAGCACTATCAATCGAATTGGTAAAAATTTCAAGAAACTGGTTGGAGTGGAGCAATATATAGTTGTTGTGGTCATTCACAAAATTATATTGATTTGGTACGTGAAAGTGTTGCTGAAGACCCAGGAATATCCGGTAGTCGACGTTCACAACAATTTGGACTCAGTGACATGGCGAATTTTACGAAAGGATTTAGCTCTGAAGGCATATAAGGTTGAAATAACAGATACTAAAGCCGCTGGATCATTCAAAACGTCGTGCATTTATCAATTGGATCAAAGAACAAGCAGAAATTGAAAAATAAATTTGTGGCTATGTTAGTACACAAAATTACCACCTAGTGATAGGTGGTATCACTATTTTGGTAGTGATAGTGATAGGTGGCTTTTAAGTGATATTAAATTGCAAAGATTAGCATTTTTAGCCTATGCATATCACATAGACCTCATTTCCAAAATAAAGTAAGAACCAATACAAATATACTGGTGAACAAAATAAGTGTTACACTGAGCCATCTTAACTACAAACCATCTTAACAAAATCTAGACTTATCATCAGATATTCGTTCCAGATTCCATTAAATTTCAATTCGCTACATTCGCTACTCGCGAGGGGTTTCATAAGGAGAAGCACCTCATAGGTCCATAGGCACCCAGAGGTCTCATAAAGGTTCACTGTAAGGAGAAGCAACCAATAAATTATCGTAAATAAATGTCGGTTAACTGTATTTCGAGAAACAATTCTACATATAGCTGCAGCAAAAGCATCACAAACTTGCTGGATATTTTCATGTCGATTCTGAATAGCAAGAAATGCAAGATCTCATTAGTCAAGTCTTTAGATCAGTGGCGGCTTGTGCGGGAGGAAGTTGGGGCGCCGCCTCTCTAGCACTTATCACATTAAACAATTTTTCAGAGCAAAACCCATATTTTAGTTCCATTCACCTCCTGTATAGGGTTTCAATAGCACAAAAAGTAAAAAGGAGAAAGGGGAAAGGAAAAAAATTCAGCAGCACTATTTTCTTCTACGTCCTCCCATTTAAAAACCCACGAGCCGCCACTGCTTTAGATACTTCTGGGATAGCCAGAACCAACCAAATTGTTTAGTTCATCTAAATATTCATTTAGTCTGTCATGTAATTACTGTTATTATATCGGTGGTTACTATGGTCAGTGACTAATAATATTACACAAGTGTATGGATGTCTACCCATTCCACCAACCGCAGACTTTTCTTCGGGTAAAAACCGTCTTTCGCCGTACTTAAATACGCTGACCCTGGCAACGCCCCATAATTTTTTATGGGGGTTGCCAATTTTTTACCACCAGTTACTCTCCGCTTCAGAGATGAAGCTTGAAGTAATCCAACTTTTGGAGCAACCCGACTGGCTTTTGTATATGTGATATTAATTGCAAACGTATCTACTCCATTAACTATTATATTTCCCCAATTCTTCTATTGGTATCATCAGAAGATGCTTCAATCTGATTGATTGAATTATCTCCTGATGATGGTTAACGAAACGAGCGTTGAGACGTTTAAGAAAATGATTTGGTGTTTAGAGGCAAATTTTTTCGAGTTTAGTATTCTATTTTCTGTTTGTAATTTGTTTTTTTCGCTACATTTTAAATCCGATGTTCATATAAACATTTTGTATGAATATGTAACACTAATTCTATCGAACAAATTTTGAGTTCGATTTGATAGCGGCAAATTGAACCGCATCAGTTCTTAATGAGGATTTGATTGAAATACGTTTCCATATTCAGTAAAAAACTTTTTTAAGCCGATAACGTTTTTGCTTCTTATTGCTGCAACGGAGGATTTTTAACTAACATCCAGAATATTCCACAAATTGGTTCAGATGTTTGCGACACTCAATATAATCATGCTAAAGGTCTTTACTGAAATTAGTTTTTATTCTCCATTATTTATTGATGTTTCTCTGATTTAATAATCTTTTTGTAGGAAAAAGGATAATACAAAAATCCCTTAAATCATACAACATTTTAGTGCATATTTCGCGTTAGAACTTTCTCAATTGTACCTTCTGAACTGGAACCTTCGGAGAACCTTCTGGAACCTTTATTATCAGTTCGAGTTGTTCAATTGAGTTGTTATTGATGGATCTGACTGTGAGTAATCTTTTAATATCTTGTTGCCACTTTTCAGGTAATTGTTGAATTTCTGATCGAAAAACTTGGTGGTTTGGATGTGATGAAGTCACTCAGCCTTTTTCGACTTCTTAAGAATTCGCATCTCTTCGACTATAAGCTAGGTGATGACTAGGTGTAATCGGAAGGAGTAATAATCGAAAGAGGCCAATTTTGAAGAATACGCAGTATGTATATATATATATATATATATATATATATATATATATATATATATATATATATATATATATATATATATATATTATATATATATATATATATATATATATATATATATATATATATATATATATATATATATATATATATATATATATATATATATATATATATTATTATTATTCACGTATGGGCCCTGGTGGACCACGCGAAGTACAATTAGAGGCGTTTGTTGTTGTTAGCCTTCCTTTGAGCCCATACTAATTTCATTCTTTCGCTATGAGCTTTTTTCCTTTCGTCAGACCAAGTTGTTCCAGTCTTTCTACATTTTTCTCTCTGGCCAACCTTCCAAACGTTAACCTTGTGTCTGAAACAACCTCTATCCTGAATTTCACTTTGTGTAATATTTGCTGATCTTAGGTCCTCTTTAATTGCCGCAATCCATTTAATTATTTCTACTTCAGCTCTACTCCTATTTTCATAAAATTCGACTATTTGTCTAGTTAGCCTACTCGGATTCATCCGTTTGATGTGTCCGTAAAACTTAAGTCTTCTTTTTCTCATATCGCTATGTATATCTGTGTATTGTTTGATTTCTTGGTTTTCTCGAAGTCGGTATGTTGTGCTATTTATTTGTTTGGGGCCTAGGATTTTTCTTATAATTTTTCTTTCCTTCTTTTCAATGTCCTCGATGTCCCTCTTTCTATTCAAAATGAGCGTTTCTGCAGCATATAGACACTCTGGCTTAATAACCGTGTTGTAATGTCTCAGTTTTGTGTTTTTAGATAGGCATTTTTTGTTGTAAATATTTTGTGTAAGTCTCAATGCCGTTTTCATTTTTTGACATCTACCCTTATTGGCCGCTTTTTCCAACCCATTTTCCATGATTATTTCACCCAAATATTTGAATTGAGAGACTCGTCTGATGTTACCATATTTTGTTTTTAGAAATGGTGTTCTTAGTCTGTTGCAGGTCATGTATTGTGTCTTTTCAAAGGATATTTGGAGTCCTACCTTTTCTGCTGTTTCTTTTAAGATTTCAATCTGTTTTTGAGCCGTTAATACATCCTGAGCTAAAATTGCTAGATCATCAGCAAATGCCAGACAATCAATTTTGATGTTGGTTCTCCCCAGTTTAATGGGCTGGCCAATATTCAGTGCCGACTTTTTTTCACGCCACTCCTGTATTACTTTTTCTAGAACACAGTTAAATAAGAGTGGCGAGAGTCCATCCCCTTGTCTCACACCAGTTTTAATTTCGAAGGGTTCTGAGATGTCACCCATGAATTTAACTTTTGACCTCGTGTTAGTTAACGTTGCTTTAATAATTGCCAGCGTTTTCAGATCTAGTCCTTGTTCTTTCAAGATTCGGAATAAAGATATAAAGATTCGCGGTCAATAGAATCATATGCTTTTTTGAAATCCACAAATATACAGACGAGATTTTTATTGTACAGTTTTTGATGTCTTAGAATCAACTTTAGATTCAGGATCTGTTCAGGGCAGGATCTGCCCGGTCGAAAACCTGCCTGATATTCACCAATGTTCGGTTCTTACTGTCTCTGTGCTCTGTCTAGTAGACATTGAGATAGAATCTTGTAACAAACTGTATAT
The DNA here is from genome assembly GCA_031761425.1 of Cosmopolites sordidus. Taxonomy (NCBI): domain Eukaryota; kingdom Metazoa; phylum Arthropoda; class Insecta; order Coleoptera; family Curculionidae; genus Cosmopolites; species Cosmopolites sordidus. The sequence goes on from JARFXV010001219.1 coordinate 75,537, forward strand.
ATATATATATATATATATATATATATATATATATATATATATATATATATATATATATATATATATTATTATTATTATTATTATTCACGTATAGGCCCTGGTGGACCACGGCGTTTGTTGTTGTTAACGTTCCTTTGCGCCCATACTGATTTCATTCTTTCGCTATGAGCTTTTTTTCCTTTCGTCAGACCAAGTTGTTCCGGTCTTCTTACATTTTTCTCTCTGGCCAACCTTCCAAACGTCAACCTTGTTTCTGAAACAATCTTGTTTTTGGCATAATCAACATACTAGCAGCGAGAGCAAGTCTTCAACTAGCGGTTGATAAACAAATAACCACACCTTACGAACTATATGCATGTGCATCTACACCGGATAACTTTCGGAATATAATGGTTAAGTTTTCGCCAGAAGAGGATTACAATATAGTTGTGAACGACGTAAGTGACCGATTTTCGAAAAACGAAACGTCTTTGTGTCCGGAATTTTTCGAATTCATGCGGGTATAGAATCTGTAACTTAAATTGGTAAAAAAAAATTGATTGTTAATCATATTAACCGTGAAATCCTAATCATTAATCATTAGGTTAGATTATAAATTAAGTATAAAATATCATAGAACGTTTTACTTGGATTTATTTTATCATAAAAACAAAGCTTTTATAATAGAAAAATTTTTTTTAATAGAAAAGAAAAACGACGAACGAACGGGAAGAAATAAAAAAATAGAAAGAAATGCCAGAAAAGTCGGAATAAATAGAAGTTTTTTTTAGGAAAAAAAAATGAAATCGCGAACCTAAATTTTTGAAATTGAATTTTGAAAAAAAAAGAAAAATTTCATAAAACTTGACATCTGGATTTTTCTATCGAATCGTTTCGATATTACGGGATCTGAATACGTAGCAAATTTTATCAGTAACTCCCTTGAAGAACGTGAAGAACCGTGAAGAACTTTGGGATTTTGGGATAATTATCTAGTAGATTGGTTGGTATGACCAGTTGCCTGAACTTTATTAATATACCTTTTTATTTGACGCATGTCATAACCGTTTTGAATTAGTGCCGTTTCTAATGAATTAAGTTCTGTTTGCCTATGTTCCCTATCCGACAATCTTAGTGATCTCATGACTAAAGTTTTGACTACCAAATTTAATTGGGATGGATGATGATGTGAGTTCGGATTTAGATAACGGTTTGTGTGGGTAGGTTTATAATATTTACGATTTTTACGATATTACGATTTTTACGATATTACGATTTTACGATATTTACAACAGAAAGAAATATATCCAGTTTCCTTAGACCAGTAAAGGATAATATTCCACAAGAGTCACATGGTGTCTATGAGATTCCTTGTTCTGGCTGCTCCCAATCATATATCGGTCAAACTAATAGACGTATCCAAAATCGTATGTACGAGCATTCTCTCGCCGTTCGAAAATCTGATCTCTCCTCGACTTTAGCAGAACATCATCTACAAACGGGTCACAAAATAGATGTCGACAAGGCTAAAGTAATCGCACCTATAAATTATTACAAACCCCGCGTAATTCGTGAAGCAATTGAGATCGAAAAACGTTCAGACTGCTTAAACAAGAGGGACGACGGTCTTGGAGTTCCAAATACATGGAAACCGCTTATTTCCAAATTGCCCATCCGAAACCCTTCTAGTCAAACGTCCACCTCCCGTCTCACCTCCACTCCTCAACCGAGCGCCCTACCTACAACCTCACCTATTAATATAGAGGTCGCGCCGCCCACGTTCTTTTCTAGTTGTGAACTCTGGGGAGTAGGTAGATTGAGGCCTCCGAGTAAATTAACTAGATTCTCATAAAAGTTGAAAATGGCTTCAAAGTAGAAGCCGAAACGTCGAGATTTTATAAAACTTAAACGCGCTTCTACCCGAGAATCTAGTAATTCTAATATTACCGACCGCGGAAGTCTTACCATATATATATACATATATATATATATATATATATATATATATATATATATATATATATATATATATATATATATATATATATATATATATATATTTATACAATTAATTATATGCTGTTTTCATTTTCAGATTAAAAAATAAAACCCAGATTTCGTAAACATTGTCTGAAATGGGCACCAACGATAAAATCTCGCGCAGTGTTGCTCTTGAACAAACCTACGTTCATGATGTTTACGAACAATACTGTGATAATCCGCGAAGCAAACCGTGGCCCAAAATTAAAGAGTTCTTGTCAGGATTGGAACCAGGGTCAATTGTGTGCGATGTAGGTAAGTTCTATAAATATTTAACTGATATCATCAGCAGATTATTTCGAAGAAGAAATTTTTGTCGAAGTAAATTATTATTTAATGCATTATACTTTGCAGTGCTAGCTAGGGACTGTAAATATTTGTTATTCATTATTATTTATTAGTTTGATCAAAAAGTAGGTTGAATATTCGCCTCATTTACGTATCGATATAACAATTAGTTTTTTTTAAGTTGGTATGACATTTAAAGCTGGGTCCACATCAATAGAAATTTATTTCGACTGCCTCTGTTTTATTTTGGCTGCCTCTGACAACATTCTCATTCTCTTCATCAGCGGAAGAGACCGAAGATTCTTCTACACTTTCAGTGGTGTCTACAGTTAATCTACAGGGTCCTCCACCAAGATGTAATCGGGTCCAGAGTCCGAAAGCTCACCTGGTAGCCATCTGACTACTCGTCATCATCATCTTTGTCAGAATCATTCAAAATCTGCAAGATTTTATCTTGATCTCGTTTCAAATCCATCTAAAACAGAAAATATCGCCTTTACAAAATGTTCTAATATACAAATTTAGACAGAAAACACATAAAAAATAAGTAACATACTTTTTATTGTGTTACAGAAAGTTATAATATTAATTGCTACCAATTAATAATAAGTTTATTTACACAAAATAACAATCAATAAATAAAATTATTTATAACTTATAACTTATCAAATTTTGCTTGAATCTCGGTAAAACTTTTACAGAAACATTTGAATTTCATTTCATTTTGATTTCACAAGTGTCGTGATGCTTTGCAAGAGGACTCAAAGTCAGTCCAAAAATTACGATAAGTTGGTGAAAAAAGTGCGTGAAATTGTCGCCTGCTATGCGAATTCGAATGTGAGATGCATAGCGGAGGAATTAAGTACGACCAAAGACATACTTCGCGAAATTTAGGATTTAAACAAACGGAAAGTCTGTGCTCGATTTGTTCCTCACGCCTTAAATGAGGACCGTTCCTATTCGTGAATTTTACCGAAAAACAAGTCTCTGTGATAAATTCTTCGTATTCGCCTGATTTATCTCCGTATTCATTTCTGTCCTATTTCCTGTTCTTAAAATTTAAACTGGCTGTGATAGGAACATATTATGACGGTGTTACACAACTCCAAGAACCCTTGACGAGTTTAATTGAGGCGAATAAAACCAATTGTTTTTTTTATTTAAAAAGTCCCGTTATTTTTTCGACATGCTGTGTATATTAAGCGACCTTTTTGTTGTAGGATGTGGAAATGGAAAATATTTAAAAGTAAATTCTACAATCTATAATATAGGTGGGGAAAAGTCAATCAAACTTAGCGAATTAGCTAGACAAACGGAAAATGAAGTAAGTATCGTGCCTCCTACACCAGACGTAAGTATTTACAACTAACTGAATCTTTCTTTCCAGATTATTAAATTAGATAACTTGGCCTTGCCTTATCGTGATAATTCATTAGATGCGGTATTATCTATATCAGTGGTGCATCATCTAGCAACGACAGATCGAAGAGTATGCGCCTTGAGAGAACTAGCACGAGTTTTACGTGTCGGGGGAAGATTGGTGATTACAGTCTGGGCTATGGAACAAGCTCATAGGTATTATTAGAAAACATTTGCAATATGAAATATCTCACTTATTGCTATCCGTGTTTACTAACGGAATTTATAGTAAAGTGTGTGCTAAAGAAACGGACGATTATAAAATTTCTGAAGTAAAAATATATCAAAAAATTAAAATATACGGTGTAAGCCAAATAATTTAACCAACGATTCTTCACATTTCTTCATTCTTCATCATTTAAAAGAAGAAAGGGTCAAAAACCTAAGGGGTTTTCACCAAAAAATAAGAAAAGCTATATATATATATATATACATATATATATATATATATATATATATATATATATATATATATATATATATATATATATATATATATATATATATATATATACATATATATATATATATATATATATATATATATATATATATATATATATATATAATTCTTCGTCACAAAATAACACAAAAATGTCATACGAACATGGGTCCGTATATTCTTCGAGTTCGAAATACAGGGGGTTGAAGATTTAATTTTTTTTCTTTTTTAATTTATATCTTCCGCATAAAGAAAGGTATTGTAACCAAATTTAATATACATCATCACCCTTCCAGTTGCAATAATCTGAGACAATATCAGGTCCTACGGTCCTACGGAATATCAGGTAGTACGGCCTTTTCCAAATTAAATTTAAATACATTTTTCAACACAGATTATTATTCTCTACAAAAAGTGTATCTTGACATTTTTTCGTATCTGCCTCGGTTTCATGGCAAGCTTAATAAAATACATAATAAAACCATAAAAATACATAAAAAAAACATAATAAAATAACTAATACAATAGAATTAACTTACCTATAAAGATAAATAATTTACTTAAACGTCAGATTCACAAAACTTGCAGTGGCTAATGACACACACTTTCGATGTGTGTCATTAGCAACCGAAATAGTTTAGCGTTATTGTTACTTTATAATATATTAGGGGGTAAAGCAGAAATATGCGTAAGATTATTAATACGGAATTAGCCGATATTTACCTCCATTACGGAATGGTCAGTTATAATGCCGAAAAAGCAAGACTTTCGTACCAGGCAGCGTTTCCACTACGCGTATATCCCACTAGAAGTATGTTTCCTGATGTTCATCGGTGTTAATTTTGTAATGCTTCCCGACAACAAAAAATATACTCAAATTTCTTTATTGGAGTGGCCGTTTTAAAACAATTAACAAAAACGTCTAAAATAATCTGCAGTCGGCAGAAACTAAAAGAAGTTAACATAGCAGTAGTAGACCGTGGAAATTTAACAAAAATTGTGTATTTGATAGGAGCCATCATTATTATGTTGTCATTGTGTTATTTGAAAGCTGTTGTATTTGAATGTGTATAAAAATAAAATTTTAATTTAGTTGCTAAGTTGAATCAGTTATTTAATCAAAAAGAGAAAGGTAATTCACCTTTTTTCTTCATGTTGGTGGCTTAAGTCTAAGCGATGATTGCCTTGAATTTCATGCAAGACATCCCGATAATTCTCTTCCAAATCCAGAGTTTTTAAGAAATAACTTAGTAAAACTGGTACTGTTTGCCCAAGGATCCGCAAAAGGTCTAAAAATGTTGTTACTGAAGAAAATATTCTTCGTTCTCACAAGACGACACACAAAATTGCCCAAGAGGTAGGTTAACACACGGAATATATGTTATTGAAATCGTCCGCTTCTTATTGCACTTGTATAAAACACGTTTATATTAATTATATTTTACGTATAAAATGTAGAAAATTCGAATCGCAAGATATATTAGTACCTTGGCGGAAACCGATTCACATTAGCACATCTTGCGAGATGACTTCCACGACGAATTCAGAAGATGATGGTCAGCATCCATATCACGCGTACACGCAAACATCGGATAGCGATTCAAACAAATCATTTAGGTAACTATAATATTTTTTACAACATAATTTGTTCTAAATCTGGATTTTTTCAAGGTTTAGGAACACGTTTCGGAAGAAAGGTCGTGGAAATTATCACAGAAGGGGTCGATCCATTGATCCAGGACGATGTTCGTCTCCAGGAAGTTCGTCGTTGTCGTCACCAAATGAGACCTGCTACAGCTTCGTTCGACGAGCAATTCAGAAATTGGCTGGTGGCAGCAGACGTGTCGTTGGAAATAGACCGTGGTTTTTGGAAAGTTGGATAGCGTGTACTCACAAACAACCAATTCAGAAAAGGTAATGATTACTTATATACAGACTTTCCAGAGGAAGAGCTGCCAGGTCAAGAGTTGTTCGGGATTTATTTCTGTATATTAGAGATTTAAAATAACTCCACAAAAGTAATCCAAGGAAGTGAGATTGCATGATTTTGGCGACCAGTCGACGTGACCATTTCGTGGAATAATCGTGTTCAGGAAACTTCGGGATCGCCTTCCAACTACTCTAGAGCCAAATTAGCGTGTCGTATATTTTTTTTATGATGAATTGAAACAATCTACTGGATGAATTCTTCTATTGGAACCTTTGGTGTGATGCACTAAACTTGAAGAGATTTGCCACTAAACACCAAAACACTTTTTTGAACTGCTCGACGCACGTTTCGCTAACCATGTTAGCATTATCAGGAGATGATTTAATCTAATTCTAAAACTAAACTATGTTCTATTTATATGAAAACCATACCTAACAAAGCGTGTAAAAATCATGAACCGTGAAGTGTACTAAGCCTTACATTAATAATTGAAAAAGTTGACTGAAAGGAATCGGTCCTTTATCTCGGTTCATGATTTTCTTACATTTTTCTATTTGAATGCTTTCATAGGCATCCAAAGCTCTATTATTATTAACACTTTTAATTAGTTTTAAATTACTAATATCTATACTGTGGTCATATTGATTACATGTTGGGCAACACAAGATTTTTCATTTCTCCCATATCTAATGTGGGCAATATGTTCTTTATATCTTATCAGTGTGGATCCTTTTGTTTGCCCAATATACCTTCGATCACAGTCTTGACAACTAATTTCGTAAATCCCCGACTTTTCATGCTGCTCTACTTTATCCTTTGGATTACCCAGAACTTCTCTTAATTTATTATATGGTTTGTACACAACCTTAATGTCCACTTTTTTCTAAATTTTGTCTAGTCCTCTTGTCAACTGGGCATCAAATGGTATTACCATGAATTTCTTTGTGTACTGATCCTTTTGAAAAGTCGAAAATTCTTTCAATAATTTTCTGAACTTATGTTTTCTAATTAGTTTATCTATAATGTTCTTATTAAAACCATTCACTTCAGATACCTCCCTAATTAATTTTAATTCTTTGTTATAATTATCTTTATTTAAAGAAAAATTAATTAATCTATTTACCATAAAATTTAAACTAGCCATCTTATTTTGAAAGCTATGATTTGAATCGTTAGAAATGTATCTCGAAGTGGTGGTGGTTTTTCTGAAAATATCAAAATCTAACCTATTTTTATTATTTCTACTGACTAACACATCCAGAAATGGTAGACTATCGTTGTTTTCGAGTTCATGCGTGAATATTATATTTTCGGATTTGCCATTTAAGTTCTTAATAAAATCATCTAAATTTTCATTTTTCGAATCGAAAATGGCAGAAATGTCATCCACATATCTTAATCATACCTTCGGAAAGTAACTGAATTCATCTTCTGAAGGTATGGTTAAGATATATGGATGACATTTTTGCCATTTTCGATTCGAAAAATGAAAATTTAGATGATTTTATTAAGAACTTAAATGGCAAATCCGAAAATATAATATTCACGCATGAACTCGAAAACAATGATAGCTTGCCATTACTGGATGTGTTAGTAGAAATAATAAAAATAGGTTAGATTTTAATATTTTCAGAAAAACCCACCACGACTTCGAGATACATTCCTAACGATTCAAATCATAGCTTTCAAAATAAGATGGCTAGTTTAAATTTTATGGTAAATAGATTAATTAATTTTCCTATAAATAAAGATAATTATAACAAAGAATAAAAACGAATTAGGGAGGTATCTGAAGTGAATGGTTATAATAAGAACATTATAGATAAACTAATTAGAAAACATAAGTTCAGAAAATTATTGAAAGAATCTTCGACTTTTCAAAAGGATCAGAACACAAAGAAATTCATGGTAATACCATTTCATGCCCAGTTGACAAGAGGACTAGACAAAATTTAAAAAAAAGTGGACGTTAAGGTTGTGTACAAACCATATAATAAATTAAGGGAAGTTCTGGGTAATCCAAAGGATAAAGTAGAGCAGCATGAAAAGTCGGGGATTTACGAAATTAGTTGTCAATACTGTGATCGAAGGTATATTGGGCAAACAAAAGGATCCATACTGACAAGATATAAAGAACATATTGCCCACATTAGATATGGGAGAAATGAAAAATCTTGTGTTGCCCAACATGCAATCGAACATGACCACAGTATAGATATTAGTAATTTAAAACTAATTAAAAGTGTTAATAATAATAGGGCTTTGGATGCCTATGAAAGCATCCAAATAGAAAAATGTAAGAAAATCATGAACCGAGATAAAGGACCGATTCCTTTTAGTCAACTTTTTCAATTATTAATGTAAGGCTTAGTACACCTCACGGTTCATGATTTTTACACGCTTCGTTAGGTATGGTTTTCATATAAATCGAACATAGTTTAGTTTTAGAATTAGATTAAATCATCTCCTGATGATGCTAACATGGTTAGCGAATCGTGCGTCGAGCAGTTCAAAAAAGTGTTTTGGTGTTTAGTGGCAAATCTCTTCAAGTTTAGGACAATCTACTGGGCACAGCAGTCTATGAGTACAAGCAGTGTTGCCGCTATTGCTTTTCAAACTTCTGAAACTGATTCTTATTGAAACACACTTTATATATGACCAAATATTCTTGCGTTAATAAAATTTGCTTCTTGATATTTTACAGGTATGATTCGGATGGTTGTGAATACTGCGATTGTTGTGGATATGATAGTGTTGAAGATCAACCAATAGAACTACTTAGATTAGATGATGAAGAACCAAAGGAACTGCCCAGAAGACAGACATTTCCAGCATCTCAACTCATTGCCGACATCGATGCCATGAAATCAAAAAGTATGAGTAATATTAGAGCCATACAAGCAAATAACAACAACGCTAGTTGTAGGTATGCATCTTTTTTTTTCTATCGATATTCACTGCAATTTTATTTTTTATATTTGTTAACGTACCCAATTTGACTAAAACACCAATCAATTCTTTTATTGGAACCTTTGGTGTGAAACATTAAACTTGAAGAGATTTACCACCAAATCACTTTTTTTGAACTTCTCGACGCACGTTTTGCTAACCATGTTAGCATCATCAGGATAATCATCAGATTAAATCATCTCCTGATAATGCTAACATGCTAGTTCAAAAGCAGTTTAAAAAAAGTGATTTGGTGTTTAGTGGTAAATCTCTTCAAGTTGGAAAAACACCAATATATTTAAATAAAAAACGGGGCGAATGGTTTAATATAAATATTTTTATAATAATTGTTTATTAATTTCGAGTCAAAATTTAAAACATTTTGGTGCTCTTATGATTGGTTTCATCAGACGCTGCAACGACCAAAGGCACCGACAAAAGACTTTTCTAACTTCTATTTTTGTATCTGGTTCTGGTGTCACAATGTGACTATTGCAGCCTCAATCACGCGAATATCATTATAATGCAGTATTTCCATAGGATGGCTGATACTAGAGGGATGGAAGGCATATTTTGAGACGCTATTAAATCATCAGAGAAAATCAACATAATAGACCAGAATACATAAATGATTGCAACGCACCCATTTGTAGAAGTACCATAGTTATAGGGGGTAGATTAAAGTGTAATGAAACTCAAAAGCAATAATTTCCCGGGGTAGACAATATATCTTCAGAACTACTGAAGCTTGGAGGCACAGACTGAGCTTAGGCGATTCAAGTAGCATCAGGCGATAATATTCATAAGAAAGGGGATACACTGAATTGCGGAAACTTTCATAGTATACCATTGTTTTGCACAACATAGTAGTAGTATACATAGAAGATCATCATTCAATTTCTCACTCGATGAAAACTCATTCAATTTCTATGAAATTAAGCCATTAGATGCAGAAAATTATGGGGAAAGCGAATGGCGACAAACGAAGTTTGATATCTCGGACGGTTTTTGAGATATTTGGAGAACATTGTTTGGGGAATGCAATTAATGATGCGCGTGGTTTGGAGTGTCACATATCCGAAAACGAAGCGATTCCATTTTTCAAAGTTTTGCAATTTGATCGAAAAATTTTCAAAGGGCGTACCATAGGAAAACAGACGTAGAGGGAAACTAACTCAATTTCCACAAAAGTAAGCCACTAGATGAAGAAAATTACGGGGAATCGAATGGCGAACAGCGCAGTTTGATATCTCGGACGGTTTTCCAGATATTTGCAGAAAATTGATCCGAGAATGCAATTAATGATGCGCGTGGTTTGGAATATCAAATATCCGAAAATGAAGCGATTTTATTTTTCAAGGTTTCGCAATTTGATAGAAAAATTTTCAAAGGGGGTATAATAGGAAAATATTCGGAAAACGAAACTCACTCAATTTCTATGAAAGTAAGCCACTAGATGGAGAAAATTTCGGGGAATCGAATGGCAACATGCGCAGTTTGATATTTCGAACGATTTTCGAGATATTTGCAGAAAGTTGATAGAGAATGCCATTGATGATGCGCGTGGTTTGGAGTGTCAAATATCCGAAAATGAAGCGATTCTATAATCTATTTTTGAAAGTTTTGCAATTTAATCTAAAAATTTTCTAAGGGGGTACCATATGAAAATAATCGAAGAGCGAAACGCACTCAATTTCTATGGAATACAATTTATGCAATATGTACGATATAGAGCAAAAATGGTCGAGCAATAATTCCAGAAAGTCAAATACCAAGGAGAATAATGGAGAGGCTAATAGAGGGCAACAAAAAGAGAGGGAGACCAAAAATACAATGGCAGGACTATGTACGAAGACATGCTGAAAAATACTAGACATAAGAAAATGTCTAGGTGCTGTTCGAGGTCGATTCGGCGAAAATTAAAGGACGGATTGTAGTACAACAGGAAGTTATTTTCATTAAGATGGTAAGTTTTGAGAATATAACAGTCACATGTAACCGAATCAAACGAATAAACTCGACGGTCAAGAATGACACTGCCTATATAATTATGTTTGTTCTAACTAGATTATGCTAGTAGCCGAGCATTGTTCTTGTTTGGTGTTTCGATTTAGTAATACAATATCTGCTCCTTTTTTCAGATCTAAACAAACGTTTTTTCAATCAACCGATGAAAATTTGACCAATAGTCATTCTAAAAAGCCAGTCGAAAATGGTAAAATTAATCTGACCAAACCGAAACTGGTGAAGCAGAAAAAGTCCGTCTGCGAAGAGGATGCTGATGAAGCTTTGGATCAACCTACTGATATGAAGACTTCAATTAGAACACTACCAGATTTTCGAGAATCTATGATCAGGTATTAGATATTAGCTATAGGAATAGAAAAGACAATTTTTTAATTTATGGGGCACTTTCGTTGGATATTTATATTCATTGAGATCAAGCAATCAGTTTATCATGAAAAATAATTCTTTCTTGATATTTCTGTTTGTTTTAATAAGTAGAATAGATGGAGACATCTGACATGACAACTGACATGACATCTGATATGACATCTGATTTGACATCTGACATGACATCTAATTAGTCCTTTGAATATAAAACTACAGGACGGAGCATATGATTCTGTAAGTGGGACCGGAATGGTAGCTGCATATGGCCGACTACAGTTTCCGGTTTGGCAGTGGCGTAGGGTAGTATGAATAAAAACAATAAACTGATAAAAATTCACAGTTGTTTAAAACAATAAATTATTGTATAGTTATCGTTACTGTATTAAATTAATGAAGACTTGATAGGTACAGCAGAGAAATGTAAACATTTAAATTAATTTTAAAAAGTCTATTTTTTCAAAGAGTAGTCTTTTATATGGTCAATACAACAAAAATTTATTCAGAAATTGGAATCTTCTGTCATAATATCATATCGTTTTCAAAAATTGGTTAGGTAATCAGTTGCATCTTGAATATATATATATATATATATATATATATATATATATATATATATATATATATATATATATTATTATACTCCCTACTACTAACTATACATTAATCAATGCACACCTCCCAGTTAGCAAAGAAAATAAATCTAATCCTGAAAAAGTAAATAAGTCCTGAAAATTTCTGGAAAAGGCTATCTCTAAAATTCCCTCTAACCATGTAAAAATCCTATTGGGTGATTTCAACGCCCAACTAGGGAAAGAAAGAAAGTACAGGAAAACAGTCGGCAGTTTTCCCACTCATAAATGGACTAACCATAATGGTAGAAGATTGGTTGAACTATGTTCGCAGTTTAATCTAAAAATAATGTCAACCCATTTTAAGAAGAAAATAACAAAACAAAAGACCTGGAGGTGCCCAAACACGTATATGAGTGAATTTCAAATTGACCATGTTGCCATTTCGTACCCCAATTATAAAGAGATTTTGAATGTTCAAGTCAGGAAAGGAGCTAACATATACACGGATCACTACTTGGCTAGAATCAAACTTAACTTAAAACCTCGGAAACTTATTCAAACGAGATTGCTAATACTAAAGTTCGACCAAATGAAAATAAAACCAGCCCTAACAGAAGAGCTTGATAAACAACCAGCACAGAACTGGCAAGAATTGAAACAAAAAATTATTAAAACAGCCTTAAACTTGGTCCCTTTACAAAAACGTAGAAAACATCCGTGGCGGGATGAAGTTTGAGAGCAAGCAGTATTAAGCCGAAGTAAAGCATTCAAAGATTGGAACAGTCAAAAAACAGCAATAAACTATAACATCTTTTTGGAAGTAAGAAAAGAAACATCGAAGCTAATTAGACAAACTAAAAGAAAATAAGAAAACAATCAACTTAATGAAATAGAAAAAGATTTCCAAAAAAATAACACCCGAAAACTTTTACAAAACATTTAAAACTAAATTAACAGCCTATCAACCGCAAAGACTTTGCTTCCAAAAGGAAAACGGACAATTAGCTCTAAATAACCAAGACAACTGCAAAGAACTTGCGAAATATTTTGAACAAATTCTAAACTGTCCTGAGCCCTTAAACAAATTACTAACACTAAACCCTAAACAAACAAACCCAGATTCATTACCACCGAATGAAAATGAAATAATTAGGCAAATCAAGCGGCTTAAAAATAACAAAGTTTCTGGTGAAGAGGGAATTACTGCTGAACTTTTGAAATCCGCTGGTCCAGGTACAATCAAGGAAATAACCAAAATTCTACAAGAAGTTTAGCGAACCGAACGGATTCCGGAAGATTGGAAAGATGCTCTAATCCATCCACTACACAAGAAAGGAGATAGAACGGATGTGAATAACTATAGAGGGATATCTCTTCTCCCAGTTTGTTACAAGATTCTATCTCAATGTCTACTAGACAGAGCACAGGGACAGTTAGAACCTAAAATTGGTGAATATCAAGCAGGTTTTCGACCGGGCCGATCTTGCCCTGAACAGATACTGAATCTAAAGTTGATCCTAAGACATCAAAAACTGTATAATAAATATCTCGTCTGTACATTTGCGGAATTCAAAAAAGTATATGATTCTATTGACTGCGAATTTTTCACAAGGATTAGATCTGAAAACGCTGGCAATTATTAAAGCAACATTAACTAACACAAGGTCAAAATTTAAATTCATGGGTGACATCTCAGAGCTCTTAAAAATTAAAACTGGAGTAAGACAAGGGGACGGACTCTCGCCACTCTTATTTAACTGTGTTCTGGAAAAAGCAATACAGGAGTGGCGTGAAAAAAAGTCGGCTCTGAATATTGACCAGTCCATTAAACTGGGGAAAACCAACATCAAAATTGATTGTCTGGCGTTTGCTGATGATCTAGCAATTTTGGTTCAAGATATATTAACGGCACAGAAACAGATTGAAATCCTAAAAGAAACATCAGAAAAGGTAGGACTCCAAATCTCCTTTGAAAAGACACAATACATGACCTGCAACAGACTAAGAACACCATTTCAAAAAACAAAATATGGTAACATCAGACGAGTCTCTCAATTCAAATATTTGGGTGAAATAATCATGGAAAATGGGTTGGAAAAAGCGGCCAATAAGGGTAGATGTCAAAAAATGGAAACGGCATTGAGACTTACACCAAATATTTACAACAAAAAATGCCTAACTAAAAACACAAAACTGAGACATTACAACACAGTTATTAAGCCAGAATGTTTATATGGGGCAGAAACACTCATTTTGAATAGAAAGAGAGACATCGAGGACATCGAAAAGAAGGAAAGAAAAATCATAAGAAAAATCCTAGGCCCCAAACAAATAAATAGCACAACATACCGACTTCGAGAAAACCAAGAAATCAAACAATACACAGATATACATAGTGATGTGAGAAAAAGAAGACTTAAATTTTAAAAAACATATAAAACACATAAAAGGGATGAATCCGAGTAGGTTAACTAGACAAATAGTCGAATTTTATAAAAATAGGAGTAGAGCCAAAGTAGAAATAATTAAATGGATTGCTGCAATTAAAGAGGACCTAAGATCAGCAAATATTACACAATGTGAAATTCAGGATAGAGGCTGTTTCAGCCACAAGGTTGACGTTTGGAAGGTTGCCCAGAGAGAAAAGTGTGGGAGGACTGGAACAGCTTGGTCTGACGAAAGGAAAAAAGCTCATAACGAAAGAATGAAATTGGTATGGGCGCAAAGGAAGGCTAACAACAAACACCTCTAATTGTACTTCGCGTGGTCCATATATATATATATATATATATATATATATATATATATATATATATATATATATGGACCACGCGAATATATATATATATATATATATATATATATATATATATATATATATATATATATATATATATATATATATATATATATATATATATATATATCATATATAAATATAATTAATTCTTGTAGTGTAAATAGCCAATAAACAAAGTGTTTATATGATATGTGATATGATGATATAAGCTCGATAATAAACTCTTTACAACAAAAATTTTAACAACAACCAAAAAAAAAACTTTCAAGACTAAATGCTATGAAAGATGTTTCTTAAAATAAAATAAAACAAATTATATATTTTAAACAGTCCACTTCAATTATTGGACCAGTATTTGGTAGTAGTCCCACTTTTACCCTTAGATGTTCGATCAAAACAGTCCTCAGAATAATAATGGAACATAAAAACCTACCGCGGTTTGGAATAAGCCAGTCTTTTTAAAAAAATTAATCCACTGTTTTGTTCTATTTGGAATCTTTGGGAAATCTTGAAAAAAGATGAACTGGTTTAATAACATGAAATCCAAATCACAATGGAAGTAACATTTACATTTATTAGTATAATAATTTCTGAAAAGGATTATAAAAACAGGTAATACTCTGTATGATTAGTTATATTTTATAGATTATTTGAGTAAAGTAACATGTTTTATATGTATTAAAGGAAAACTAAAAAATTATCTACAGTTTTAAGGCCCAGTATCTCAGAAAACTAAACATTTTAGAACATACGTTAAAAAATTTAATTCTAAAAAATCACTATCTTGAATAACATTATAATTATATGATTTTACCTAAATCAATTTGATTACGTCCATGCATATCAAGCGATATGTTTACTTCACAAGCTTAAAATGTCATTGAAAGAAAATACGTTTTTATTTCTAAATAATTGACAAATTTAGAATTAAAAGCATTTACCTATGTAATGTTACTCCGGAATTTTGATTTTTTCGTATTAGGGAACAACCACAAGACGCACAACTAACCATATTTTATGTGTTTACTTTATTTCCGATATTATTGCTTTTATTTTCAATATAATAAATATTAATATGTATTTACACTAGAACACACAAAAAGAGTATTTTAGTACACTTATTCAGCCCATATTATTGATTAAAACACACTGAAATTGCACAAATCTACTAATAAACTTCTAAGTTGTTGACACAAACTACCAAAATCCCAAAACAATGAGTCATCTCTGGTGTTTCAATTCATTTATACGTGAATTATATGCTTGTACTTGAAAACTTGGTTTTTAAAAAACACTTTATTGTATCAGGTAACAAACTTTAATTAGTTATATCTCGAAATTGCAACATTAATTATTTGTTATACAAATCAATTTATAACTTAATGATAAAATATTCAGAACTGCGAACCGGCAGTTAAAAACAGTTTGAAAATATAAATCTATCTATCTAACATTAATTTTGTTCCTATATTTATATTAATATAAAGTAATACAAAAACTATTAATAATCTATAAAGTAAATACGATATAGTTCTTAGGGGTCGGTTTTTACAATATAATTCGTGCATTAAGATAGGCAAGGCTCCTTCCTGTTAGTTTTATATTCAAGAATTAGTCACACTTGAGTGATATCTTACGATCCTCCTAATAAAACTGAAATATGCGTTATTTTTTTTAGATACGAACGTACTGCTGTTCTAAAACAACGTTCCTTAAACGAGGACATGTTGTCAACAGACAGATTGAGAGAGAAAGAAAGACTTAAGCAAAATATACAGAAACAGACTTCGTTGAACGAAGAGCTTATTTACAAGAGGACGCACACATTCGAATCGATTAAAGATTCGTTCTTTTCAGTTACTAGTTCGAAAAAGTTTCAAATGATCAAAATAGGCCTAACGAATAAAATTAGAAGTTCTACGACGAATATGGAAAAAGTAACCGGATCTTCATTAAAAAATGGTGAGTAATGTTTTGGAAATAATGATGAAATATAATGAAAAAATTAATAAAGAATGAAATAATTGTGATTATAAAAACTCCATATTTAGTCTACATGAACTTGTTTTACATAAAACAGTTATTGTTATTTTTTATCAATAAATATACAATTTTAAAGAATTCTTCGTATTAACGACATAAACATTATGATTCTTTAAGGTTTTGTAAGGATGTTTCAAAACTGGAAAGGAACAGAAATTATATCACCTACGGCAGGCGACAATGAAATAATGGACAATTTGAAGAAATGTCAGAAGGCGCAAGTGGACGAAAAAGAACCCAACGAAGCCACCACCACCGAAAGGTACTAAATGACAATTGCAAAACATTTTTTTACATTAAGACAATATATTGGAAAAATGTTTCTACATTGGAATTTCATTGTTTCTGAACTTTTTTACATAATTTACATAATAATTTTACTTTACATAATTTACAACTTTTTATCAACATACTGGTAAGTCTATAATGCATTTTTTCCCAAAAGTTATCTTCTTCTTTGTGTTAACACATTGTTTTTCACTTCTTCTTTCGTTTTTGGAGGGACAGGAATGAATGGTGGTCCGGCGGTGCGATGTCCGGTGAGTGAGATATATGGGGTAAAACATCCCAATTGAAGCTCAACAATTCTTATCGGGTCCTGATTGCAATGTGCGGCCATGCATTGTTATAATGAAACACGACGCCTTTTCTGTTTGGTAATTCTGTTTGGTCTTCGGTCGATATAGTTGTGATCATTAGAGTTCGATGTTGATGGTTTGATTGGGTGAAAGTGTATGGAGTCTCCAGACAATCCCCATGATTTTTTTCGTTGCATGTTGTTGTATATAATCCACTTTTCATCACCAGTTACCATCCGCTTCAGATTTTTTTCAGTAAAAGAACGTACGAAGAGATTTGGTCCAGCAAATTTCGCTCACTAGCTTCGTGAGGGATTCACACATCGTACTGGACGTGGATTTTTTTTTCAGATGATCAAAAATAGTGGATTTAACAGTTAAGCGATTGACTTATCTGCTATTTCACAGATCGTGATGCGTGGATCTTCGATGCAATAAATGTTATTGATACAGTTTTTATTACTCAACAAATAGAAATGGGTGTTACAATAAGTGTAAACAAAGTATTGAAGTATTTATTAGTTTATAACATAGACATTTGGTTCGGTTGAAGATAAAAGAAGATTAATATATTCTCGTAGTGGTCGTTCAAAAGAGCATATTGATTTTGTACGCGAAAGTGTTGCTGAAGACTCAGAAATGTTCAATAATCGACGTTCACAACAATTTGGACTTGGTAAATCCACAATATGATGTATCTTACGAAATGATTTAGCTTTGAGGGCATCTACGGTTGAAATAATACAGGGACTAAAGCCACTGGATCATTCAAAACGTCGTGCATTTGCCAATTGGATCAAAGAACAAAAAACATCTTTTCAAATGAAGTACATCTACGATTGATTCATGAGAAACTTTTACATACCAACTGAGTCACGGTTTGGAATGCATTATGGTCAGGAGGTATAATTGAGCCGCATTTCTTTCAGAATGCTGCTGGTGCAGCTGTAACTGTAAGTGGTATTCGATACAGTGATATGATAACTGGATGTTTGTGGGCTGACTTGAATAATATTAATCTGTAATATGGTTCCAACATGATGGCGCTACACCTCGCTCTCTTAATGAAACCATTGATTTATTGAGAGAAGAATTTCCTGGACTAGTTATTGCAAAAAATGGTGATATTAATTACCCACCAAGATCATGTGATTTAACACCGTTGGGTTGTTTTCTTTAGGGTTACGTGAAAAGCCAGATCTATAAGAACAATCCACAATGGATTCCTGAACTAAAGAGTTAAATTATTAGAGTAATTCGTGAGATACAGCCGGGGTTATGTCAAAATGTCATCCAAAATTTTATAAACGTGTGGACGTTTGTGAAGCTGTAAGATGTGGTCATTTGACAGATATTGACTTTCGTGTTTAAAGGTCATAAACTATGCTTCAATTATCAATAAAGGTTTTTCTAAATCAACGCTAATTATATGTTTCATTCAAGAATTTAACAAATCGCTCAATTTGAAAAACTCTTTACTTAAACGCAGAAAAAATAAAAATTATTTGTGACTCAGACGAGGCGATAGTCATCTAGGAAAATAAACTTCAATTCATGCATTAGTTCTTACCTGTAAACAATTTAATATGAAAACATGTAGGGTTATTTTTTTAGTGCCTCCATACTTATAATAAAATTTAAATAATAATAATAATCAAATCAAATGTTAAAGGATAGGGTGAAGTCTGGCTCAACGAGCCACTCATACTCAATCCGTATCCAAAAACCAATTACAATACATAATACTGACTTACATAATGTATATAAATATAAACTAATATTCTGTAGGCAAAAATACAAATAATAACAACTTATATACGACACTAAAACATAGAAACAAAACAAGTAATAACAAATAACAAATAACTAGGAAAATAACTAAAAAGATTCATCAATGAAAAAAGAAGAAGATAATCATAAAATAACATACAAGGCTTTATCTCTGCGCTAATAGCAGATATTCCCTATAATCTGATGTGCTTTCTGTAGAACATTAAGTGACATCTCAAATCTCTACTTAGAGAGTTAAACAATTTAGCAGCATTGTAGCTGAAAGAAAGATGAAACATGGCTGTGTTATAAGGCAGCACTGTGACGAAGGTAAGAATCATGAATAATTCGGCGAAAACTCAATCTACTCCTAAGGCAAAGTGGAGAGAACGTAATCATTAAACGTTCAATACTGGACAGTAAGATATACCTAAATAAAGAGTCCATCCTAACCACCCCAAATCAGCTATTTTACCCGAAACATGATCATACTTGCGCAAACCACATACAAAGCGGCAACAAGAATTTTGTATCTTCTGGAGACGGCAACGGGTTACGACATCCAAGCAAGGAAAATACACATTGATACAGTAACGTAATTTTGATATTACAAGACTTTCACATAGTGCCGTTTTCATGTTCAAGGATAATACATCTCTAGCAGAGTACAAAAGTTTTAGACTAGCATAACTTTGTCTTGTCAAATAAGTTATATGTTCACCAATAATACCAATAATACCAATTCAAATAATACAATAATGAGATATCAAATAATACAATAATAAATTAGATGCCTTGAAACGGTCTTATGTTCGCAATTGTCGGACTTATGTCGGCTTCTAATTGTACCGAATTGTTCCCTCAATAAATCGATTATTGCGTTGGTTGTATGGCATGTGTAGCTATCTTGTTCGAACCACATCTCATTGATCATCATTTTACCTGAAGAGCCTGCTACGGTATAGATTGAAATCGCGCCATCCAATCTGGTTTACCCAAATTCTTGAAAAATTTTTGCTAAAAAAACTTTTTTGATTATTTTGGGAGTGCGAGTTGAAATTAGTCTTTCATCATGTTTGTCATTCTCTAGCGACACTCTACCATCTAAAAAAGGTTTATTCCGCAGAAAAACATTTGTTCTGATTAAACAATTATCCCCGTACACTTGCTGTACCAACCGGAATGTTCCCGACACACTTTTACCGAGTTTTGGGTTAAATTTAATAGCATCTCTTTGTTTCATGATTTTATTTCTACATCAATTTTTTTGGCAAGTAAACAAGACATCATAAAATCAACAAATGTCAACAGATTGTGGTAAAGTAGGTTTAGTTAGGTCCAGTAATGTTCAGGCTTTGAAACGACGCCATTCGTCAATAGATGGCGTGAATAGCTGCTGAGATATATCTTAAGCGCTGCTACTGATGTGATAGATGCACTGTGTATGTATTGAAGCAAAAGTGGATAATGCAAGGTGGTTTATAGGAAACGGGCATTTTTGGACGGGCAGTACTCGGCTAGTAGAGGGGAAAGGCAGGCTCTGCTGTTTGCTGCCTGCTGCTGTTTGCTGTTTATATTTATTTTTTATCATGCCGTTGTGAACTCGAATGAACCGGGTGTTTGCTTATGATACGCTTCTCAAAAAAAATGAAAAATGCCCATCTTTCTCAGATGGGTAACTGCACTTCGGACGAAGGGGTCATCAATGAAAATAAAAACCATCTGGTGCCATATGTAACTGTTTACTTAGGAGGGGGGGGGGGGGGGGGTGGATCGTACGATTAGGGAAAACCAGACACGCGAAGACCAACAGGCGCATCAACAGTCATGAATGGCAACATTTAACTAGACTAAAGTTGAAAAATACTGAGATATAATGAAAATAATGAAACTCAGATACAGAAACCCACTTTAATTTTTCTGTTGTTTTTAACCCTCTGTATGTTTTTCAAGACGACATTCTAAAGAAGATGGATCGGATTCCTCGAAGGACAGCAGCCTGCAGTCAGATACCAGCGTTGATTCTGAAGATTCATTTGCTTCAGTTATCTTCGTTCCAAAATCAGATCCAATGTCACCGATTGGAGGGATTTCCTCGGCAGGACCGGCATCTCCGTTGCTTAAAGGAGGATGTCAATCAGCTCCACAATCACCCAGAATTAGGCAGTCTAGTTGCCCAACTAGTCCTAGGGTTAAACAAATACCACTTAGTATACATCCTCTTACAAAACAGTTTAGTTCTCCAAAGGTATGTCATGAAATAAAATATTTTTCAATTTGCTATTCATAATAATTGTTTAAAAATAATTATTTTTAGCCTTCTACTGAACTTCTTTCAACTACCACTGCAGCTTTCTTCCCATCTGATGATAAAGAATGCGACACCAAGTCAAATTTACTGCCCGTACAACATATTAATAAAACAAGTACCAAAACCTTAGCTCAGAAATATTCGGTTCCTCAAATTCCAAAATTTAGGAAAACCAGTTTAAATACCCCTAGTTTGAAAGGTAAGTCCAATTTTACTTCAAGACGAAACGTTATACAATTAATCAGTGGCGGCTCGTGAGGGAGGGCGTTGGGGCGTTGTAAACACAGTAAACAATTTTTCATAGCAAAATACCATATTTTATTTCCGTTCAGTTTCTTTCCTTTAACTCATTTTAAGATATTATGACAACTAGATAGATATTATATATAAGATATTACTCATCACACCAAATAATGCAGATAAAAATTCCATCCTCTCGCCACAATGTTTACATCGTTGGTCAGACTTTTACCTCCAGCGACCTTAGGCCATATCATCTTATCTCGTCGTTGGCGTTACATGTTTTGTTGGTTGTCAGACTTCGGGGGTTTAACTGATTTCTAAAACATGCGATTTGGACGTAGATTCCCTGCGCCCGAGCGTATCGGTCATTAGTTTTAAACGCTGATTTGACGGATACGGAGCGTTTGTTATGTCTCGAGTAGCTTATTTCGTTCACCTCGCGAATAATTGTTTTGATTTTGAGATTTGCTACGTGTGTACACACTGAGTAGTACTTTTTAACTAAAATAATCAACTTTTAATTGCAAACATGAAGGTGTCTGATTTAAAACAATTAATAATGACTAAGTCAAGTTATAATGACTAAGTCTAATGAGAAAGTTGAATTAAAACCTAAAGGTTGTCCCACTCCCGTGTTCAATTTGAGTCAAGGTCAAAAATAATGTAAAAATAGCAAAACATTTTTCAGCAGCACTATTTTCTTCTACGCCTTTCCACTTTAAAAACCCACGAGCCGCCACTGTCCAAAACACCATAGACGTCATTAGTCTATTGAAACAAAGGTATTAGTAACGCCATCTCTTAGCAAAATCGACATTATTAACCGAAACACCTGTTGTTTTATATCCGTGCTATTAAAATATTTTGATATTAACTGACGATAAAACAATTTAAATATGGCTCTAATAAGATCTTAAATAAATTATAATTAAGGATCTTAACTTATGAAATCTTACATTTATTAAGACTAAACTATTTATTATGAAGCAAATCCATTATTATTTATTTTTACACAATTTATTTATTATTACAGTTGTTGTGCTATCAACTAAAAATCGCTACCATCTCTAATTGTTATCTAATTGTATCACTCTATAAAATATGCATAGTTACAGTAGCACTATTTTTATTCGTTTGTTATTATTTGATCTGTTACCAGTGAAATTTATATTTTAGATAATATCATTTCTGTCTCCACATCAAATAAACCAGTGACCAATATAGTTATATCAGATACTAGTAGAATAAGCCCAGATAAACATCTAACAGATTGTGTGCTACTTGATGAATCCCGTAATGAGAAGTTGAAGAAAATCCGGGAAATCTTGTCGCAAAAACCTGGTTTTGGCATGAAATCCACCAGAGGCAACTGTCCAATAGTTAGAAAAACATCAGATTCAGATGGAAAGGTAAGTAAAAAGGAACTGTTAAGTTCCTCCAGCCTCGATACAAGCATTCAATCTTCTAGTCATTGACTGCCGAACTCTTTCAAACACACCAGGGTCGTTTCTAATTGAGTTACACCCAGCAATTATCCGATTTCGCAAATCATCTAAATTCTTCAATGGAGTAGCGTAAACTAATGACTTCAGATATCCCCAGAAGAAATAATTCAGGGAGTTTAAGTCCGGGGATCGAGCAGGCCATGCGTGTGGCCCACTTCGACCAATCCAGCGATATCTGTCTGTTGCTGTTAAAAAATCACGAGCAACCAAACTGAAATGTGGTGGTGCACCATCGTGCATAAACATACATTTCATACCTTGTTGCCAATGGTACATCTTCCAGAAACTCAGGTAGCGTTGCATCCAATAAGTTGCGATACACCTCGCCAGTAAGTCTTTGTAATAGAAATACCGGTCCAATTAGATAGTCACCTACAATTCCAACCCAAACATTCAACGAGAACTGATGTTGAAAACTATCTTCGCATACCTCATGCGGATTTTCATCTGCCCCCACATGGTTATTATGAAAATTCGTTATTGCGTTTCTTGCGAAAGTGGCTTCATCGGTGAAAAGAATTTGTGTCAGGAATAGAGGAATGAGAAGTAAAGTTTGCAATATCCATTGACATAGTGCAATACGTGGAGGAAAATCAACAGGTAGTAGTGCCTGAACGCGTTGAACGTGGTATGAATACAACAAATTGTCCTTAAGAATTTTCCAAATTGTCCAGTGACTCACATTCAAAGTATTTGCAATTTTTCGCGTAGAACTACCAGACTTTTCCGCTACCATGTCCAGCACATTCTGTTCCAGTTGTACCGTTCTTACAGTCAGTGATCTTCCTGACCCTTCAGTTCGTTTCAATGTGCCTGTTTCACGAAGACGTCGATGAATATTTTCGAAAATTTTTCGGTCGGGAAAGACGACATTACGGGCTGGAAATCGTTCACTGTACAATCGCCTAGCTTGTAATGCATTGCCATCAGCAAGTCCATACATGAAGTGCATGTCAGTCATCTCGGCGTTTGTATACATTATGATAGAGGACTTCACCCACTATTTAAGACACGTCAAATAGCCAAACGTCACTCAATCTATCTAAACAAATGCGACCGATGAAATCCACTTAATAGATAAAACAGCCGTTCCAAGTGATCAAGATCGAAAAAAAAAAATTTTGTACTTGATAAACTTATTGACGTACACCCTACTTTTATTTACATTAATGATCTCAACAAATATCGAATATGGTTGTCGTAAATTTTGTTCGCCCTGTATCTTCGAAACAAAGGGGTTTTTAAAAATCACCACAGGACAAAATATTCTTAGAATAGGACAAGGAATAACCGCTTGCATTTTTGCCGCATGTTTACCTAACACCCTGTATATATATATATATATATATATATATATATATATATATATATATATATATATATATATATATATATATATATATATATATATATATATACTAGCTGCCCGAACAGACTGCGTTCTGTCAAAAGTTAATAGTAAAAATTAAATAAGTATTCCCGAGTGATCACGTTAATTATGTCTCAACAATAAACGACGATAATTTACAAAAATAAGTTATTTATTTCGTAGACTGTAATATTTTATATACTTGAGGATGTTCATTCTAATGCTTTATGGTATACAATATTTTTTGTTTGGTTACTTGGCGGATAAACAAATAAAGCTGACGGTTTCCCAACGCGGGAGCAGGTAACATACAACTGTCCATGAGAGAAGCATGGGTTTTCAAGATTAACGCCTCAAATACTTAAAGACTGACCCTATGATTTATTTATGGTCATTGCGAAAGCAAGCCACACTGGAAATTGTAGTCGTTTAAATTCAAATGGTACGTCAGTTGGTATTATTGGGATGCGAGGTATCAACACTTCTTCTCCCCTATATTTTCCATTTAGAATTGTTGCTTCTATTACATTGTTGAGTAAATTTTTTACTGATAGCCTTGTGCCGTTACAAAGACGCGGTGGGTTACTGTTTCGTAACATTATAACTACCGATCCTACTTTCAATTGAAGATTATGGGGTGGCAGTCCTGACAAATCCAATGAGTTTAAAAATTCTGGTGGATAGTTGACGACATCATCTTGATTAGTCTTTAATTCACCGGTAATTTCATTTTGAATTTTGTAGTTTATTTCATTTACATCCGTGTTTTTGGCAGCTAATAGAGCACGTCCGCTCAACCAAAAATGATCTTTGTAATTTTGAGCGACGTTTGGGAACACCTTTTGTTTCAGTAAACTGACAAAAATCGACAGGAAATGTAATGCAGCCAGTCGAATCATCAACAGGGATTTTGCCATTACCAAGGTCAATAAGTTGTTTAGAAAATATTTCTCCAGATCGATCATTTTGCAATTCGACATGCATATTTTTACTTAAATTTAGTATCTTGACGTATTTCCACAAAATGGAGGACTTTAAACATGCATTGAATTTATTAGCAGGAAATCTCCTGCTAATAAAATCATCGCTCCACCAAATCGGTTTTGATTGTTTCGCAGATTTTTCATAGTTCTGTCTAATATCTCCAAATACTTTTTTTGTGCCATCGGGCATTCATCCCACACTATTAACTTACTTCGCTGCAAAACCTTTGCCATTGCTGAGTTCTTCGAAATGTTGCAGGTCGGAGTTTCATTGCTTTGAATATTTAATGGTAATTTTAGTGCTGAATGGGCTGTTCGGCCGTCTTCCAATAATGTGGCTGCAATATCAGATGAAGCAAGTGCGAGTGCAATTTCATTTTGTGAGCGAATTGTTGCTAAAATCAATGAAATCAAAAAAGTCTTTCCTGTACCACCTGGAGCGTCCAAAAATAAATTCCTCTAGTTCCATCATTTACAACTTTCATAAGTGAATTAAAGACATATTTTTGTTGTTGGTTCAACAGCGGAACATTTATTCTAACTGATTTCCTTAAAGCATCGAGATCATACCGTTTTTCACGTCGCAACTCTTGAAGTCAATTGAAACATTGTAACTGAAAGCTGCTCGTGAAACATTGAAATTAATTCAATTTCATTTCGCTCTTCACGTTGTTCTGTAGTCCGATTAGATTGAAGGTTTGCTGGGTTTGTAGCATTTTGAGTTCTTCGACCCAAATTACTGCGCCCACGTTTTGGCGGCATGGGTCTAAACGTAATCACAGGGAACACACAATTGGTTTTCAAAAGAAGTGAAAATATAAAAATAACCAAGAACCGCCACGCACAGAAGAATTAATTTTAAATTACACTATCTTTATAATATTATTATAATATATTATATTATAACATTACTATATTGTCTTTGATTATTTTTTTTCACATGCATAAATTGATATTCATACAGTCTAATCAACTTGAATGTATACCATATATAATTCAAACGCGCATTTGTTTTGTTTAGATTGACGTTGACAATTTACGTCAACTGTTTGACAGTTAGTTTTTATGCGAAAAGAAAAGAGTTGTTTTACTATTGTCCACGCAATTTTTTTTTATTATTTTTAAACATACGAAAAACAAATTAGCCGAATTGGTCGAGCCGTTCTCGAGTTTTACGCTTAGCAACAATATATATATATATATATATATATATATATATATATATATATATATATATATATATATATATATATATATATATATATATATATATATATATATATATATATGTATATATATGCTAGACTATTAGTCCGGGAGTACATCAGCATTCTCGATCACACAAACGATCGGATGTACTCCCGGACTAATAGTCTAGCCTATTCTTCCATCCGCGAAACACTACGAACTATTATATATATATATATATATATATATATATATATATATATATATATATATATATATATATATATATACATACACATTGTCATTTCACAAGACCCAAAGGAGCTACAAAGACGCAGACAAGAACTGCAAAGGGCTGGCGAACCATTTGGCATGTTCAATAACTTCGCTCAGGATAATATAATTTCAGTTTTAGGAAGGGATTTAGAGATTGTGGACAGCTTTATATATCTTGGGCAGAGGATTTCAATGGAGGGGAATACCGCTCGGGATGTGGAACGGCGTGTTAAAAGTGGCTGGCAGGCATTTAGTAGGCTCAACATAGTGTCTAAGAACAGACTCCCACTTTGCCTGAAAAGAAAAGTCTTCGATCAGTGCGTTCTACCCGTTATGACATACGGAAGTGAAACCTGGACACTCACATCGCAATCAACTCAAAAACTTCGGGTGGCATAGAGGGGAATGGAAAGATGCATGCTTGGCATTACAAGACGAGGCAGAAAGTCATGTGCATGGATCAGAGAACAAACAAAAGTCTGTGACATCATTGGAATAGTAAAGCAATTGAAATGGAGATGGGCAGGCCATATAGCGAGGCGATGGGACGACAGATGGACCAAGGCAATTCTGGAGTGGATACCGCTTGATCGCAAACGTCCGCGAAGAAGACCGAAAGCACGGAGGATTGATGACATCGTTAAGTATATTGGACCCGAGTGGCAGAGAAAAGCCCAAGACCGTGAAAGTTGAAAGCATGCTGAAGAGGCCTTCATCCTGCAGTGGATCGATATAGGCTGATGATGATGATGATATACATATTATTTTTTTACTGCAGAAATTTTTCACCCTTATTCCACGTGGTCCCACCATTCGTCTTTGTCCAACTGCCACCGTGCGCCACCAGGTATCTCTCGGGACCGTTTTTTAGCCTTTCAGCCGTCATTAACCGAGCTCAAGATGAACGTAAAGAAAGCAGACTGGAAGAGACGGAAGAGACGGAATACCCATTTTGCTATTACGACCCGTCAAATGGCCAGTTGACATGGCCTGACCCCTATCGCCTCTCCCAACTACTTTTCTTGCGTTCGTCTGGAGCTCGGCTGACGACGGCTGAAAGGCTAGAAACTGGCCCCGAAAGAAAGATACCTGGTGGTGCATGGTGGCAGTTGGGCAGAGAGTTGTGGTGGTATCACGTGGAGTAAGAGTGAAAGATTTCTGTAATAAATATTTCCCTCCACGATCCCGCTACACCAGTTGGCGCATCCGTCATTTAGTTGGTATTGGGATCTTCGGAGTTGTTTGGTGTTTGTTTTGCATCATTTTTTGTGGGTTTGAGAAATGTTTTCCATTCCGCTGGTATATGAAGAGCATTGTTATCTCGTCTATTTAATTTTCCGTTTATTCCTATTTCTAGTGCTTTTCTAAGTACACGTGTTCTGTAATGGTTTATGGATGCTATTTGTTTGGTGTTAGCGAAGTCGATTCAATGGCCTGAAGCTGTCTACCAAGAGAGCAAAAACTTGAAAATGCCAGATGAGATTTTAGCAAAACGAAACGAAATGAAACGATTCCTTAAACGAACGAATTGACACGCGGAAGAAAAATTCTAACATATATTCCATCCGGGAAAACTTGCATATTAACATTTAATTTATACATTTACCATTATTACTTTATTATTTAAAACATACATATAAATATAGCCCAATTATAATAAAAGAAAACGCATTATAGGAGGAAGCAATTGCAAAACCGATACCAAAACTGTTAAAGCTGGAGATATTCAATCCGGAAGAGGATGACGATAGTGATTCCAGTTGCGTCTCGTCACCAGATTCAGTGGATAGTGTAGTTAGCATAAAATCTAGTAGCAAGAATTCATCTCCACCATCTAACACCAGCAGGGGTAGATTCTATTTTCCAGAAACCAATAACACCAACCAAGGTATGGCATGATTTATTTTAAATTATATTTTAAGATAAACACAAAACAATTATTGTGCTGTTACACAGCGTTGACGTTTTGTTTATGATGTTTGCTTTTCTTGTCTAACCCATCGAAATAAAGATCATTAAGGGAACCCTATAATAAAATAAAGATGAAAACCAAACAAATGTATCTAGAAATAAAGATAAACAATGTGAAGGCGATAGACATAAGAACTAATCGAAGAAGATTGGCGAAGAAGATTGGAAGATTGGGCAGTTGGAGCTAACATCATTAAAGTTGTGGTGTGTTTGCTAATCTACGAAGGAAACTAGACGAAAACAACATGCCACGAGAACAGAAATCGTATTATGAAGAGAAACAAAGTTACTTACTCCTGGAATTCTCTCCGAAGATCTAAACTTATTCAAATGAACACACTCATCCGGCCAGAAGTTATGGATTACTTATGGATGCGCGACGTGGAGCCTCATAAGGAGAAACCAACGGAAGAAATGCAGTATTTGAAAGAACAGTACTCAGTAGAATTTTTGGTGTTGTTAATGATAATGAAAATTGGAGGATAGCATATAATTTTGAACTAAAACATTTATACAAATATCTGCATATTGTAGACTATGTGGGAATTAAAAAATGGCGATTCCGCAGTGGCGAGAATGTAAGAAAATCATTCACGCAATAGAATCATGGGAGAACGAATTGTTGGTAACAGATGGGGAGGCAGAGAAGGAGAGGTTGACCCAAGACAAGGTGGCAAGATAATTTAAGAAGAGGTGTTGATTAAGAAGAATTACGGCACATTAGAAACTAGCAAGGAGCTGCTGGAGATCAATACGGATAGAGGCAAAGGTTGCAGGAGATCAAGGCTTATTGACGGGTTGTAGTAGGTTGTTGTAGTAAATAATTTTCTCCCACACTTTACGCCCGCCGCTTAGTCCCCAGCATAACACCAGCAAGTATCTCCTGCGATCGATTTCTGGCCTTAAAATCAGTCGGGGTCGAGCTGAATGCAGGATAGCGAGTGAATGAATGGTTAAAGTCAAAAATCAAATAAATCGATCTTTTCGGAAGGCGCGGATAATCTCATACGCCTCACGCTACCCTACGGCGGACGTTCACAATGACAAAATCCACGTCAAACCATCAGCTCTGAGTAGTATACCAAATGCTCAAAAAATTGTTTAGTGGAGCCGTGGAGATAAATATTAATAATCAAAGAATTTTTAGCCATACTCCACATGGATGCTCTGCCTGCTGCTTCGGCCGTCACCATAACGCCAGCAAGGATCTCCCGAGACCCGTTTCTGGCCCTATAGCCGTCATCAGGCGGGCTAGAGCTGGACGCAGTAAAAGCGACTGAACGAAGGTCAAAGCCAAAGACCATATAAATCGTTTTGTTTTTACCTTGAGTGAGTCACTGAAGCAAACGCAAGGAATTACTGTTTGGTACTATTTCTAGATAAAAAAAAGTAGATATTTGGTTCCTTTGGTGATAGTAATTTGGTAATGATGCTGGAAATGCAGTAATTATGAAAGGAGGTCCTTTTCACACTTTTGATAGTGTAGTTATTGCAGCTTAATTCAGATGAAACAAACTTTTAGAACATGGGATTTCAAAAAAAATAATTGAATCCGTTCGACTGAAAAAAACAAGTTATTTGTTGCAACAAAGAGTGCACCAGAAAAGCTTTTTGCGGGTCATGATCTGTATCTCTTCAGATATATCTGTCAGAGGAAAACAGAGGAATCTGTCAAGAAAATGTTGTCGTGATGTCAGCTTGTTTATTGAGCTAAAATATAATCATCGACACTCTTTCAAAAAATATGAATTTTATTTATCAAAATTAGGCTGTGTAATTATGCCTAATTATTTTTTTAGGTATGAGCCTTCTGGAAGCTGCTGCTAACGTTGCAAACAGTTTGGATGAAGCAGTGGAAAAAGTGATAAAATCTAACACAAAATGTAAAAGGAAACTGCCTACAGCTGATGTATTTTCTATTTTACAACGGCGGTAAGTAACAACTGTTTTCGATTTTTTTTCTGATTAAAACTAACTTGAATTATTATTTATATAATGGTGAACAAGAAAAAATGCAACAATGAAAATCACATTTCAATTTATATTCAATCCTTCTATAGAAACCTTCGATGTAAAACACTAAACTCGAAGATATTTACCACTAAACATCAAATAACTTTTTTAGACTTATCGACGCGCTTTTCGCTAACCACGTTAGCATCATTAGGGGAAGATTTAATCTCTAGATTAAACCTAAACACCAGATTTACCACTAAACACCAGTTCACTTTTTTAAACTTTTCGAAGCGTGTTTCACTAACCATGATTTAATTTCTAGATTAAATCATCTCCTGATGATGCTAACATGGTTAGCCAAACACGCTTCGAGAAGTTTAAAAAAGTAATTTGGAGTTTAGTGATAAATCTCTTCAGGTTCGAACTGGATTCGAACTGGTTCGAACGGAACGGATCCACTATTGTTATTATATCGCCTTTTAACTATACGAGTGTTGCTATTTATGTTTCTGGAATTGGCAAACTGTATACATACGACGTTTTGTCTAAGGACGCGCTATTTGTGTTGTTTAGTTACTTGAAAATTTCATCTCAGTCAAAAAATTGAATTAACAGTGCATCAATCAACTCATTCAATAAGGTACCATCTAAAACCACTGTGTATCACTGGTTTAGTGAATTCAATCGTGATCGTCGTTCGCTCATGGACGAATTTAAAGAAGGTCGTCGATTGTTATGCCAGAACACATCTATACTGTACGCGAACTGATGAAGCAAAATCGTCATGTGACATACCATGAGATTGAGGTACCCCTGGGCATTAATACGATAAGCATACACAAAATTTTACATGAACATTTAGCCATGAAAAAGATTTGTGCGCGCAGGATTCCGCATAACTTGATAACCGCTCAAAAAAAGGCTCGTATCGATTGGTGTAAAGAAATGGTCAAAAATAAATCGTGGTGCATCAAAAGCCGTGACAAATCTTGGATATATGCGTATGAGCCCGAAAATAAACATCATTCCACTGTATGGGTCTTTCAAAATGAGCTAAATCTAACAAAAGTTGTTCGCGAAAGAAGCATTTCGAAGCAAATGGTCGGCTGTTTTTTTTTTAATAAATTGACATGTGGCTGTAGTGCCACTAGAGAATCGTAGAAGGGTCAATTCTGAAAGGTACACTACCACTGGATTGTCAAAAGGCCTTGAGGAACCATGGCAACGCGAGCTCTCACACACCGGACTGAGCAACTCATTATTTGACCGGTCAAAACATCGATTTGATGGCTCGTCTGCCGTACAGTCCTGATTAGGCACCCAATGATTTTTTTTTTGTTCCCGTCCGTGAAGAATAAACTACATGGTTAACCAGTTTAAATGATAAATATGTGTTTATTTATTATTCCGGATACATAAACAGCAACCCTCGTATAATTTATCCACCACTAGATAGTTTGCAGGTTTTATAAAAAAAATATAATGAGACTGAATTTTTATAATTTTTTTATTCAATTGAAATTTCAATTTACACTGTCTCCTTTAAAGTGGTTGCCTTGAGAAGCCACACTGCGGTGGAGGCTGTTTCTCCATTTTTCATAGCGATGCTGGCACTCAAATAGTGAAATCGCTATTAGCTAGTCGGTTACGGTCTTTTCAATGTTCGCTAATATCCCAAAATGGGGTCATGGTGAATTTTCAATCTCGAAAAAATTGAAAACTTAACAAGACTCAAGTCTGGCGAATAAGGGGACTGAGATCTCACAATAATATTTTTACTGGCTAAAAGGTTAATTGTAATTCTCGATGTTGTTGGTTTACAGTTTGGCCTTAAGGCAGAAATTTATCTTTGATTTGTTCATTATGGCTTCTTTGGTCGTGGTGAGGTTGAAGTGTGCCATTGCTCTGGCTTTGGCACTTTGTTTCCGGGTCGTATTTAAAACTTGAAGATTCATTACCAGTAATAACCAGTAAACGTTCCAAAATATGAGGGTAATTCCTGCCTAATTCCTCGGCTAAAATCTGATGTGTGTGAGTCTGTGTATGTGTGTGAGTCTGTGTATGTGTGTGAGTGTGATCTGTGTTGTGTGAGTCAATTTCAACTCTTCCCCGATCATTATCAACATTCATCAACGATCTGAATACACAAGATCCTGGATTCCGTCGACATTTTCATAATTTTTTGTAGCTGAAGGTTCTCCGCAGCGCAGTTCATCGTAAGTCAAGTCTTAGTATTCTGACAATGGCTTAAACCGCCTAAAAATTTGGATAGTCGGTTGAAATTTTGAAGAAGTTTTCGTAGCACCGTGCCCAAGTCTGACACACAACTTGGTAGTGCAACATAGCTCGAAATGTTCAATCATTTTCAGAATGCTCTAGAAAAAATCCGCTCACAAAACAATTTCTATGAACCATCGAGCCATTCTAGGGGGTTCAAACTCGTACTGAACATGCCTCAGATGTTGTCCTGCATCCTGTTGGAAGCCAACACTGTTGTTAAATTGAACGCTACTCTACCAGTATCATTACTATATTTACTAATCTCGTATGCTTGCTTAAAGTTGCTGGGTAATCGCTTAAAGTTTCGACCAACAGTACCCATACATGTTTCATGGTAACCCTTTGTGCATAATACTATAATCAAAGAAAAATATTTAGATCATTAATGCTATGTTGCCATATAGCAAAAATATAAATATATATATATATATATATATATATATATATATATATATATATATATATATATATATATATATATATATATATATATTATATCTATATATATTATATATAAAAAAAAAATTTTATGAACACGCCACAATAATTCAGACATTACTTAATAATTCTAATTATTATAATTTATATTATAATTGTAATATTATAATTTATTCAGAAAATATAAAAAAATAACAATAAAGAATCAATATACTTGTCAAAAGAAAAACAATGAATTGAATATATTCATTTCCGAGTGGTTTTAGTTGAAGTTTGCATGTATGCACTTCGAGAGCTGTAAACGGCGATATTCTGATAACTTGATTATACTGTTATATAGGGGCAAAATTAAAATGGCCGATAGAAGGGGTTTTTTGCTGTCTACTCAGCCTCCTTAAAGCATTATTGGGCCCACAGATTTTTCTATGTTAATTATTTAATTCTTTATTTGAAAAATTCCAAAAGTCAACATCGAAACTTGTACTAATAACAAAATTATTGGTATATCCTCCAAGTAATTTTTTTAATTTTAATGTGTAAATGTAGTAGGGTTCTATAAAAATCCAAATTACATGCAAGCGACATCTAACTTTTTTTTATGGACTCGCAAAGTTTTCGGAAGAAGTAAAAATAAATTTAAAGCTCAATTTTAAATTTCATATAAAAAACTAAGATATCATGTTCTTCGAATTCTTTAAAAAAATCTCTGGTTTATCTTTTTTCTAACGGTATGCATTCATGAATGGAAACGAATGGAAACGCATTAATCTGATATTCGATATGCAGGATAAAAACATAAATTATCTTATTATATTTTCTGAATAAATTATAATACTATAATTATAATAGACTGAAAAAATAACTTTCAACTTAATAATTATCAGAAAGTTATAACAGAATAATTTTAATACAATTTTTAAACAAAAAAAATATAACTGTGGTGAGGATTTGAACCCCAAACTGTTAAGTCGACACGCCATAAAAAGTTTAAATTGATGCCTTGGATACACGTGAGATGGCGCCACCGCTTGACACATTTCCCATAATCGCTTGTAGGATTGGGATATCTTCTTATATATTGTCTTAATCATAACAAGGCACAGTACTGCCATCTTACCGCAGAAAAGAACATAAAATAATCTTTTATGGGGGCTTTGTATATGATACATTCCTGGTACTTTTTACACAGAATATTTGTCCTGTCAAAGTACTTTAAAACAGTTCAAACTTTAAGTTTATTTATTTTTTATACTAAGTCAAAAAGCATACACGTCTGGAACTTTGCAGTATGCCATCTGAGGAACCACACTTGACAAACATCAGTACATTCTTGCTTTCGTACATTCAGATGTTTTATTTACCACAAAAATTAGCATTATCACTTCAAAAGCTTTTTTTTACATTATTTCGATGTAATTATAACTCGTAATTATTTATTTATAGATTTTCACCTGACACAATGCCATTATTGGACGAAGATGGCGAAAATGGTGATGTAGACGGATCCAGACGATCAAGCAACACTTGGAATGAAGAATGTCACAAGCACTTAACAGCCTTTGCGGACAAACTAAATGAAAAATTAATGAGAGAAATAGACGATTATCAACTAACAGTGAGCATGCTCATCTCAAACCATTTTATCCACTAAATCTGTCGATTTCTTTCAGATGGATAGCATAGATGACCCATACATTCATCGACTCAGCGCTGAACTGCACGATTTGTCGAAACTCAGCGCTGAAATCAAGAAACAAAACGAATATCTCACTCGGTTATCGAAAAGTACCACCTACGCACAAAAATTCAAATCGAAATTTTGTACGAGATGCAGAAAATATGCGGAGTGTCAGTGTAAACCATTTCATAGCAGAACTAAGTATAGTAAAGTTAAAAGTAATCCTGACACAGTGAACAGTCAAAATTCAATTCAAGAGAATTCGATACATTCTCTGAATGGTGCACAAAATATGGCTTTAAGTAGTTTTAGTAAAAATTGCGCGAATAAATCGGAAAATGCGTCTGGGGTAAGTGCGGTGAAAATGTTGAGCAATCACGGAAGAAAAGCGGACAGTTTAATGTATGGTGTCGAGAGTGAACAGAAACGAGATGGTGCGTTCGACGAAGAGGCGGAAGCGAACGAGGCCGTCAAGGATTTTATTGAACATAGGCCGTTGATTGCGAAAGGAAATTCAACAGATTCCTGTGATTCTTCGGAAAAAGGTAATTATGTCGTTATTTTTTGAAGTTTATAAGCAATATTTTCAAACCAAACCAAATATTGGTACATACCATACCAACGGCGTTAAACCACATGATGTTGGTGGCCTATTATATTGCCATAACCCGTCCAGGAATTTTTTCTCTCAATAAATCGATAGTCCTTTTCATAGTTGAACATTTTTTGTGTTCATGCCTCAACTTCCGCCATGTTTTTCGACCATTTTATGCGTGTATAAACTGGGAATATATTGTTTTCAAGGTAATTAAAAACAACCTTAATTATTAATTCACTATCAGCAGTACAGTTTTAATTCTGGCATTATTAAATTAATTAATTAATTAAAGTAAAATATTAATACAAGCAGTAATGTCTGAATGATTGTGGCGTAGTCATATATTTTTTTTTTTTATTTGGGTTTTTCGCCACGATCTAAAACTCGTTTTACGTTAAAAGTTTGTATATTTTTTTAGAACATTTTTATATTTTTAAAATTTTGTTCGTTAGGCAAATTTATTACAGAAAAGAATCACTGAGAAATTTGTCTTCGTTTGGTTTTTAAGAACATATATTTTTGGTATTTTTTGAGTTTTAGATCGTGACGAAAAACCCAAATGAAGAAAAAAAAATATTAATACAAGCATTTTAATAAAAATATATAATGTTATCAGTAAAATTGGAGCAAAAAAAACGTTTATTTTTTCCTTTATTTGGGTTTTTCTCCACTATCTAAAACTCAAAAAATATCAAAAATACCTTAAAAATAACGTTAAAAGTTTGTAAATTTTTGTATAATATTTTTATATCTTTAAAATTTTGTTCGTTAGGCAAATTTATTACAAAAAAGAATCACTAAGAAACTCTCCGTTTGGTTTTTTGTTTTTACCCAGTGATTCTTTCTTTACATAAAAACAAGTATTTTTGATATTTTTTAAGTTTTAGATAGTGGCGAAAAACCCAAATAAAGGAAAAAAAATATATGAACACGCCACAATCATTCAGACATTACTTAAAAAAAACGTTGTTGTTATGGAATATGTCGTAGCGATACGTGTACTAAATCATTTTAGGAGCATTTATATAGCTTTATTAATTTTCTAAAGCCCTGTCTTCAATATCGTCAAAAACATATTAAATCGACGAAACCAAAACATATAAAAATATATAAACTGTGATTCATTTCGAATGAGAAAGTAGCCTAACAACAGAATATCCTG
Source organism: Cosmopolites sordidus (assembly GCA_031761425.1). Taxonomy (NCBI): domain Eukaryota; kingdom Metazoa; phylum Arthropoda; class Insecta; order Coleoptera; family Curculionidae; genus Cosmopolites; species Cosmopolites sordidus. The sequence continues at coordinate 112,699 of JARFXV010001219.1, forward strand.
ACCCCATCAGTTGTGTAAAAAAATTATGTATCAGGTACTTTTAATCCATTTAAATGTTAATGTAATAGCTCTTGCTATAACTTCAAATGATAAATCTTTTTATAGATAAAAGTGAAAGTGGCTGGAAAAAATAAACAAACTCATGGGGTAAGTTAATTATTTTAAATAAGTGCTCCTATAGAGTAAATTTTTGGGGTTAAAGGCGCATCAGCAACTGAGAAAGCTTATTAGCCCTGTCTTCAATATCGTCAAAAACTTATTAAATCGATGAAACAACAACATATCAAAATGTTTCCAAAGTGTGCTATTTAGCGACTGGACCTACAGCTTAACGTGGAGGTTCCGATCCACGATCATCAGCTACCGAAAACCCCACTCAGCCGGGGCTATCTCAACCGACCGACTGGCGAGTGACCAACGTAGAAAACCTCTCAAAAGGCATCCGTCCTTACCCAGCCTCTAACTGGCGTGACTGAGCGGTGATTTCTTGTCAGATTTTACACTCTTACCTAGAAATATTCACACGGTTTTTTTTTAAATTCGAAACCTGCTCCACGTTAACTGCCGTATCGTAAGTCTGACGCGTTAAACACCACAGCTAAGTGACTCCTGCTCCTATAGAATATTAAAGTATTAAAAGAAATTAAAATTTAAATTTGTTCCAAGCTTAATATAAAAATAAACGTAATGTTAATGTAATGTAATAAATATAATGTATATATAATGTTATAAATATATTGTTTTAAATATAATAAATATAAAAGTAATATGAATATAATTCTTAGTCATCCTAATGTTTCAACAAATTCTGCTGTTTTTCAACTTTGGGGACGGCCATGGCTTTTTAACCATTGTAATAGTCCTTTTCATAGTTGAAAATTTTTGTGCGCATGTCTCAACTTCCGCCATGTTTTTCGGGCACTTTATGCGTGTATATGCTGTGAATATTATGTTTACAATGTAATTGACAAAAAAAAAACATATTAAATTATTAATTCACTATCAATAGTACAGTTTTAATTGTAATATACTTGAAATAAAATATTAATACAAGCATTTTAATAAAAAAATATGTTATCAGCAAAAAAAAGGAGCAAAAAAAGTTGTTGCTAGCTTTACGTGTAGTAAATCATTTATGGAGTATTTATATTACTTTATTAGTTTTTCAAAGCCTTGTCTTGACTATGGTCGAAAACTTATTAAATATACGAAACAAAAATGTATTAAAATTTGCCCAAAGTGTACTAAATGTTATTTGTGAGTGAAAAAAGTGGACGAGGTGATGGTCGATTCCAACTGATTGATCAGATATTAATGATATGTATATTTGTTCACTTCATTTCAAAGAAGAGAGTGGTCTAATAATTGAGTAAAATAAAATGTAACTGGGCCACTTTAATCCATTTAAATGATAATCTAATAGCTCAAGCTATAACCTCAGATGATGAATGTTTTTGTAGGTAAAAGAAGCATTTACCTCTTTAGCTAAAAATATAAACAAACTCATGGTGCAAGTTAGTTATTTTAAAAATTGCTTCTATGTAGAGTATAAAAATATTAAAAGAAATTAAAATTAATATTTGCTCCAAACTTAATATAAAAATAAATGTAATGTTATAAATATAAAGTTAAAAATATGGATATAATGTTATAAATATAATATTGTAAATATAATAAATATAAAACTAATATAAATATAATTGTCATCCTAATATTTCAACAAGTTTTGCTTTATTTCCATGTTGGGCACAACCATCGTATTCTAACCATTGTTGTAATCGAATACAATTATGTGCTTCTATTGTGTGATGCATTAATAAAGCACCATCAATTAATTTTTCATCTAGTTGCACTGGTAATAAGGGTAATGATCCTTGTTATCCAGCCATATTTATAAAAAGTGCCCGAAACTTTCATATCAGCGCCTCGTTAACATGGCGGATGCGCTTGCGCACAACTAATCATGAAAAGGTCTATTGAATACCATTATGTGCTTCTATTGTGGGATGTACTAATAAAGTACAATCAATTAATTTTACATGCAGTTGCACTGATAATAAGGGTAATGATCCTTGTTGCCCTGCCATATTTATAAAAATTGCCCGAAACTTTCATATTAACGCCTCGGTAATGGCGGATGCCCTTGCGCACAACTAGTCAAGAAAAGGTCTATTGTTTCCTTAGTAGGGTGAGGTGTAGCGCTATCCTATTGGCATCACATATCCTCCAGATCAATATTATTCAATTCAGTGCACAAAAATCCTGTTATCATAGCACAATATCGAACACAATTCACAGTTACAGCGGCATTGTGAAAGAAATACGGTTCAATTACACCCCCTGACCATAATGCACACCAGAAAGTGACTCATTTTGAATGTAAAGTTTTCTCATGAATCAATCGTGGATTTTTTCAGCCCAAATACGGCAATTTTGTTGATTAACATAGCCACCAATTCCAAAATGTGCTTATTCTGAAATTTGTCCAATTAACAAATGCACGACGTTTTGAATGATCCAGTTCTTTAGCATTAGTTCTGCCTGCATTAGCTTCTTTAGCATTAGCCTGTGTTGTTTGAACCATATATGCCTTCAGAGCTAAATCTTTTCATAAAATACGCCTTGTTGTGGATTCATTGAGCCCAAGTTATTATGAAAATCGAGTAATGGAAAATTTCTGGGTCATCAGCAACCCTTTTCCCACTACGACGATATATTGCTCTTCTTTTATCTTCCACCGAACGAATTGCTTGAAATTTTTTAACAATTTGATTGATAATGGTTGCAGATGGACGAATGTGTAAACCGTATAAATGACCAATTCTTCTATTGGAACCTTTGGTGTGAAACACTAAACTTGAAGAGATTTACCACTAAACACCAAAACACTTTTTTGAACTGCTCGACGCACGTTTCGCTAACCATGTTAGCATCATCAGGAGATGATTTAATCTGAATAGAATTAGATTAAAAAGTGTTTTGGTGTTTAGTGGTAAATCTCTTCAAGTTTAGTCGTATAAATGACGTAATTTTCTAAAAACATTCTTCACTAAATGTCCATTTTTATAAAATAAGTCACCAATTTCAACGCCTTGTATTCTGTATGACTCAATTTTTATAAATAGTACACATTACATCTGAAATGAGATTAAACCTAGGAAAATTCACAACGCCATCTGTATTTTATTCAAGAATTATAAAAAAAGTTTTCAGTTTTCACATACCTAAAAAATTAATTTGATATTCACAAAATAAATACTTTTTATTTTTTACTATAAAATATAATTTTATATATTCACAACTTGCCACAGAAATGTCTGAAAAATATCCGAACATAACGAATAATGCATTACGAATCGAATAACGAATTTCATCATCGCGTCATCTATTGAAACAATATATAATGTGAAAGCTGTATATCTCCTCCATAAAACGAGACCTCCATTATTAGAATTGATCATCGGATTATCAAGTTATAAGGTTTAAAATGACAGTACCTTTTGTCATCTTATCGCAAAAAAACACGATGGAACAAAGAGCTAATATTAAATTTTGTTTCAAGCTCGGTACAACTTTTAAGGAAACATTTGAATTGATGAAACATATTATGGTGTTGATTGCGTATTCTGTACACGTCTGTTCGAGTAGTATAAGTGATTCCAGGATGGTAATGATGTTTTGGAAGGCGATCCAAAGCCTGGCCGACTAAAAAATAAAAATCGCGATAAGTTGATGGAAAAAGTGAGTGAAACGATGTGAATTCTGCGGAGGAATTAAATACGACCAAAGACATAATTCGCGAAATTTTGACAAAGGATCTAAAAAACTGTCAAATCTGTGTTCGATTTGTTCCTCACGCTTTAAATGAAGACCCAGAAATTGTTCGCGTGTAGCGAGAAGAGGTATACGATAAAAGTAATTACCCACCAAATCGCATTTATAACGTAGATGAATCTGGATTTACAATTGCGCAAAGCAAGATACCCCAAGTTGTTAGTCATAAAGGAAAACGACAAATAACTTCACTTACATCAGTACAAAGAGGGTCACTTTCCTCCTTAACAGTAGTTATTTCTGTGAATGCAACCAGTCATTTTGTGCCACCTTTCATTATTTTTCGTAGAAAAATATGAACCTACAGGTCATGAAAGGTTGCCCACCAGGATCTCTAGGAGTTGTTCATCTGTCAGGATGGATTCAAATGCACATATTCACAGATTGGATTAAACATTTTCTTAAACACACCAATCCAACTCCATAATCTAAAGTTCTCCTCATGTTCGATGATCACTTCGGTCTCATCCGTAATATGGATGTAATAGATCTTGCTAGACAAAATAACGTAGAAATTGTATCCATACCTCCGCATACTATACACAAGCACCAGCTTGTGGATAAAAGTTTTATGGTAACGAACAAATCAATCAATAATTTTATGGTACCATTAAAGATCTATTACAGTGAAGAAATGCGAATCTGGGTTAGAAACAATAACAGATCATTAGGTCTTTTTGACATTGTAGAACTATTTGGTAATGTTTATTTGAAAGTACAAACAGGTACGACTACAGCAGATGGGTTTCGGGTTACAGGACTCTAGCCATTAAATAAAAACATATTCATCGATTTAGACTTTATTGCCGCGCAACAAGATGCTGTAAAAGGTGGTTGGACAGTAAATATCATACCTACAAAATCAAACTCCTTAATTGAAGAAGGACCATCCACTACCAATCCTAGTTCAGTGGGTAACAATTCTACGTCAAATGGTACGTCAGGCGCTGAACTTAGACTTGAAACACATCATGAACCTGAACCTTCACCTTCCAGATTTGATCGTAGCAGTCTTGATTTGGTGTCTCTTGATGACATAAGTCCAGTTCCAACAAAAAAAAAAAGGAATAAAAAAGGAGTCAGAAAAGTAAAAAGAAATAGAAAAAGAAAATAAATTGCGAAAGAAATAGAATAAGAAAAAAAAAACAGGAAACGAAAAGAAACGGAAAAACACTACTAACGCAGATCCTGTGAACTCTGATAAAGACTCTGAGAATGAAGATTGAGTTCAGTTTAATACAGACAGTGAGCCTCATGCCACAATAGTAGAATAAAATCATCACTCCTCGGACGTCATACATAAATATCATACCAACAAAATCAAACTCCTTAATTGAAGAAGGACCATCCACTACCAATCCTAGTTCAGTGGGTAACAATTCTATGTCAAATGGTACGTCAGCCGCTGAACTTAGACTTGAAACACATCATGAACCTGAACCTTCACCTTCCAGATTTGATCGTAGCAGTCTTGATTTGGTGTCTCTTGTTGACATAAGTCCAGTTCCAACAAAAAAAAGGAGTTAAAAAGGAGTCAGAAAAGTAAAAAAAAATAGAAAAAGAAAATAAATTGCGAAAAAAATAGAATAAGAAAAAAAAAACAGGAAACGAAAAGAAACGGAAAAACACTACTAACGCAGATCCTGTGAACTCTGATAAAGACTCTGAGGATGAAGACTGAGTTCAGTTTAATATAGACAGTGAGCCTCATGCCACAATAGTAGAATAAAATCATCACTCCTCGGACGTCCATTGTATGTTCGGTCAGGGACTGTTTTCTGAAGATACTCATGGAAAAACCTGGATCAAATATTTAACGTGTGGGCTCTGGTCACATAATGATTGCTCTGGTCCAGAGATTGGGACTTGGGTTTGTGATTTCTGCAAGTAGAATAAGTTACTTATAATAACAAAATAAGTTACTTATATTTTTTACCAAAGTCTCAAGATCTCTTATAAAATTATGTTAGTCTTTTTACGTTTTTTTAAGAAACTTTGTGATCTATTTTCATATTCCATATTTGAGTATCTATTTTGTTTCTTAGATTATTATATAAAAAAATATGTTAATTAATATTAAATAATTAAATTAAATAATCACTGAGCTAAGGCAAAATATATTTCTGACTATGAGTATAATTAAAAGCTTTCAATTCATAGTAGCGTTATTTTTAGGCCATAAAAACCAAAAGCAATTCCAAATTTGGTCACTTTCCTCAAATTTGATCAAATTCGATAGTTTACAGATGACGACATAATCACTTTAATTAATGTTTATATTTTTCTTATCTTGTTCTACTGGAATATGTTTTTTTTAGTTTTGAATGTATCAAAATGATTAATTTTAACAAAGGTAGCAGATACTTGATGGAAATTCATTTTAAATAACATAAAATTGTATGTATGACAATTGTTTCGACACACAGTGCCTTTTTCAAATACAAATTATACTAAACTAACAGTGAGAAAAGTAACCTAACCAAGTGTCTATCGACCTAATATATTTTTTTCCTTTCTTCGGGTTTTTCGTTTTTTTTTTATTTTTTTTCCCAAATAAAGGAAAAAGATATATGAACACGCCACAATCATTCAGACATTACATCGACCTAATAATACCATAAAACATTATAGTGGGGAAATCAATTTTTTGTCAACGTCTAGGATAATATAAGTTTAATAACGGTGAACAATTCAAGTCTAGATAGTCATTTAACAAAATATTCAATTTTTTTCTTTTGTTGATTTCTAGGCTCTCTAAAAGATTTAATTTTTTGGATTTATTCTCATTATGTAACATTATAAAATTAACATTGATAGTATGCTTTTCTAGCATTAAGTGGTTAGCATAATGAGAATTATTTCGTTGTTTAATATAACTTCTTTTATGTTCGTTGAGCCTAGTAGAGAAAGATCTTCCTGTTTGTCCAACTGTATAAATCAGGACTTTATTTAATTATTAGATCGATGGACATTTTAGGTTGTGGTTACTTTTCTCACTGTTAGTTTAGTTTAGTTTGAATTTGAAAAAGGCACTGTGTGTCGAAACAATTGTCATACATACAGTTTTAAATATAGTGGAAATTTTTAGATATCAATCTTTGGTTGTTTATTCAAAATGATTACTTTAAACTTATTATAAAATTTTAATTTTTCAATTCCCACTGTCTTAAAGTTTTCTAAACATTCAATTCTTCTTCTCCTCCATGACGAAAATAATCATCAAAAAGCCGCAACTAAAAGCCAAATAGGCTGGTCCGCAAATATCAATTCAGGATCCTCCTTAAGCTGGGTTATTTGAAAAACTATATTGCAAAATTAATAGTCATGACTAAGGTCATACTCTTAACGAATTGACAGCCATTATGTTTCTCCGCTACTCCAGAGATAAAATCTTTTCATGTCCTCCTCAAGTATTTTTTTATTCGAAATCATTTTGGTTCTTTAAACCCCTCTTAAATGTACTAGAAATGGATACTTTTTATATTGGGGGTTAAGCATTATAGCAAATCATTTATAGTGACGCCTTATTTTTTAGTTTCAGGTAGCAGTAGTAATTCAATAATATCAAGTGGCGCAACATCGATTAACTTTGGTGGACCATCAGTAGCATCATCAGTAGGAGATTTATCGGTGGACTCTAAAGACAGTGTTAGTGATGGTGGCAGTACCGCATCGTTAATATCTCTAGAATCTCGAAATAAAAATAGACTGGAAGTAATAGATACATTATCGGCTAGTCATTTGAAGAGAAGAGATCATTCAAGACTAAGTGATGTGTCTCAAGATTCCCTGCCTTCCGATGAAATTGGCGGAGAAATTACCTACCATAGGTAAGTGTGTTGTGTAAAATAATCGAAGAACTAACAGAAATATTAAATCATTTGGCTGTTTTAAAGGTTTTTATTCCACAAAAAAAAAGAAAATTTGTTTGAAAACTATATAACAAGCAGAAAAATAAGTTATTTTATAGAACATCGTTATAGGGGATGCCCAATAATTCGTGTGCAACCACATGTTCAACATCAAACATGTCAAATATTCCTCTGATGGGCATAAGTTTTCCAGCTCTCGTCGCTTTGCTATCGTTTCACCTTATTGCTTTAAAAATATTAACACCAAAGCCATCTGTAGACTATAAAACATTTAAATTTTACCTTCCAGATTTTATTATACCAGCTGCATACAAAAGTTCTTCCAAAGTTGTTTCTTTTGTCAAATGTAGTATGTCAGCTCCATTGTATCTTTCTGCTTTTTCTCTAAGTTTGCAATTTGTAAATGTAACAATGTCGGCAAGCATTATATATGTAACAAAATAATTCCAGCATTCCAACGGCGTTTTAAATTCTTAAAAAAGTCACTTCACTCCTGGTAAGTGAGTGATGTTTTTAGCCCTTGTTTTTGTAGCCAAATTCGGACGTTTGTGATGTCACTTGTGTGATGCCATCTCGACCAACGTAATCGTTGTCTATAACAGTCTCGGTGTCTTCAAAGAACTCCTCATGCGAATCATTCTCATTAATTTCTTGTTCTGTGTCCGAAGATGCCGAACGGTCGCTGATATTATCATCTTCTTTTTCCGAACTAGATCTTAATTCCGGGGATGCTGCAAAATCATTCTCTTACTCTAAATATTTCCATAATTCTAATAATTTTGCCTGTTCTTCATATATTCACCATACTAAATAGTTACATTATTTATTCATCAGATTACAAATTATAGACGATAAAAATACCTTGATAATTAGCTGTACTATTTGTTAGAATAACTAACGCAGGGTGGGGTTTTGACTCAAAATTTATCTATACCACGGGCGTAGCCGGGGGGGGGGGGTTTAAACCCCGAAATAAGCCAAATATTACCTAATATTATACCGAAAAAATACGAGGAGTGAAGAGAGTTAAATTATTACATTTAAATTGAATATATATCCGAACTAGTGGACGTTGCGCACAGTAACGCCAACTCTTGTCGAGTAGTATATTTTTGTTGTTTTATTTACTTCTAACTAACCCCCCCCCAAACTAAATCCTGGCTACGCCCGTGATCTATACATAATTGGTACGGTGGGATATAAGGATACGTACTGCATCATCGGTAAATAATGCGCACTGCTATTCACATCAGACTGTACTGCACGCATTTTTGGTCAGAAATAAGTCAAATACAAAGATACACGAATACCATCGAATCTGTGGCGTGTTGCATTAGCAACACTGCGGCATTAGGGCTACACTGCGGTAAACTCCATTGGGGTATATTATACCCCACGGTACCGACACAGGGTTAAAAAGAAATAATTTTAGAAAAATATCTCTTTTCATTTTATTTAAAAAGTTCCGTTATTTTTCCGACATACTGTGTAAGTAATAAGTTTTTGTATAAACATCTCAGTATTTTTATAAACCTAATATTATGAATTTATTAAAAGAACCAGTTTATATATTTGTTTAAAACCAGAAAAAAACTTTTTTTACAGATACTATCACGTATTTCGTGAAGGCGAGCTTGATCAACTCATCGATAAGTACGTTGATAACCTGCACATAGTTTCTTCGACCTACGAGCACGCCAGCTGGTGTATTGTTGCCGAAAAAGTCCAAGTATGGACTATCTGACCGATAAGTAACACTTCGATAATTGGTCCCAAAGGGAATTTTTTTCGCACAATGTATATATTTCTAGAATATTTATAGTCCAGTTTAATGGAAATATTTGAACATTTACCTTCCTTCGTGTATATTAACTTTGATTTAAAGTAGAAACAACTTTTTTAAGATAAGAAAAAAAAACACTAATTTAATAATACTATTTACTGTTGAAAGGTTTCTAATTTGGTTTTAGTAATTAAATAATATAAAAACTTTTGCAAGATATTAATAGACTGAGATGAGAAATTGATGTTATAGAATTAGAATTGAAAAAAGCAAATCTTATTCCATGGCAGTAAGTTAGGACTAGAGAAAAAAGTCGTAAGACCGTCGTAAAGACCGAGAAAGCGAGAAAATGTTGATAATTGTTGATACCGACTTTTAAAATAATAACGACTTTTATATGGTGTGATTGAATTTATTAGTTTGCTTGTGCTTTTATTATTTTTAGCTGATGATCAGAAGTTAATAGTTATTATTACTTTATTACATAAATATTCGTTGAGATATTAGTTAACTATGTTTCCTTCCACCATCAGTAGATTGTAGTTAAACCCCGTACCATCGACGTAGAAATTAAAGTTACAATACCTCGGTTGTTTATAAAGTTATTCTTTTTCTTTAGGTTTTTGTGATTTAATTTTCTACATGCGAGGTTACTTTGAAAAGTTTCCAGCCTGAATATGAGATGACGTTACTCGTCAAAAAAGTATTCTGGTAATATAATTGCGCATGCGATAAAAGATAACCTTGAAAATTTCAGCCATATTAGATGCTGCTGTTTGCAGCATTGCTGTTAAACAGTTATGTATGTCCGTCGATGTTAGTGTTTCTGTAAAGATGGAAAAATGAAATATCCAGCTCTCATTAAACTCTTGCTTTTGAATGGTAATACGCCTACGCAAATAAAAGCCGAGATGGATGCTGTTTATGGGGGCTTTGCACCGTCATTTGCCATCGTGACATTTTGGGCAGCTGAATTTAAACGCAGTCGTACCATCTTGGTTGACAATGAACGTTCGAGAAGGCCAAAAACTGCAACCACTACCTATAACATTGAAAAAGTTCAATTATTCTATTGGAACCTTTGGTGTAAAACACTAATCTTGAAGAGATTTACCACTCAACACCAAATCAGTTTTTTTTAACTGCTCGACGCACGTTTTGCTGACCATGTTAGCATCATCAGGAGATGATTTAATATGAATATACTCATCTCCTGATGATGTTAACATGGTTAACGAAACGTGCATCGAACAATTAAAAAAAGTGAGTTGGTGTTTAGTGGTAAATCTCTTCAAGTTTATTGAAAAAGTTCATCAAATGGTGCTAGATGACAGTCGAATTAAGGTTACAGAAACAGCAGAGGCTGTGGGTATCTCGAAAGGACGTGCTTGTCATGTATTGACTGAAGATTTGGGCATGAACATAGATGGGCAGAACATAGGATTTGGGCATGACTATGTGACTCCCCTACAGTTTTACGAATTCTCTTGATCTCTCCTGGATGCGAACCTTATACTCCGAATATACGTATATCTCAAAAAAATGTTTGCAACATTTTTGACAACTGCATCAAGCTTGATGGTATTGTTATTTCAATTACATTATTGTTATTATTGTTATTATTATTATTATTCCTTATCAGCTTTTTTCCTAGCTAAGCTGGATTTTAAATGAAGTGAGGGTCGTAGTCAAGACAATTTATTTTTCAGGTTCTTTAGGATAATGCTAGTGGTTGAAATTATGAATGGCACAATATGAAGCTGGTTTAACTTCCATATCCGCTTAATTTCTAACTTGAGGTCTGTATATTTTTGTCCCTTTTCCTTTTTCTTCACCCGTCTTTTGAATGTTGTGGGTGTTTGGAACAGCTATGTCGATTAGGAATGCTGTTTTTTTCTTTTTGTCCAATAATATAATGTCTAGCCTATTACAGTGCACGGTTTTATCGGTTATTATTGTTCGGTCGTAATATAACCTGAAATCGGCTGATTCTAGTACCGCCTCTGGGGTATATTTTTAATAGGGAACTCGCTCTGTTATAAGTTTATTACGACATGCAAGCTCTTGGTGGACTATACTGGCCACTTGGTTGTGACGGTGAATGTCGGGAGGGTCTACTACATGCACATACTATATGTAAGATGGTTTCAGGCTTTTCGTGGCATTTCCTAAATTTGTCATTTGATACGCGTGCATCCTTAACGACATATTTTTAGTAGGTTTTAGTGTGCCCGACTTGATTCTGATTTGCACACATAAAGCCCTCAGTCTCTGGTAACAGACCTCGCCATGTCAACTAGGCGTTCGACGCACTCTTGTCGACTTCATGATGGTCAAGATCATGTGGATGTCTACCGTGCAGAGACATATTGTTCCGCTCTTGAATAATCGCTGGAGTTGCTTGAATATTCTCATTAATCGATGCTGTTTTTTTAAGATTCGGAGGTGTATAATTATCATCATTGAAATATACATATATAGCGTGCATTCGTTCCTTCTTGGATCAAAATATGATCTCAAGCTGGATAGTTGTTTTTCGTGTGGATTACATGTATTTATATTACTGTTTCTCCTTTAGTTCGTGGTGATATAAACCGTTTTTAACTACTATATAGGTGGTGTTTACTATATTTTCTTAGTGTAGTTCTAATTATTCGATTTAGCCGTTCGATATCCGTGTTTGACCACGATATAATACCAAACGAATACAATGTACATATATATATATATATATATATATATATATATATATATATATATATATATATATATATATATATATAGATATATATATATATATATATATATATATATATATATATATATATATATATATATATATATATATGTGTGTGTGTGTGTGTGTGTGTACTGCAGCAGAAATGAAAGAATACCGAGAAATTTGGAGTGCGGAAACTATAAATTTGAAGAAGTATATAAAGAGAAGTATATAAATAAAGAAGAAGAATTTAAATATCTGGGGGTCATAATAGATAGAAGGAATGAGGGACTTGATATAGAAGAGAAGATACATAAAGGATATAGAGCAATCCATAGCAACAAGAAATTACTGAAAGACAGGAGATTGAGCACAAGGAATAAATTACGAATATACAAAACAATAATAAGACCAATAGTAACATATGCCGCAGAAACTGTAACACTCACAGCAAAAGAGGAAGACAAACTAAATATTTTTGAACGTAAGATAATGAGAACCATAATGGGTGCAAAGAAAGTGGGAAACAACGAGTACAGAAATCTGATGAACTTTGAAATCGACAACTTGTTGGGAAGGGAAAACATAATGAGAGCAAATAAAGCACAAAGAATAAGATGGTATGGACACGTACACGACAGGGATACGCCAATAAGAGAGATAACAATATGGAAACCAACACAGAGCAGACCTAGAGGGAGACCCAGGGTCAGATGGAGACATCAGGTGGAGGAAAATATAAAAACAGTAAACGCAGAGGGATGGAGAGGACAGATCGCAGACAGGAGGGGATGGAGGAAAATAGTCGAAGAGGCGAAAACTCACCAACAACTATGAGAAGGGCAACAAGAAGAAATGTGGACTGATCCACCACACTAAAAGGATTTGAAGAGTTCCTTAGAAAGGAACAGCTACAATTTCAAATATGAAATGTATTAGCTTACAATAATATATATATATATATATATTATATATATATATATATATATATATATATATATATATATATATATATATATATATATATATATATATATATATATATATATATATATATATATATATGGCATTTGGCAGGCTCATGATTGTGTTTAAAAGCAGACTCCCACTTTGCCTGAGAAGAAAAGTCTTCGATTAGTGCGTTCTACCCGTTATGGCATATGGAAGGGAAACCTGGACACTCACATCGCAATCAATTCAAAAACTTCGGGTAGCACAGAGGGGAATGGAAAGATGTATGCTTGGCATTACAAGACGAGACAGAAAGTCCTGTGTATGGATCAGGGAACAAACGAAAGTCTGTGACATCATTGGAAGAGTAAAGTAATTGAAATGGACATGGGCAGGTCATATAGCGAGGCGATGAGATGACAGACGGACCAAGGCAATCCTGGAGTAGATACCGCTTGATCGTAAACGTCCGCGAAGAAGACCGAAAGCACGATGGATTGATGACATCGTTAAGTATATTGGACCAGAGTGGCAGAGGAAAGCCCAGGATCGTGAAAGTTGGAAACATGCTGAAGAGGCCTTCCTTCATCCTGCAGTGGATCGACACGGGCTGATGATGATGATGATGGTGATCTGATGATTGTTGCGCAGTGACAAACCCCACCATCTTTAACTTAAACCTTCTTTTTATGTAAATTTATCCAATCCAAAGTGCATGTTAATATCAGTTGTAAATTTCTCTACAACCCGAATGACTTGTTGCAATTTCATTGATGATAATGCATACGGTTTTAAATCAAAATGTATCGCAAGTGCGATAAATTTTGATTTTTCAGTTTGTATCCGATTAAATATATTAAAAAGAGGCTTCATTGCCAGGTAAAACCATAAAGGATTTAGCGAATCCCCCTAAAATATGCCACTCGTCATCCATTGTTATTAATATTATTTCAGTCTACACATATCTTTCTGATCGTTTTGATATTAAATTTATGTTTATTAACATTTGCGAAAAAATGTTTAATATTATTTAACTGTACACTGTATATATATATATATATATATATATATATATATATATATATATATATATATATATATATATATATATACAATGCTTCTTAATTAAATAATAAATTTCTTATCTTAAAAAAGGTTATTGTTATTTAACATTATAATACATTATGTCAAATAAATATCGGGAATTGTTCAGTAAACAGAACAATTATTGATCCAAATTTCATTTATTAATCCAGCCTCATTTGATAATATACATTTATGGCAAGCGAATATATCTATCGAAATATGTCGTATAGGCACTTTCCTGTATGACCTACAGCTCCTTTTGAGAATTTTATTTTATTACTTCAATGGACTAAAAACGCCTTTCACACAGTGGAAATTTGAGTCCAGGAACAACAAAAGTGACACGGAGCCATATCCGACGAATACGATGCATGTTTGATGACGTTAGTTGAACGTTTGATAAAAAAACTCTCATACAAAAAATGTTCTTCCACAAATGTGATCTTTTTCGACGAATATTTTTTTTCAAAAGCCTCGTAGTGCTCAGATAATATTCTTTATTGACAGTTTGCTGTTCTGTAATGAGTGTAGACAACATTACGATAATCAAAGAAATCAATGAATATGAGCTTGATATTGGAGCTACTTTATCGTAGTTTAGTTTTATTGTCACCTCTTACGAGTCGCAATAAGCATCGTCATTACAGAAAATTTAAGGCAGATTCTTTGTTCAATATTTTTATTAATTTTGAAAATGAACTTCATGACCTTGAGATCAATTAATCTGACCAACAGATGTAAACAAATTGGTCAAATTGGCGCCAAAACTCTACGTTATAACTAGGTAAATGGATACCAACTTAAGTTTTACAAAAATTATTTTTATTTTTTTTATTGAATAATTCCTTGTTTTTATTTAACATAATGCATATAATTTATATACGAGAATTTAATGTTACTTTTACCATTTAGTAATCTATAATGTATTAAAGCTCAAAGTATTATTTGTAGTTCTTATTGATTGTAGTAAGAAATTTAGTTATATTTTTATACAAAGCAGTACATTATTTAGATAGTACTAAAAGAATGAACCAAAATATAACATCCACTTTTAAATGTTCGGTAGCTCTTTGTTTCACATTTTCTTTACCAACAATATCTCAATTAAAAAGAAAATAGGACCAGACCAAAGTAGTTTGAAAAGTTCTCTGCCTAAAACAGAAATCGTAACATGTTTTGTCCTCCATTTCATATGATAAACATAACAATGTGACGATTATTCCAATAGGACTTCTATAAACTTGTGAAATATGCATTTGTGATGGATGCATAGTGGGAGTCAAATCTGGAAAATATAGCGCATGTGGTAAATATTCATTGTGCTTGCACTTCAAACTGGCAACGTCTAACAGCATTGTTTTTTGTTTTCCTAAGTAGTTTTCTAGTAATTTTCTTTTATTAAATACATTTTGTCTTCTTCAAAGGTCATTAACTTTTTTATGTAATGCCAAATTCATATCTTAACAATATGAAAAAGCTTATCTTTAGTTAAAATGGTCACTTAAACTAGAATGGTTCAACAGATCAGAACATTTCAAACTACAATTGTTTAAAATTATGAGTCTTTTAACAAGTACTTTTTGATACACCATCCGATTTTTTTTTGTTTTAACATTTGAAATAGTTGCCAATTATAATAATTAATTTGTACAGAAGGACTTCTATAATATATTAATAGAAATTATACAACACAAAATTGTCCGTATAATAATAATTTTTGTTATGGTTTATGGGCAGGAACTTGTTTAAGGATAAGGTTGGCAATACTGGTACAGTTAAAGGACTAAATGATTACCAAAAAATGTAAAAAGTTGACTATATGGAACTTTATCTGGATTTATAGAGCAGAACACCATATTTTATCTCCTGTATAGGGTTTCAATGGCACGAAAAGTAAAAAGGAGGTGAAAAGAAAAAATAAAATCTTCAACACTATTTTGTTCTACGCCCTCCCATTTTAAAACCCCACGAGCCGCCACTGGTTAGATCTATGAAAAGGATTAATGTTCTGCATTAGTTATGTTTTGCTCTAAGAATTAGCTATAATCATGGTTTAATGGTTATCAAATGCGCTAATCTGAGAATTAACTATTGGAATATTTTTTGAGGATTGTAGTAAAAAAGAGAATAATCCTCAAAATATCCGGCAGTTAAAAGAAGAACATGTAAAATTCCAATCCAAAAAACTGTTCATTTGTTAAACAAAAAAAAATATTTGAGTGCTATTATTTTTAGAATATAACTGGCAACCGACCAGTTTTCCAAATTCCAAAAACATTTCAACTCAACATTATAACAAAATCCTTGTTCAAAGACAACACATTGAATTATATAACTATTATGGTAATAGCGATAGATTGCCAAGTAAAACAAATAATCTTGATAAGGCTAAAACAATTAGAAATCGTTATGATCTTAATGATGTAGTAGCCTACGCACTATTATTGGTTTTTTGAATAAAATAAAGCATCTAAGCTGAAACATTTAAAAAATATAGGCCTTCCAAAAGCGTTGCTTTCATAAATAGATAAATAAAATTTAAAATACCATTCATTTTGTAATTAGAGAAAGTTAGAGCAGTGTAGATACTCTCATTCTTTTGTGATTTGTGCATAGGATATTTGTAATTTTGTATGTATTGCTTACATAGGAGAAATGTGTATATAATATATTCAACAGTTCACTAATCAATAAAATAAACATTATTTAAAAATAATTCCCATCCTGTAATAGCAATATATACAAAATAAAATCCAAAACATAACATTATTGAAAATTAAGTTTAAGAACATTTCCATTACTTTTACTAATCTTATTGTATAAGGTATTGCCTAATTTATTGTTACTATAATTCAAAGTGGGTTTTATATTCAACTATTCATGCGATATTTCAATTTAGTCAATAATATTTGACACATAATCGAAGTAACTTAGGCAGAAACCCTCTTTAATCACCATTTTAAAATTAAAAGCTCTTATTGTTCCCCTGACTAGTTGCAGTGGTGTGTTCAACCTCCACTTAGGAATTAAACAAGGTGAACCATAACGGTAACCTAAATATCTGGTTGCCTAGTTAAGAATGTATTCTCCTTGTGTGCTAGAGTTTTCGTCTTTTTTGTAATATGAAATTTAAGGGAAAAAAGAATTAATGATTAAAAAAGATGCCTTGTAGCATATTTTCTAATATTATTTTATTGTTAGTTGTTATAATTTATTTTCTTTAAATTATTCAGTCAGTCAAGTAAAGGTGTGATCGGATTAATTTTTTAACCTACAAATATGAAGAATTTTCGTGGGCTAATCTTTTTTCGATTGTATTTACAACCAAAGCGGGGTTTGTATCGGGCGGCTGTAAAGATTATTCAACCATTTTTCGCCTACTGGATAAAGAGGGTGCTATGGTGTTTGAAGTGGTTGTCGTTTTGGAGAATTCATTACCAACCTATTGATGATAACAAAGCGCTATTAAAAATACTGAGTATGTTTAAAATATAGATATAAAACAGGTTGGTAAAGGTCGGCCAAGCTCGAAGAATGACACAACCTCCAAGTGTAACTTTGTGTATAAAAATTACATGGCTCCAGGCAGGATAAATGCTCCCCCAACAGAATTTGGGGTGAGCAGTTTGTTGTATGTTCTTGCTTAATAAAGATTTTCTCGCAGTAGCAATCTTCGTTTGCTGCAATCAAGCAGCATTTAGTTAACATGCTTTCTCATGTACTTAGTCTCCGCTGTATAAGAAATTTTTGGATTACAGTGAAACAGCTTCAATATTACTTATTAAAGTAGTTAAGACAAATCTATGGCTCTACAATCTCGTATGGGCCTTAGCTTCCACAAGTTATCCCTGTCTCGGGTTACTTCTTTCCAGTTCTTCACTCCGATGTTGCGAGCATCATTGATTACACCATCCTACCGTTGTAGTTTGGGTTTCCCTCGTGACCTACTAGCATTGCATTAAACGTATTCTTGGCTTGGTTAATATCATCGATTTTTATAAAGTGACCTGTGCATCTCAAAGGTGTACATTTTTTGTATGAGACACTATTCTAGTCTTTATATAGAGTGTAAAGTTGATGGTTATATGTCTTTCTCCATATGTTAGTTTCACAAATTGGTGCATAGATATTTCCCAAAACTTTTCTTTCCAACACACCTAAATCATTTTGGTCATTTTTGGATAGGTTCAATACGTAATCCAAGTAATGTCTGAATGATTGTGGCGTGTTCATATATTTTTTTCTTTATTGGGTTTTTCGCCACGATCTAAAACTCAAAAAATATCAAAAATATCTGTTATTTAAATTAATTATAGCGGTTCCTTTTTTAGAACATTTTTATATTTTTAAAATTTTATTTGTTAGGCAAATTTATTACAAAAACGAATCACTGAGAAATTTGTCTCCGTTTGGTTTTTTGTTTTTACCCAGTGATTCTTTATTTACACAAGAACAGATATTTTTGATATTTTTTTAGTTTTAAATCGTGGCGAAAAAACCCAATAAAGAAAAAAATATAGGTTCTATACTCCCATATATTAGAACTTTTTTTCTTCTTAGGTAGATATTTCATTTACATAGGCATGTAGTTCTCCATATTTATGGATGAATCCAAGTATTGCTCAACTCTTTGGAAGGTAGATGTGCCAATTGTTGTTGTCTGGTTATTTCTCTGTTTTTTTGAGATTACTATATATTTGTTTTGTTTTCATTAATAGTTAAGCTCACTGTATTGGCATGTTCTTGAATATTTATGAATGTCTTCATCTTCCTTGCGGTGTTTCTTGCTACAACGTAGAGATCATCAGCCTTCCGTTGAGACCAGCATCCTGAATTACTGTCTCAAGATTCGGATGAAACAGTAGATAGCCACCACCCTATACTAATCCTTATTGGGTGTTAATTTGGGGGGGGGGTCTGCTGTCTTGCACTTGTCACAACCTTTACATAGTTTTATAACCCTACGCCCCTAGTGGGAAACAAGGGTCAGCCGCTCTGACCTTGTTTCCCACCGTGGTAGGTTACCACAGTCTCCTACAGGATTGCTCAGGTTATCAGAATACACCATCGCGAAGGTGAGAGTTGGAATTGAGTTTGAGAGACTATATACTAGAGAGAGGTGATACTAGCAGGGTACAGCATCATATATTACGCATCGCTACTCCATTTGCATCGTATTTTGGAAAAATGCTAGTATTATTAAGCCGATATATTTTATCATCTATACGTTGTGAGGTTCACCTCTTACTTGACTTTATACTGGTTTGTATATAACACACCCAATGGACGTAACAAAATTACTTAAAATTTTATATCCGAAAGTATTATATAAATTAAGAATAATAACAGAATGATAGGAAGAAATCTAAAAATGTCATACTAAACAATAAATTAAAAGTATACTGTTTAACTATATTAAATGATTTTATTATACTACTATATTCATGCCAGTGATTGATTATTTTTAAATGTGTGCCAATTTTAACTATTTTTTTCTTCATGTGATAATAATTACATTCATATGTTAAATCTAACAAACAAAAATAAAATTAAGTATTACATATCAAATGCTTTAAAGATCTAGTTAACATATTTATACTTTCTATTTGCATTATTAACAAATGTCAATACGAAAAATTTCAGTAGCTTTATTACATCTAGTGCTAGGTTATAGTATAACGATTTTTTTTGTTGATTTTTACAATCTGTTTATCCCTATTTAAGTCTATTGCATTTTTTTATAATTTTGCTCAAAGCATTTTAAATAAAAATCGTTAAGTAGGGGTGGAACAAATCAGTTATTTCTATATATTTATTATTTTGTGTATTGAAAGTATTAAACTTGTGCCTCTTATTCAACAACATGTTAGTATTAATTCAACGAAATTATATTGTAAAAATACTTAATTTTAAATATAGACCTAAAAAATACTGCGTCTCATATTTGTTGTGTTTAATAAAAAATATAATAAAGTGTTCAAAATGTTTTTCATTTCTACCAGTGGCGGCTCGTGGGTTTTTAAAGTGAGAGGGCGTAGAAAAAAATAGTGCTACTGAATATTTTTATTTGTTTTCGCCTTCCTCCTTTTTACTTTTCGTGCTATTGAAACCCTATACAGGAGGTGAACCAGGAAAATGACTTAAAGGAAAGAAACTGAACGGAAATAAAATTTGGTGTTTTGCTCTGAAAAATTATAAGTATAATTAATTATCTGTTCTTGATGTTGCCTAATTGACCATTATTGGTCAATACTGATTTAGGCAACATTATATACAATAATGTTTATCATTCTTCATCTGGCCAGATGCTGTGGTGTGTTCAGCTTTGACTTAAAAATTATACAAGGTAAATAATGGACAATTGAACGAATATTCAACAAAAATATTCATTCATAGGCATGAATGCTAATACGAAATATCATACTTTAAATATTTGAGTAGATAGGTATATTGTTAGTTCATGTTATATTTCATCGTTGCATATATGTACGTGTAATAAAATATTTTATGAAACGTCAGCAAAACATAAATGATTTAAAAAAAAAGCGTTTTCAACATACGTATTTTTGTATGTTCAGTGTTAATTCATCATCTTTCTATATCCTTACAAATACATTTAAGAAACGTTCATTATGATTTTCATTTGTCTTAATATTATTTTTTACAAGTTTACAGGCTTACAGTTGTCTTAAGAACATCTATATGATTATACAAGTAATAAGTTATTTGAGTCTCGCCAGTTTTTATTTCTTTCTGTTTCTGTTTTTCAAATAAAATCAAAAAAACTAAAAACTTGTTTTATACAACCATCAAAACAAACTGTTTCAAAAATACTGTTTCCCCCGTTTTAGTGTGGTTATGATTATGTTTCTTTAGTTTATTAAAATTTATATTGTTTTAATAGATAACTAAAGGGTTAAGAAGTAGGTAGTTTTGTTCAATTGGTCTTTGTTTTTAAAGGCATACATTATAATTATAGCAAATTTAGATACGTAAATGTAGATTTATTTCTCTATTTTTTTTGCATTAGGAATTTGCCACCACACTTGTGATTTGATTGGATTTATTTTTCCAAAATGCCTCCAAAGAAACAGCCGAAACCTAACGCTTTTTTACTATTTGCTATGGACTTACAAAAGCAACAAGGGCAAAAGTTCAAATCACTTAAAGATGCTTGTGATGGTGCTGCGCCTCTTTGGGCTGTAAGTGTTATAAATATCTGTTTCCTTTTTTTTTTTCATTTTGCATTTTTATATTTCAGCAAATGAATAAGGATAAACGTAAACCATATGAAGATAAAGCTCGACAGATTAAGGGTGAAAACGCGCCAGGAAGATATACTTCCGAGGGTGTTTTGGTTGATGAATTGTTATTGAAAGAAAAGCAAAAGCTTGCTGCTGAAGAAGCTGAAAAAAGTGAGGTCCGTAATATTTTAACTATAGCACAAATGAAAGGGGGTAAGGGGGTAAGTTTAATATTTGAATATTAGTGTTTAAATTGAAAAATTTTATAGAGTTGGCTAGTGTGGAATTTTTTATTATACACTTTAACATTTTTTGTTATTCCGTGCCCATTAATAGATATTATCCGGCTGAAATAAGTGTCTTAAGATTTTCTCTTAAGGATGGAGTACGGCAAGAGAATCTTTTTCATCATATCATAGAATCAGGTATTAATTTACCTTTTTTATGGGATGTATGATAACCAGCAGTTCTTTTGCAGGTCCTTTACCTGCTGGATACAAATTTGAAGCCAAGCAGCATTCAGAATCAACACATCAACTTGTGATACCTTTCGACTACAAATCACCTGATAATCAGGAAGAAATTTATTATAAATTAAAGTCATTTCTTCAGGTGGAAATTATTTCTTGATCAGTAAATATATAGCAACAGTTCATTAATATTTTAGGAAAAATCAATGGCAGAAAATAATAAATTTCCTATATTATATGTTGACAAGAGGTATGTTGATATGACCAAAGGAATTTTGGATACTTGGGCAGATGAATATGATGATATTGAAGGAATATTTAAGATATATAGTCTTCAGGTAAATCTTATGTAGTTAAAGTCGTGATATGTTTGTAATTTAAATGTTTTGTCTTAGAATTTGTTCCATATGTTGAGAAATACTGTGGCAATGGAATCTGTATGGCCAACACCAACATATAGTGAAAGAGAACTGGAGAAAGATGTTTATGCTTATGTTCAGGAAATTGCATGTAAAGTAAGTCATATTAACTTTAATTGATGGAAAGTATGTAAATTAGCTGTTAGATGTTTGGAAATTGTTCATTTTTAGTGATAAAAGTAAATTTTGTTTAAACCAAACCCAAAGAAAGTTACCACTGAACATCAAATCGTCCGTTTTTAACTTTACGATGCGGGTTTTGCTAATCATGTTAGAATCATCAGAAAATAATTCAAATTGATTGATTGATTGATGAACAGAGATTAAACTCAATGAGATTATTCTACTAAGACATATACCCTCCTAGATTTAATCCTCCTGATGATGCTAACATTGTTAGCTAAATGCGCATCGTGAAGTTAAAAAAAATGTGTTTGAGTGTCTAGTGGCAAATCTCTGAGATTAGTGACTATCACCAAGGGTTTTGTTTTTCGTTCCGTTCCGGTGACTATATATTTTGCATTCACATTTCGTTCCGGTGACTATATGAGTATGCGGAGAAAAAATTTGACCGTATTGGATGCTATAAATATCATTTCCACTGTAAAATATGGTCTGGAGGTGTATGTATGGGGTTGAGAATTTAGTAATCCTTGGTAGGATCCTAAATACTCAGAAGTATGTTGACAGACTGAGAAAATTTGTTTGAAAGCACTCTGAAATTAGAACCCAGTGATGTCTTCATATTCCATGCATATGGGGACAGCTACACAAGAATGGCAGCTCTACTATGTCAGAAAAAGGCTGATTACACTTCCCCCAATCAACGGATTATAATCCAGTTGAGAACTGTTGATGTCCAATGAATCAAATGACTGAAGAAAACCAAATGTACAAATTTAAATTCTTTAAAAACTACAATAATCTCAGGATAGACAAATATGTCAAGTGATATAAGAAAACACTTAGTTTTAGGTTGTTGAGAACGTTATTGCGGTTTTTAATCATTATATGCATTGAAATGCTCAATTATAGCTGAATCAATAGCTCAAGCAAAATTTTATTAATTTAATAAAAACTATTACAATCAACAAACAATAACTTTTGCAAATGAGGAACTAATTTATTTATATCTGTTACATAAAATTCCGGAGTCCAGAAGGCGACAAAGTTGTTGAAGGCAGTTTTTGAAATCATGCTCGATTTTTAAAGCATTTCTCGCTCAGAAAGCTATCGAGATGCTTGAGAGTTTCATAGTCCAACTCGTGCAACTTTTGCTGTTGCGTCGTCATGGAGGAGAATTGGTTTGTTCCTGTTGACCAATGCCTGGCACATGCGCTGCGGTTTTTGGTGCATTTCATCGATTTGCTGGCAGAACTTCTCCGCTATAATCGTTTCGCACGGGTTCAGGAAGCTGTGACGAATCAG
This sequence comes from Cosmopolites sordidus, assembly GCA_031761425.1. Taxonomy (NCBI): domain Eukaryota; kingdom Metazoa; phylum Arthropoda; class Insecta; order Coleoptera; family Curculionidae; genus Cosmopolites; species Cosmopolites sordidus. The sequence continues at coordinate 136,505 of JARFXV010001219.1, forward strand.
ACCGGCCGCAGAATTTTTGACTTTCCAGTCTCCTGTATAAGGTTAGAAATCGTTACATGCGTTACGCCTAATTCAGAGGCAAGCTCTCGAACAGTTGTATGCGGATTGGCGTCGACTAAGGCCAATCCGTACTTGGTAGTTTTCAACATTTTGATGGCCAACCACTACGCTCATCACCTTCAAGGCATAAAACTATTAGTGGTTTCTGGTTCAAACGCATCATTGATATAAGGAGCTGTTTCAGCAGCTTTTCGGCCTGGTTTGAACTTAAAAAAGAAAATTGTGCGAATTTGCTTTTTATCCATGTTGCATTTAACGCTCTGAAAATATTGCCCAAAATTATTTTAGACCAAAACTAATGCCACATTTAAATAGAGTGAAAAACGCGCTTTAAAATGATATATAAAGTAAAAGCAATTTAACACAATTTTAGTTGAAAATACAGCATTTAAAGATTAGATTAAATCATCTCCTGATGATGCTAACATGATTAGCGAAACGTGCGTCGAGTAGTTAAAAAAAAACGTTTTGGTGTTTAGTGGTAAATCTCTTCAAGTTTAGCATTTAAAATTAAAACAACGAAAACCGCAATAACTTTCTTAACCTAATATAATCAATGCGTAAATGATTGCAGGCTGTTATAGATAACACAGTTCAACAAATTTAAATTTTTTCGATTTAAAATTGATGAAAATAAGTGTATATGAAGTTATTGTTTTTTTTAATATCATCGAAATTATAGAAATGAAATTGCCCTTTAACCAAGAGGTATCTATATGTATATCTATATCACTATCACAAAAGGAATTATAGAAATTACTAGGAAAACATATATCTCATGCCAAATCAAATAATCTATTGAGAAGCTAATGTTTCTCGCTTACAAACCACGAAAGTTAATAAGCTATTGAACTAAAGTTAAGCACGAAATTTAAATATACCTCACTAATTTTTACACATAAAATAAGATGGTTATTAATGTTATAAATAATATCTTGATGCTTGGAAAATATGTTAACAAAGGTCAACAAATTTAAACTTTTTTGAGATATGATATAAAGGAGAAGCAGACACTTGAAAATGGGATGTGCTGGGCCACTTCTGTGAAAAGGTATTTTAATAACTACCTAAACCAAACGCAAAAAGAGCATTCTCATCAATGTTACAAAAATCATGTTGACCTCTATAATAGTGGATGCAGTCCAAAATCCTGAACCATTTTTGAGCTTTCTTTTGGTTCTAGTACTTTTTTTCCATTCAAAATTGCCATGTTATTAACTATTAACTATTATTTATTGAACTTTATAGACTTTTAATTATGGTATCATTTCGTTGGCAATGGGTTGTAGTTTGTATCGACAAAAAGAAAAAAATAATAAAGGTGTTAAAATAAATAAAATATCCCACGATAGAATAAAATACATCTATACAGATCTAGTTAGATCTACGGAGGTGTATTTTTTGGCGCAGTTACATCTACTTTGATCAGCATTTATCTTCGTACATCTCCATTGATAAAATGATTTTTGTTTTAGATCAAATGAGATATATGAAGATCAATCTAGATGTACGCAGGTCACAAAAGATGTACAGAGATCTCCGCATAATCGGAAACAAAGAAATTAAATTTACCGACGGAGTAAAAGTAAATTTACTTTTTCATATACATGAGAGTCGTCAGCAACAACAATATGATTCATATATCAATAGATTTATACAGATCAATAGATTTACGTAAATCTGCTGAGATCTACATCAATCAGCTCCAAAATTTAGATGTTTGTAGATCTAATGAACGTAAATCTATGTACATCTATTTTACTTTTTCCCGGGGTGTTCAAATAGTTTTTTTATTCACTATACAACCTCAATTCTTCTATTGGAACCTTTGATGTGAAACACTAAACTTGAAGAGATTTACCACTAAACAACAAATCATTTTTTTTTTAACTTCTCGACGCACGTTTCGCTAATCATGTTAGTATCATCAGGAGATGATTTAATCTCCTGAGAGAAGTTCAAAAACAGTGATTTGGTGTTTAGCGGTAAATCTCTTCAAGTTTACTATACACCTTATTCGTATGTAACCTGAAAGTGTTTCTATTTTTCAGTTTCATAAGGCTACAACTAAGCCTCATTATTGTTCTCAGTCAGTAGTAACACGATACGCTTACGTAATCTGTGATAACTGCTGCCCGGATTTGAATATAGAACTTTTGCCTAATCATCATGTGCCTCTAAAGTCCAGCGGGTATGAGAGAACCGCAAATAGTTCTAGTTACGGTGGCAGTATTAAGAATTTAGAATCAAATGTTTATTACACGGTATGTATTTATAATAATTTTACGATAGCACATCTCTTAAGTAAAAGGTTAAGTATATTTTTGAAAAAAATCCTTTTTTTTAGCTTTATATGAGAAATGATATGAAACTTTTGTCACTTTTAATTGTAGTAATATATATTTGCAATTCGTGCATGAGGCTTTTCAAACATCATCAGGGTTACACATGAATCTTTCTTCATCTCTTCTACTCTTGTTCTTCTTTGTATTCATCTTTATAGAGGAGTCGTGACCTATGGAAACTCATTCGATTTGAGTATTTCTCGGACTACTTCAAACCAGCGTGCTCTATTTCTGTCCTCGGTTATTGTTGCCCATCCGTTTAATGTGACCACGAAATCATAGTATTCGTTCGTGAAGAATTTGAGATTGCCTTCTGGGTTAGTTAATTTCTTGAATAACGGATGCGTTTGATCGTCTAGCTATCCAGAGTAAGCGAAGGACCCGTCTCTAGTACCAACATTCAAAATAATCAATGAACTTGAGGTCTTGTTTTTTAATGGACTGTATTTCAGCGCAATATAGCAATATTACAAAAACTAACGTTTTTACTATCTGTTTTTTTGTGTGCTGTGTTATGTTCCTATCCCTTCAGATCGCAAATTTTTGCATTGCATTTTTTGTCGTTTCACATATTTTTCCAATGCGTTATGATAGATGTTACCGCCTTACTCGATGTTAAAGCTCCAAGATAGATGAATTGGCCACCACTGTAATTGGACCTATTCCACTGATGTTGAACATGTTTTGACGGTCGATTTTCATTATTTTCGTTTTTTGCTTGCTTATTTTTAGTCCGCAAAGATGACTTTCATCATTTATTTATATTTTTTTGGTAATTAAGACCAGTTTCTTGGCTGATCTCGCAAGAAGACTAGTTACCGGCATATATTAAGTTATGATAACGCCGCCAATATTGTACACCACCGGTTCCACCACACACATCATAAATGTTGAATAGAATTAGGTAATAGGAGGAATTAGGAATAGGATCCTTGTCTGGTTCGCAGGATTGAAGCATAATTCGTCGGATATTTAACCCTCTATTTTCACCACTGCTTCTATTTTTTTCTTATAGATGACAAACCAATCTGGTGATCTGATATTAGCGTCTCTTGCAGAATTTGCCATAATTTCTCCCATTTTAGAGTGTCAAATGTTTTCCCGTAATGAAAGAAGCAGATGATACAGGATGGTTGATTTCTCGGGCCTTTCCGATTATTTGTCGAATGTTGAATATCTGTTTACGTTCTTTCTGGAAAGAATCCAGCCTGCTTTGGGGGAATCTAGCATTATAGGTAGGATTTTAAGTGATAATTGATACTATGGAGGATTTTACTTGTATGTGGAATGAGAGAGATAAGACGGCAATTTTCGCATTTCTGTTACGACGCTTTTTTGTATAAATGCTGAGGTGGACCAATCTTCTGGCCATAATCCGGTATCTCACAATTTCTGGCAGATGTTATGAAACATATCAAGCCCTACTTCACCCATTGCCTTAATTACTTCTGTAGTGAATTCATGCAAGCCTGGCGCTTTATCATTTTTCAGACTGTGTATAGCATTTTTGATTTATGTTTATAAAATATTAGGTTTATGTTTTTGCAAATGATATGTATGTACCCAGGATATCTCAACCATATATTCTGCCTTATATACGCTCATATATAGCAATCTGCCTCATATATAGCAATATCAAAACAATATTTTTTTCTTTATTTGGGTTTTTCGCCACGATCTAAAACTCAAAAAATATCAAAATACCTGTTCTTATGTAAATAAAGAATCCCTGGGTAAAAACGAAAAACCAAACGGAGACAAATTTCTCAGTGATTCTTTTTTTGTAATAAATTTGCCTAACGAACAAAATTTTAAAAATATAAAAATGTTCTAAAAAAATATTCAAACTTTTAACGTTAACGTTTCGGGAGGTATTCTCCTCCCGTTTTCAAAACGAACCTAAAAATAAAGTATATTAGTTTCTATAAATTATGTAAAAGTAAATATATATTTTTTTTGTGTATGTCAATGATACTTACATTGACAATTAGTTTTTAATGACAGTGACATAGTATCAAATATATTATATATATGTGAGGTTTACCGTGTGATTGTAATTGTTTATTGAAATTCTTAAATGTTTTTTATTGTATTCTTTAGAATCGGGAAACATATTGAATCTACCGAAGGCATAGCAATCCATTTATTTTTATTTAAATTAATTATAGCGGTTTCTTTTAATCTTTTGTATTTTGTTACCGATTCTTTTAATACCATTTTGGAATTATTCCAATTGATTTTGAGACCCGATTCCCAAAAACGAAAAACCCAAATAAAGAAAAAAATATATGAACACGCCACAATCATTCAGACATTACCAAAACAATAGTTTAAACTTTTTGCTTTTATTATCTACTAATACTGAACTACTTTGCTGAACACCGATCTCTGCTTCAAATACTGGTTTTATGATTTGAAGTTTTTCAGCATAATATTCTTTTCAAATTTGGAATATTTTTCCTTTATTATCATATATTTATTTATTATTGTTCTTTCATTATTCTCTCATTAGTTCTTTCATTATCCTCTGATCACACACCAGAATTCTAACGAAGACTACTCTTTGTAGTCGTCGTTATTTATCAAAAATCCTCCCAGGTTTATTATTTCTCACTGCTTTTTTCACTTCGTTTCTTAGTTATACATATTAATCTCAGTCACTTGTAATTTCCGTTTTGATAACATTTTTCACTGCTTTGTTTTCCTTCTTGAGCTTTTTTCTTGTTGGTGTTATCCCTCATTCTGTACCTTTGTTTTTTTATATTTGTCCCTTTTCACCCGGGTATATTCTCTCTCCAATCTCATACATTATCTTCAGATTTTCCATTTATTATCTAAGTCTCATTTTGTTTCAGTTTTTCCTTATTAATTTTACATCAAGTTATTTTGATAGGTTTTTTCGAAATTATATACTTTCAGTTTATGTACTGTTATATCCTCATATATTATTTCCTCTTTCATTACCAAAGCTTTAGCTTGTAGATCTGCTTCAACAATTCTATAGTTTTATTTTCCGACTCTGGAATTGTTGTAATGTGTCTCATTTCGTTTTCTATGTCTAAAACAGAGAAAATCAAGAATAGACATTTTTGAAATTACTGAATATCAATTGCAAATATTTGGTTGGCATTTATAGGTGTTTTTTTATTTCAGGACCTGGAAAAAGATTTTGATAATCTGTCCGTGACCGATTACGACACTGAATCTGTGACCAGTTATGCTTCTGATTTTAGCAATGTCAATATGGACTTACAGTTCCCTTTATTAGGTCAACGCAGGTTAAGACCGGTTAGTATTACGTCTATACTTTTGCAAGAAGTGCGCATAAATACTTTATCAATTGTCCAACAATTATTTCGCAAAAATATTTATTATACAACACTAAAAAAACAATTCAACAGCTAGAAAGTAGTAAAGTATTTATTCTTTAGCAAAATGATTCTCACAATGAGGCAAGTACTTCAGGAATTCGAAGTTATGCTGGTGCAGCTTTAAAAACTTCAATACGTGAGTTACCGTACTCATCCATAATATATTTGTAAAATGTACACTTTTTTATCTTTATAGCATCAGCATTTCAAAAATCTTCTGATAATGTATCTATTCATTCAACGTCAAGCACTTTATCAACATCTACGGTTGTATCTAAAGGAAGAGGATTTCAGCGAAGGGACAACCCAAATCCAAAAACCTTACCTCCAACAGGTGAATACATTTTTTAATTAATTAATATACTTGAATTAGAAATTCTCGAGTAGGGAGCGGATTTTTGCCCGAGTTCGTTAAGGGTACAGCTTATCAGTGTGTTTAGTCATACCAGGTATAGCAGTTAATAATTGTTAATTTATTCTTAAAAAAAACACGTTTTATTTGGGAGAAAGGTAAAAAATGGTTTATTCACAGTATACTCAATCGTTAGCTGTACATTTTTCCCATCTCTCTGGCAATTTATGGATGGACAACAAGCCACAGGGCACAACTTATCAGTGTGTTTAGTCATACCAGGTCTGGCGGTTAATAATTGTTAATTTATTCTTTAAAAACACACGTTTTATTTGGGAGAAAGGTAAAAAATGGCCTATTCACAATATACGCCATTGCCAGTTGCACATTTTTGCCATCTCTCTGGCAATTTATGGATGCCCTCTTAGAAAAACTGTTGAGGTGATCCAGTCATCAAGCCATTTTTCGATATCTCCGTATTTCTAAACTCTAAGAGATTTACCACTAAACTCCGAATCACCTTTTAAAGTTCTCGACGCACGTTTCGTAAAACATGTTAGCATCATCAGGGGATGATTTAATCAAATTTTAAAACTAAACTATGTTCTATTTTAAAAAAGGAATAAAACAATTTTTTACTTTGTTATCTATCACTTTTATAATATATATATTTTTTATATTTTTCTTTTATAATAGATAAAAGTGATAGATAACAAAGTAAAGAATTGTTTTATTCCTTTTTTAAAAAATGAACTATCACAAAGTAATAGACAAATCAATCAATAATATGTTCTATTTATATGAGAACCCTAATTGTTAACCTACTCCCTTCGAAGCGTATTACCTACCTAATGAAGCGTGTAAATAAAGGATACAAGAAAAATAAAAGAAAAAAAAGGAAAAAAGAGAACAAAAGAAAGAAAAAAATGAACCTTGAGGTTTATTGACACATTATTAATTGAAAAAGTGGACTGAACGGAATAGGTCTTTTATCACAGGTCACGATTTTCTTGCATTTTTCTATTTGAATGGTTTCATATGTATCCAAAGCTCTATTATTATTTACACTTTTAACCAGTCTTAAATTACTAATGTCTATGTTGTGGTCATGTTTGATTGCATGCTGGACAACACAAGATTCTTCATTTCTCCCATATCTAATGTGGGCAATGTGTTCTTTATATTTCGTTAATATGGATCTTTTTGTTTGCCCAATATACCTTCGATCACAATCTTGACAGCTAGTTTAGTAAATTCCCGACTTTGCATGTTGATCTACTTTATCCTTTGGATTACCCAGGACTTCTCTTAATTTATCATATGGTTTGTGTACAACTTGAATGTCCACTTTTTTCATTTTTTTTGACTAGCCCTCTTGTTAATTAGGCATCAAACGGTATTACCATGAATTTATTTTTGTTCTGATCCTTTTCAAAAGTCGGAGAATCTTAAGAAGATTTTATAATTATCTTTGTTTAAAGAAAATCATGAACCGAGATAAAGGACCTATTCCGTTCAGTCAAATTTTTCAATTATTAATGTAAGGGTCAATAAACTTCACGGTTTGTCTTTTTTTGTTCTCCTTTTCCGGTTTTTCTTTTTTGTATCCTTTTTTACACGGTTCATTACGTATTTCGTACGCTTCGTACGTAATAGGTTAGCAATAGGTTAGTAAGCAAGCTCATATACATAGAACATAGTTTAGTTTTAAAATTAGATTAAATCATCTCCTGATGATGCTGACATGGTTAGCGAAACGTGCGTCGATAACTTTATGAAAGTGATTCGGTGTTTAGTGGTAAATCTCTTTGAGTTTAGTGTTTCATACCGATGGTTCTAATAGAAAAATTGATCTCCGTAATTGTTGAAGTGTTTCATGGAAAGTACGTGGACATCGATGAAAACAAATGGTAGTCGGAAGGGGCCAAGTCTGGTGAGTACGGCAGGTGAGATAAGAGTTCTCAGTCAAATGTAAGAATGATATATCTGTCGTGCTGCAAAATCATTTTTCCGTGTCCGGTTCTGGTCGCTTTTCGATCAATCGCTTCTTTCCAAAACGATTCGATCTTGCGGTCGATATCGATGGTTATCCTGGGATAATTCATGATTTTTTGCGCTCCGGGATTTTGGAAAAAATCCAGACTTTCCCATGGCATGCAGACGATCACAAATGTTTCGGCGACTAACATTTAACCTCTCTGTTATTTGTTGTTGAGTTTGCATATCGTCTTCTTCCAACAATGCTTCCAATTCGGCATCTTGTCTTTCATGTCGAAATCACCACTTTTGATTCGTCTATACCAGGGATCTCCAAACTTTTCAACTTTAACAAGCTGAATCCAATGTACTCACAAAAAATAATTGAAATTAATTTATACACATTTTGATAAATATAATACTTTGATACATGTGAACTAACGATTACCCCGTGTATATATATATATATATATATATATATATATATATATATATATATATATATATATATATATATATATATATATATATATATGAGGGTAGTTCCAGAAGTACCCGACTTGACGTATAGATGACGGGACAGGGAAATTTTGGATTTATTACCGACACGTTTTCCTGGCCTCGTCATTTCTTGAAATGGTGATATTCAGTGGCCTGAAAGACCATGCGATCTACTTTTAGGTTAAACAAGCATGTTATTTTTCTAAAATTGTTAGTTTTATTTAAAAAGAAAACCCCTAAGTACCTATCGGGCCAATCGCCCCCACAAAATTGCACAATTTCATCTTCTTACAGAATCATCATCACAAAATGAACCAAGCCCCGACAGCAATACTGATTTTCCTCCTTTGGGAAGGAGTAGGGGGAGAGGATTTGTACCCCGTGGCGTAAGAAAACCGGGAATTCCGAGAAACTAACGCTGTTAGTTAAATCAGAACATTTATTTTGTTTCATTTAGTTTTATGTTCAAATTTAATGTTTTTGGTTTTTCTTTGCATTTTCATTTTATAATAAGATTAATAGACTATTGACAAGTATGACTTGATTCTAGTATATAAAATATGGTTATTTTGAATACGCCTACATATATCTGGAAATAAATATGTATCTTACGTTAGTATTTTGTTTTATTTATGAAGTTTATTAAGTAATACCGATAGACACACTGTTTGTACCATACACAGTATGTCGGAAAAATACCGGAACTTTTGAATTAAACAAAAACAATCGGTTTTATTCAAAATATATCCCTTCCGAATGAATACATCACTGGGCACGTTCAAGCAATGTTAGCCTTGATTTTTTAAGTCTTTTTTTCGCATTTCGCCTCACTGACCCTCATCACGACTTCTTGAACGTATGTAACACTGTTATAAAATGTCTCTTTCATGGCCAGTTTGAGTTTTGAGAACAGGAAATAGTCACACGGAGATAAATCAGGCGAATAGGAAGATGTTGAAACACACAGATTTCTTTATTCAAACTCAAATTTTTATTAGTGTGGACTCAGCTTTAGAAGATGTTGACCTATTCTTTAAATTCATTACATCTCTCAATTGCGATAGTGTTAACAAGTCATATTTATCCAAACTTTATTATTCAAAATATATGTCAATGATACTATCAAATGATTGAGTTTGATTTAGAATTATTCGAGGATGTTAGGATCCTCTTCCTGTTAGGATCAATTTTGTGTTCATAAAATGCCATTATTTCGTTTTTGATCACCATTACAACTTTATTGCATAAATTATAACTAGAAAAATCGAATGAATATTTTCAAAATTTTATTCAAAATTATCTTTTATTGCATGTTTAAGTTAATTACCTTTATAATTTAGGTTTAAATTAAAAATTCAAATAAAATCTTTATCTTTACATAATCTTTATGATTTATACGCTTTGTATGGGTCACTTGGTAGGAAAAATTTCGTACATGCCATAAGTTTGCCTGTTCTAAGATGGACTATTATGCATTATTTTGAGTTATTGCAACAGAATGATGCAATTACTACCTACATGACAAAGCGCGGCCAGATGGTGTAAAATATGTGAAGGAGGCATTGTTGGAACTGGAATGGGAAGTTTTCTAGTCTCCACAGTTAGTGCCATAGGATCACTATTTTTTTCCAATTGAAGCAGTACATTCTTGCCAATAAACATTGTTTTCTTCATTAAGATATTCGAGAATTATTCGATGAATGGATTTAGGTCTAAAAACTTTGTCAGAAGTTTTTTAGAAAGTACTGGAAAATATTTTGATTAGTTCGTAGGGACTTTTTTAAGAGAAAGAGAAACGTAAATAGTTTATGTTAATATTTATTTTGTCTTTTATGTAATTGTCACTATTATTAAATACATTTTCGCCAACATATTGGTAGGTTCATAATATCGTTTTGGAACAGACTAACATGTTTACAACGTGCTTTTCTCAACTGAATCTTCTCCGTAAACGACACAAATCTTGCTTTTTGTTTGGACAGCATTCTGGTCCTTTTTGTTCCAAGTCGATCCAAGATTCAAGTTATCGACATTTCAATATTACAATTTACAATAAACATTGTAAGTACTAGAGGAATTAATAATATGTAAATAAACATTACTAATGTAAGACACATTTTTGTTTACAAGCAACTAACAAGGATGTGACTTTAAACTTAACAAGAAAGAAAAAAATGGAACTGGTATAATTGATATAATGCAAACAATAGTTATAAAAAAAGAAAAACTATACAAAGAATTGTAATTATTACTGAGCACAATTTAATTTTATATATTAAAATAAATAATTTAATTTAATTGTAAAGGAAAAACATACTTTCAATTTTTTTATATAGAAATCACAGAGGTATATTTGCACGATTCAGGATAAACCTTCCTTATTAATCTACAAGCAACGTTGCGAAAGTCGTTTAGGCTGGAATCTTGTAGGTCTTGATTGAACACCTAAAACATATAAAATTGAGTCGTACACAATACAACAACGAACGGGAAAATTAAAAATAAAATTTTAAATTAACACCCTGTATCTTGGTTAGTATTAACTTTTGGGCTAAGGTAAGTTTGGTTAAAACGCAATATTTTTACTTCAAACATCTGCGGATTTACTGCATTATCAGCCTGTGTCGATCCATTGTAGGATGAAGGTCTCTTGAGCATGCTTCCAACTTTCACCGTCCTGGGCTTTCCTCTGACACTTAGGTCCAATATACTTAACGATATCATCAGTCCATCGTGCTTTCGGTCTTCTTCGCGGACGTTTGCGATCAAGCGGTATCCACTCTAGGATTGCCTTGGTCCATCTGTCATCCCATCGCCTTTCTATATGATCTGCCGATCCCCATTTCAATTGCTTTACTTTTCTAATGATGTCACACACTTTCGTTTGTTCCCCGATCCATGTGTTGGGCTTTCTGTCTCGTCTTGTAATACCAAGCATACATCTTTCCATTCCCCTCGGTGCTACCCGAAGTTTTTGAATTGATTGCGATGTGAGTGTCCAGGTTTCACTTCCGTATGTCATAACGGGTAGAACGCACTGAGCGAAGACTTTTCTTTTCAGGCAAAGTGGGAGTCTGCTCTTAAACAGTATTTTGATCCTGCCAAATATCTGCTAGCCACATTTAACATGCCGTTCCACCTGCCGGGCGGTATCCCCCTCTACTGAAATCGTCTGCCCAGGATATATAAAGTGGTCCACAATATCCAAATCCCTTCCCTAAAATTTATTGATCATAACCTGACTTTCAGGTTTATTTTTAAGCCGAATGATTTGCCGGCCATTTGCGTCACTTTTATGCGTCTGCGCCTCCTCTTGTAAAGGAAAACGATATGATCTGCAAATCGAAGATGGTTTAAGTTTGCACCATTGATCTTTACACCATCCTGTTCCTAATCCGCATTACGGAATACTTCTTCAAAGCAAGCCGAGGAAAAAATAATGCGTCACCCTGTCGTACACCTCGCTCTGTATTAATTCCCACTTCAAGAACATCAAAGTGAATTGTCGCTGTAGCTCCTTCATATATCATATACCTCTAATAGGTTTACATATGCTTTGCCTACCCTCAGGGCCCCATTAGTGCACCCATTATGGCCTGCTTTGAGATGGAGTCAAATGCTTTTTCGTAGTCGATTAAAGCCAAGCACATGTGTATGGTGTATTCGTTGTGCATTTCTATGGCCTGCTGTACAACCTGAATGTGATGCATTGTACTGAATTCACTTCTGCTGACTACTGAATCTTCTTCTCCAAAAATACTCATTGGTTCTTATTGTTCGCCGATTTTTCATTAAATCAATGGTCCCACTGGAGATTTTTGTCTGTTTGAAACATTTTTCTTCTGGTGCTGTTGAAGCAGCCGTTTGAGCACATTGTTGGTGATTTCTTCATACTGAACTGATATCTCCATTTCCTCCGGATCTTGTAACACAGCAAAGCGGTTCGACAAAGCAATATCAAAATCGCTACCCTTCTCCAGCAATTTCCCAGAATCCACTTTGCCCTTCCTTGACTTTACCATTCTTTTGCTCTCTCTTCGACAGTAATCCTTACTTTTGCTCATATCATTCGGTGGTCACTTCCAACAATAAAATTGTGAAAATATTGTTTTATCATTGGTCATGATGTAATCAGTTTGACTTGTGAGTCGAGATGGGCTTTTCCATGTCCATTTTCTGCTGATATTTTTTTTTATAGAACGAATTCATAATATAAAGTTCTTGTCCTTCAGCAAAATCAACTAATCTGTCGCCTCCATTGTCTTGCTCACCAGTTCCAAATGGGCTAGTTACATTTTCACCAGTTTTTGTCTTTCCAATTCTGGCATCAAGATTTTGTACCTACATTTCTACATTTCAGTAGAATCAAGTTGGATTAGCTCTTCGTTTTTTCTTCGTGTTTTACATAGCCCAATAATATTCCATTGTATGGTATCAAGTTCGATCATTAGCTCTTGCAGTCGGGCAAACGTTTTCATTTTCCGTATATTAAGAGTAGCAATGTCAAAAGTTCAATGGCAGCCTTGGGTATGGTTTTATGGTATGGTATGATGTTCATTTATTCAAAATCTTAGTCTCCGAAAATTCTTCGCGGATTGCTTTGAAATTGACACACACATTACGTTCCATTCGACACAATGTTGTATTCGAATACAATCGTGTTTTTATATACCTATTATATAGATGTCACACCTGTGATAAGTAAAAACATGCATTTTTGAAAAACAGCGCCATCTGTTGGACGTAAAAACAACACACGTTAAAATAAATATTTTATTACCGCTCAATTTGAAAGACTATATACTGTACTTTCTTAACTATACTATACTATACTTTCTTAACATTCTTGATCAGCTCAAGAAATTTCGTTTTTAGACAAAATTTTATGCAAATTCTTTGCTCGATTAACTTCTGGATTTTAAAAAATCGCCGACAAATTTGTTTAACAATTAGAAAAGACGATGTAGTTTCTAGCTTAATAAGCGAAATGATATGGGCCTTCTGTCATATATCCAGGACATTCATATCAACTTAAATAAACAACTGGTTGTATCGAGAAACTCGAGGCGATAACCACTAAATACTAAATCACTTTTATAAAACTTCTTCACATCTTCTTCTTCTTCTTCTTTCGCTAACCATGTTAGTATCATGAGGAGATGACTTAATCTATTGATAATTTTTAATCAGATTAAATCTTTTTTTATGATGCTAACATGGTTAGCGAAACGCTCGTCAAGAAGATTTATAAAAGTGATTTGGTGTTTAGTGGTTATCTCTTCGAGTTTCACACCGAAGGTTCTCATAGAAGAATTGGTTGTATCTATAATTAAAGCGCACGAATTTTTAAAACATGGAATGCACCTTATTTTTTGGTCATAGTAGTAAAATTGTATTATTGTTTATAGAAAAATAACCTTTGTATATTTACCTCATTATAAACAACTGTAGGTACAAACTTTGGTTGTATTGCAACTGTAGAACGTTCAGCTTCAAGTTGAAGTTGTGTTCCTTCACCAGTTAAGTAGCATTTTTCTAAAACGTCATCGATATCAACACCAACTTGTTGAATGCACTAAAGTTTGGGATAAAACAATATAAACCTAAAACTTTTAATGGCAAATATGAACATTACCTCCTGGCCCATTTCGTTCTGATCGATCCTAATTTTCATGTAGGTTTCCATGAAACAGTTGACGAATTTGACTTGTAGATTTGGGTCTGATATTCTTCGTAAAACACAGGACATTATTCTATTGCCTTTGCATTCGGATATACCGTGCTGGCAGATGAATTTTGTTCCATTCTCGAAACTCTATGGTAACAGTTACGGATGTAAACATAATGCTTTTTAAATAAAAAATGTGAATCTCCCAAAAAATACCAGATCTTATCAAATATCGGGTTGTACGGAAAGTTCGTAGGATTTTTTAAAGAGAAAGAGAAACGTTAATAGTTTATGTAAATATTTATTTAGTTTGTTGTGCAATTACTATTATTATTTACCACTTGTACCAGGTGTGGCGGTTAATAATTCATCATTTTCAATTCATCAATTTATACCAAATAAAGCATTTGCGGGAAGCTTTATTTTTATTCTTTCATCTGAAGAAAACTGATGCTCAAAGTCATCGTTTGTTTGTAGAAATTTATGGGGAACATGCTCTTATCGAAAGGATTTGTGAACATTGATCTAAACGTTTCAAAAGTGGTGATTTTGACGTGAAAGACAAAGAACGTCCAAAAAAATTTGATGATGCACAATTGAAAGATTACTCGATGAAGTTCCATGTCAAACACTTGAAAAAATCTCACATGCATTAAATCTTGAATCAACAACTGTTGCAAAAACGTGTACACCGGCTTGGATTCATTAAGAAAGAAAGAGAATGGGTACCGCTTGAATTGATTGAAAGACAACAAGAATGGCGTTTGACCACATGTGAAATGTTGCTTGAAAGACTAAAAAGAAGTCGATTTTGTATCGAATTGTTACTGGTGATGAAAAATGGATGCATTACGACAATCCTAAGCGAAGAAAAGCAATAGCTAAGCCACGTGAACCATCGACATTAAAGCCGAAACGAGATATTCATGGAAATAAGTTTATTCTGTGTATCTGATGGGATCAGACAGGTGTTGTGTACTATGAACTGCTGAAACCGAATGAAACTATCATTGCTGAATGTTATCGACAACAAATGATCAATTTGAATCGAGCATTGCAAGAAAAACGCCCAGAATGGGCTGAAAGACATACGAACTTGATTTTGCCTTATGACAACGCCCCAGCTCATACTGCAAACAGTGAAAGAAACATTACAGTTGCTTGGCTGGGGAGTTTTGCATCAGCCACCTTATTCACCAGACATTGCCCCTTCCGACTACTATTTGTTTCGATCAGTGCAAAGCGCATTATTGGAACAGCGATAAAGTGAATGGATTCGTGGATCGCTTCTAAAAATATTGAATTCTTCAAAAGTGCAATCCATTTATTGAAATATAATGTACCGTTTGTTTTAAATAAAATTGTTTTTATGAACCAAAAAATCGAAAAAATTAATTCCAGCATTCCGGCATAAAAACTTAATACCACTACAGCGGAGCGAATTATTAGAAAGAAATCAGTAAGTAAAATGAACCTGGCTGTGTCGCCTTCTGGAAAAAAATAATCATAATTTTGAATAATTAGCATTGCTGACACCAATGAAAAAATTAAATTACTTCTTTACTATTAGGACATTTAACGTACAGTCGGTATTAAAAAATATACGATGGCCAATTAAGGTCCTTATCTAATAGCATTGAGTGTCAGACCGCTGCGTAATAGCGGCAGCTCAGTTTGAAATGTACATGTCATTCATGGACTGATGTACATTGCATCAATTTGGTACGGAAAGATACCCAATTCAACACTGTGTAGAAATTATTCGTATCTACCATCAAAATGTGTGTTCAGCTCGCCTGGTCTCTTCCGACGAAGCGTACTGCTGGCTTAATTGCTTTGGGAACAAACAACTACAGGAGTTGGGTCAATGAAAATCCTGAGTTTATCCCCTTTTTATCCCCAGAAAGTCACTGCTTGGTTCGGTTTTTGGGCTGAAGTGATTGGACCTTATTTCATTGAAAATGATGATGGAAATCGTGTTATTGTTAATGGTGAACTCTATATGAATATATTGACGAATATCTTTGGACAGGACTGATAAATGTGGATATAAACAATGCTTTCTTTTATTGTGAGAAAGGTTTTCTGGATGCTTATTTTGAAAAATGGTCTGGTCACCAAGATCATGAGATCTCACGCCCTTGGATTTTTTTGTGGGGTTATATTAAATCAGAAAAAGACCATCGTTGAAAATATACCACGCGATATGTGTGAAAATTGGATTCAAATTCAAAAGTTCCTCTCGGAAACCGAGGGGGGAGATATATATATATATATATATATATATATATATATATATATATATATATATATATATATATATATATATATATATATATATATATATATCAAAGAACGGCAAAGTGGATTCTGGGAAACTGCTGGAGAGAGGAAGTGATTTTGAGATTGCTTTGTCAAACCGGTTTGCTGTGTTACAAGATCCTGAGGAAGTGGAACTATCAGTTCAATATGAAGAAATCGCCAACAATGTGCTTCAAACGGCTGAGTCAATAGCACCAAAAGAAAAATGTCTCAAACAGACAAAAATCTCCAGTGAGACCATTGATTTAATGAATAAACGGCGGGCAATGAGAAATGCAGGTAGTCTTTTTGGCAGGGTCAAGTACACTGAGCTCTGCAAAACTATGAGCAAAAAAACCAGGGAAGAAAACAAATAAATTAACAAGGCTAAACAGAAGTTGAGCAATAAAAGAACGCAAAAATATGCCTTAAGGCGTGAGGATGTTAGAGGTTGTCGGAAAATTTTATTTCCAGTTATATGAAGATCAGAAGCAATCAAAGACAACAATATCCACGGAAGAACAAATGCCAGATATCCTAGTGGAGGAAGTAACAAATGCTATAGAATCGATGAAAAACGACAAGGCTCCAGGAAAGGACAATGTAACTGTCGAAATGCTAAAAGCTGGTGGTCGGACGTTACATAAAAAAACTAGCAAAATTATGCTCAAAATGCGTCAAAGAACAAAAGGTACCTGACTTATGGAAAAATGCAGATCTGATCCTTTTACATAAGAAAGGAGCACATGAAGATTTAAAGAACTACGGTCCAATAAGCCTCCTATCAGTAATGTACAAAGTTTTCACTAAGATAATTTCTAAAATAATATTAAAAAAACTGAATGACGTACAACCAAGAGAACAAGCATGACTCAGAAGTGGATTGAGTACAATGGATCACATCCAAGTTGTATAGTAGGCCATAGAAAGGCACAACGAATACACCATGCCACTGAGCTTGGCTTTTATCGACTACGAAAAAGCATTTGACTCAATCTCCAAAGTATGCAATAATGGATGCACTGCTTAGCCAAGGGGTAAATAAAGCATATGTAAATCTATTAAGATCGATATATGATGGAGCTACAGCCACAATTCATCTTGATGATCTTGAAGTGGGAATAAATGTAGAACGAGGTGTACGACAGGGTGACGCAATATCGCCTATTCTTTTCTCGGCTGGCCTTGAAGAAGTATTCCGTAAATGGATTGGGAACAGGATGGTGTAAAAATTAATGGTTCAAACTTAAACCACCTTAGATTTGCAGATGATATCGTTCTCCTTTCACAAGACCCAGAGGAGCTACAAAGAGGCATACAAGAACTGCAAAGGGCTGGCGAACCATTTGGCTTGAAAATAAACCTAAAAAAGAGTCAGGTTATGTTCAATAACTTCGCACAGGACAGAAGAATTTCAATTTTAGAAAAGGATTTGAAGACTGTGGACAGCTTTATATATCTTGGGCAGAGGATTTCAATGGAGGGGAATACCGCCCGGGAGGTGGAATGGCGTGTTAAATGTGACAGGCAGGTATTTGGCAGGCTCAACATTGTGTTTAAGAGCACACTTCCACTTTGCCATAAAAGAAAAGTCTTCGATCAGTGCGTTCTACTCACTATGACATACGGAAGTGAAACCTGGACACTCACATCGCAATCAGTACGGGGGTATGGATAGTACGGGGGAATGGAAAGTTGTATGCTTGGCATTACAAGACGAGACAGAAAGTCCTGGTGGACAGTTGGGCGAAAGCGATCGGTGCCACCACGTGGAGAAAAGGTGAAAGATTTCTGTAATATTTCCCACTATTGTTTCGTTACGCTACCTTGTGGGCATACCTGGTACTATACCCGAGGTTCTAGGCAGAATGTTACGAGCAGTCCTGAGTGCTACCCGTCATAAAAATAGCCAGTTGACATGGCCTGGCTCCGATTGTCTCTCCCAACTGCTTTCCTTGCGTTCGTCTGTAGCTCGGCTGATGACGGCTGAAAGGCTAGAAACCGGTCCCGAGAGATACGTGACGTCGCATGGTGGACAGTTGGGCGAAGGCGATCGGTGGCACCACGTGGAGAAAGGGTGAAAGATTTCTGTAATATTTCCCTCCACGGTTTCGTTACGCTACCTTGTAGGCATACTTGGTACTATACCTGAGGTTCCAGGCAGAATGTTACAAGCAGTCCTGACTGCTACGAGCATTCGCCGTATGATGGCGTGAGTTGTGTGCGATCACGACCCGTCATAAAAATGGCCATTTAACATGGCCTGGCTCCGATCGTCTCTCCCAACTGCTTTATACATGTTAAGCTGGTTTGTGTACGCTTCAAAAATTCGAAAAGTTCTGCACCGATTCAGTCCAAATTTTGACACAATATACAATCTGCTGCAATTATCTATTTATCTATTTTTATCTATTGTATCTATCTATTATTAATATAATTATATTCTTATCTATTTTTCGCATCAGTAACACCCGCGACCACGAGAAAACAGCTTTTTTACGGTCACATTTGTACCAGCAACCGAGCCATCTGCCGGAAGCGAGGGGAACATTCGCCATACCCAACGGAATTTTTGAACTCATTTGATCTGCCAGGGATGCCACCACACATTAAAATTGAATATTAATCAGTCAAAATCTCAATCAGTCAAATCTCTCAAACGGCACGCGACTCGTAGTTAAGAAATTGATGAACAACGTAGTAGAAGCAACGATTTTAACGGGGCCTTTCAAAAATGAAGATGTCCTCATTCCTCGAATTGCCATGGTGCCGACCGATACACCATTTCAATTTAAAAGACTGCAATTCCCAATTCGATTGGCGTTCGCAATCAAAATCAATAAAGCTCAAGGTCAATCTTTGGAACTGTGTGGTTTAGATTTAGATGCGGATTGCTTCTCACATGGACAACTGTATGTTGTGTGTTCTCATGTCGGCAGACCAGATAGCCTTTATATCTATGCAGACAATGGAAAAACAATAAATATTGTATACCAACAAGTATTGCAAAATTAAACTTATATGAAACATATGCTTTGTTTTGTTCGTCATTTCTCATCCATGCATCCACAATGTGCCATAGCGAAGCGTGGCAGTGAACAGCTATTTACGAATAAAATTATTAATAAATGATTGAATAAAATTATTTTATTTGCCTAAAATAATCCTCGTTTATTTGATTTTTAACTATTAAAACTTACCACACTTTTCCCAAAAGGAACGAACTTTATATTAACATATTGTGATATATCTTGCCAATTTCGGTATAGCTGATTTCTGATGAAATTGAAACTATCAGGGCACAGGGACTCAAAATAAAGGTCAATATTCAACTGAAAAAAAAATGTGGGTAACATTTTGCCGAAAAAGTTATATTTAATCATTGAATCATTCGCAAAATTTTTTAATTTCAGCAGACATTAAGTTGCTTACCACAGTCAGGTGGTCATGTCACTTACATAGTAATGGTTCGTCATGGATGTCTCAGTGTGTCATTTGGTTTACGACGATGCTTCACGAATTGTCCCTAACGTAATAATCGTTGGTTGTCAAATTAAAAAATAAGTGGAATTGCCATATTCATTTTGGTGTCTCACAAGGCGGCATCATGGGTTACACTTTGTACCTATTACACACACTGCAGATATATCCATTACTGAGATCACTATGATAGCTACCTACGTCGACAATACTGTTATTATAATAGGTGTTTCGATTAATATGGTCGATTTTTTCGCAAAATTTGAGCATTTATTTCCATAACACATTTTAACTTTTATGTGTTAAATCTAAAACATTTCTTAATCTTCCTTCAACCTAAAAGTGTTAGCAGAAATATTCTATCACGTCAAATTTTTTTTTCTACAGTCAAATCATTTTTTTACTCACTACTCTACCTGATGACTTCAGTTTAATATTTATTTATTCTATTCAAACAACAAATATCTTGTTTCAAATTGAATTAAAATGTCAAATAGAAAGTGTAAACAGTTCTGGTCGTTTTTGCTACGTTTGTGGACAGTTTATACTTTCAAAAAAAGAAGGCCCATTGTAGATTCGTTAAAAAGTGTATATCTTCATTATTTTAGGATTTGCTATTGCGAACTAAGATAAAAAAGTGGGTGCTTTATGTGTTTTGTGAAAGCTGTAGAATCGTTTTACTCCAATGGTCATCAGAAGATAACGTTTATCTTCCATTTGGTTCACCAATGTTATGGAGAGAAACTAGTAATCATGAAAATGACTGTTACTTTTGTGTTACGAAGAGGGTGGAATATAATACAAAAAATAAGCGAGTATTGTATATGTCGAAATTTCGTCAGTTAATAAGCCAATTTTACATTCGAAAGATCTTCCAAATCCAATTTGTCCCGATAATTTGTGTCAAAATATACTAGAAGATGACAATGAAACTGATTACGTTAAATGATCTTATAAGAGATTTACAACTATCAAAAGATCCTCAGTTAAAAAGCTTTATATCTATTAATGAAAAAGCTGTTTGGAAGTCATTCAAAATGGATGTCGAAGAATTTTGTGGGGAATAAAAAAAGTGAAAATTTTAATGATATTGTTGGAAGATTTTCGAAGAACGACATCAAGGATTTTGGAATGAAAACATGTTAGGGTTTTACTGTTGGTCCATTATAAGAGAAACCGGACCAAAAAACTATAAAAAGAAGTCGGAAATTAGCCATTTTTAATTTTTTTTATTATTCATACTAAGATTTTTTCCATTTTTAAGTAAATAAATATTTCTAAAAGCACACGTGACAGAATTTTTGTATTATTTTTTCTGGATAACTCTTACCTAAATAAACAATAATTAACAACTTTCAGCTGGGGTATAAAAACCGTGTAAACTAGTGTAATTAAAGTTTTGGCCATCGTTAGCTATTACTGTTTCCCATCTTTCTGTCAAAGAATGGATTCCGCGCGAAAAGAACTTTTGGTTTTTTGAAGCTAACCATCAAGCCAAATTTTCACTTTTTCGGAAGAATGTAAATGTTCTGACAGTCCGTGCTGTATCGATCCAAATAAGTGGTAGTCCGAACGGGCTAAGTCCAGTGAATACGGCGGGTCGAGTTGGACGTCCTATTATATGGACGTCTCAGATATTCCCTGACATGTTTCGACCTCGCGACCATTCTCAAAGAGAGTTATGTATAAATCTTTCGTTTTTTTTGTCTCGATAAATTTATGACGCTTTCAATAATTGGGGTATTTCTGAAGTCTAGCTGGGTGTTTGTTAGGTTTCTACCGTCGTATATGGTTTTTTGAATTTCGGAAATTTACAAGTTAATTAACAGCCTGCTTTTATTGCAGCTATGTATTAATTTGGCATTATTGGTGTTCAAAAATGGTTCTGATCTATACAAGACTTCGTAAATACCAGACACTTGCCGCCATTCTGACAAATTTAGAGGTTGGCTTCACGAGTGCCAGGAAAGAAATAGAGCACATTTTGACGATGTAATCTTCAGAAAATGAATTTCCAAGAATTCTTGTACATTTTATTGTATGAATGAATGTGTTAAAATTGATGATGCTAACATGGTTAGCGAAAGGTGCGTCGAGAAGTTTAAAAAAGTGATTTGGTCTGTAGTGGTAAATCTCTTCGAGTTTAGTATTTTATAAGAATGCAATAAAATAAATGCTGTTAAAAAAATTTAAAAAATCCAAATGATTCAATGTAGTAAATATAAATATATGTTGAAAATAACGCAAATTGTAAAACGTTCGAGTCACAATAATGGATACTAAATCACAACTTACCTTTTTTGTAGTGTCAACATTTTGTCCCATATTTGAATCAATGTTTATTATTAAAACTACAACACCCACACAAAGCAGATATTGCTGTTTTCTCCACATTTTCTTACTTTCAGGTACTAAGAGGATACAAAACTAGAATGAATAGTTGCAGATTTGTCATATATGCGGGCTAAAGTTTACTCGTTAAGTTTAGAATGATGGAGAATGTAGAAGAATATTATCTTCGTTAATTTCTAATTGATATAAATTCTAATTAATATAAAAATTCTTCATCTGCATTCCAGTACTAGTGGACAAAACCTGAAATACCTGAATGCCGTTCTTTTTTCTAAGATAGCTATTTAATCAGCATAAAAAAATCTTAATGAAATATTACAAAATAAACATTAATATTTTAACTTTTAAATGTTTGAATTAATATCTAATGGATAGCATGAGTGACTTTGTTTTTCGTAGTGGATATTTTTGGGGAGTCAAAATGATTGATCATATCTAAAATACGAGGTGTATAAGAGGGTAAGTTTCCAGTGAAGATGGCGCAAATATTTTGGTAATATAATTGCGCGTGTGTTGAAAGATAACCTTGAAAATTTCAACTTTATTAGATGTACACTTGTTGTTTAGCAAAAACAAGCGCGCAACAACAACTGTGCATCTAATATGGATGAAATTATCTTTCAACGCAAACGCAATTATATTATCGAAATATTTTGACGAGTTACACCATGTTCATGTAGAGGCTGGAAACTTTTCAGACTACCTTGGAAAATAAAGCAATAAGACTGATTTTGGAAGCCTCACAGTGCTAGAGACAGTTTGTCCATTCTTCATAGCAGTGCTGGAACTTATATACCGGAATCGCTTTCAGCTGGTCGATTACGACTTTTTCAATGTTCTCCAATATACCAAAATGGTGTCCTTTGAGATGAATTTTCAATCTTGGAAAGAAGAAAAAGTCACAAGGATTCAAGTCTGGTGAATAGGGGTACTGGGGAGCTACATTGATGTTTTTATTTGGCAAAAACCCCTTAAGGGATATCGCTTTGTGAAACACCCAGGTGTTTTTGATGTTGTTTCCCACGAATGACCCCTTTTCGAAGTTTTTCAAGAACATCTCGGTGAAAATGTTGGTTTACCCTTTGGCCTTGAGGTAAACATTGCTTAAGGGCGATGCCTTGGTTATCAAAAAAGCAAATTGATCTTTGATTTGTTCATAATGGCTTTTTTCGGCTCTGGTGAGGTTGGAGTGTACCATTCCTAATTGGTGTTTGAACCATGAAATATAGATAATTTATTGTACATATACGAGATAAGATCGCCACCTTTAACGTAATGGCCGAAAGGCAGATTCAAGTTCAGGTGAACAAACAGAGAAATATTTAAAATCAATAAAGATGCAGAATTTGGAATGGAAAAATTATTAACGAGGCTAAGATACACCAGAACCAACATAAGTGATAGAGAAAAAGAGGAGATTATGAGGATTGATTCACAATCACAAATAAATTGATGAGTTCTCTGAAACAACTACAATTTCTCCAGAAATGTACGTACAGCTCTGGTCGTTTTGTAACCATAATCTTTAAAATCATGTTTGCTTAATAACATACTTAACTTTAATATGATAAATTTTTGTTTGCGTGCTCTAACTGATTGGAACTCGTTGGATTTGAAACTTTCACTTATGCATATATTATGTGTGTTGTATTGATTGATTTAAACGTTAAATTACCACTTGTTCTAGAGTAATTATGACATACTTTTCGCATGATTTTACGACTCATTAAAGATTGTTTCGTTTGCTGTTAATGCTTATTGTTTTCATTGTTGCAACCAGTGGCGGCTCGTGGGGTTTTAAAGTGGGAGGGCTTAGAAGAAAATAGTACTGCTGAAGATTTTTTTTTGCTTTCCCCTTCCTCCTTTTTACTTTTCGTGCTATTGAAACCCTATACAGGAGGTGAACCACGAAAATGAGTTAAAGGAAAGACACTGAACGGAAATAAAATATAGTTTTGCTCTAAAACATTGTTTACTGTGATAAGCGACTGGACCTTTGATATCTATGTGTTTTATGGAAAGCGTGACCAGAAAACACCTCAATTTCATTGATAGTTTATATTTTAAATTGGTTGAAAGTTACCATTAGTAGCCATAGCTGCAAAAAACTATATATTAAATTTGGTTGTAGTATGAGTATTGCTTCTAAATAAAAAGAGACATATATAACCGGTATGGCGATTAATAATTCTTAATTTTTTCTAGAAAAAAACACGTTTAATTTGGAAGAAAGGTAAGAGATGGTTTATCTAAAATATGCGTCATCACTAGCTGCATATTTTTTCCATGTCTCTGACAATTTATGGATGTCTTCCCAAAAAAAATCTTTTGAGGTAATCCAGTCACCAAGCCATTTTTCGATATCTCCGTAATTGTTGAAGTGCTTCATAGAAAGCGTGTGAGACGTCAATGAAAACAAGTGACAACAAACACAACAATATCATAGTCACATTGTCATATTTGCCATCTCTGTGGAAGGTCGAGCACTTATTTTAGGAAAAGTGATTTATTTCAAATCATTTCTCAATTACACATTTTTTCGATAAATATATAAACAACTAAACTGAAAATAAACATATATGAGAAAGTGATTTTATTTTTGGTAACTGTTGATTAGAATACAATTTAAAACTATCAAAAATCAAACAGAATTTCTTTGGTTCAAGAATATAATCTAGTTTAAGTGAATTTTTTAAATAATTAATTTCTACGTTTATTTACTGAAAATATATCGAGCTATTCTTTGTTAATTCTTTTTTTTTATATAATAAATAAATATTTATAGTTTATATCACATGATAATTAAATTTTGATCTAAAGAGGCAACTTTTTATATAGATATTTCTACAAAACAAATAATGTGTTTCTTATAAAATCTTTGAAAATATTGTCTATATATTTTTATATTTCTATACGAATGCTAAAAAGTAGCATTTAGCACCCTTAATTTCCTCTCCTATATAGAAACTGTAAAAATTTACCGACATATATTTCATATTCTTGTTTTGTCTTGTTTCATTGGTTATAAAATTTCCGTAAAATAATCTAATGGTGAATCTACTGATTAATTATAAAACTATTTTTAAAATTATTTAGCTCAGATTACTGGTTAATGCTTGATTATATCTCTAACAGTGTCTATGTTTTTTTTTGCAATTTTATTCTGATGAATCTACACAAAATATTCAAATATAGCAGAAACACGTCCAAAGTAAGGTTTCTCATTATTTGTTACTGTTCTTCAGGTACATTTATATTTTTATTTTCTTTAAAGCAACTTTTATATCGATGTAGTGCGACATCCGTTTTGTTAATGATTTTTCTAAAATATTGCATTGCGTTGCGTATGTATTATGCAGGGTTATATAAACTCGAGGTAAAATAAAGTACTTTATTGTATCTGTAACTATAATTTTATCATTTTTTTTTCAGAACACACCAACATTTGTTTGCTTTACTCCACCGTCACAAATACACAACTACCATAAACATAAACTTCTGAAGCTTCGCAGCAAGTTATTTAACAAATCATACTTGACTAATAGCATAGTTATTTGATCATTGCCCCATCTCTGTGGAAGGCCGAACACTTTTCAAACGACCTACCTACTCTATAATAAATTAAAACACCATTACTTATTAGGAAAAGTGATTTATTTCAAATCATTTCTCAATTATACATATTTTTCGATAAAGATATAAACAACTAAACTGAAAATAAACATATATGAGAAACTTATTTTGTTTTTGGTAACTGTTGACTAGAGTACGGTTTAAGTAAGGTTTCTCATTATTTGTTGCTGTTCTTCAGGCACATTTATATTTTTATTTCCTTTAAAGCAATTGTTATATCGATGTAGTGCGACATCTGTTTTGTTAATGATTTTTCTAAAATATCGTTGCGTATGTATTATACAGGGTTATATAAATTCGAGGTAAAACAAAGTACTTTATAGTATCTGTAACTATAATTTTATCATTTTTTTTTCAGAACACACTAACATTTGTTTGCTTTACTCCACCGTCACAAATACACAACTACCATAAACATAAACTTCTGAAGCTTCGCAGCAAGTTATTTAACAAATCATACTTGACTAATAGCATAGTTATTTGATCATTGCCCCATCTCTATGGAAGGCCGAACACTTTTCAAACGACCTACCTACTTTATAATAAATTAAAACACCATTACTTATTAGGAAAAGTGATTTATTTCAAATCATTTCTCAATTATACATATTTTTCGATAAAGATATAAACAACTAAACTGAAAATAAACATATATGAGAAAGTGATTTTGTTTTTGGTAACTGTTGACTAGAGTACAATTTAAAACTATCAAAAACAAACAGAATTCCTATGGTTCAAGAGTATAATCTAGTTTAAGTGAGTTTTACGATTAATTTCTACGTTCATTTACTGAAAATATATCGAGCTATTCGTTGTTTAATCTCTTTTTTTATATAATAAATAAATGTTTATATATTATATCACATGATGTTTAAATTTTGATCTAAAGGGGTAACTTTGTTATATAGATATTTTTATAAAACAAATAGGGTGGTTCTTATAAAATCTTGAAAATATTGTCTGTATATTTTTTATATTTCTAGTCAAACACTATTTTATAATCTTTCATTTCTGAATATAGAAACTGTAAAAATCTACAGACATATTATATTTCACATTAAATTAACAAAAATCTCCATGTTTGGTTATAAAATTTGCATAAAATAATCTAATGGTGAATCTACTGTTTAATTATAAAACTATTCTTAAAATTATATAGCTCAGATTGCTGGTTAATGCTTGATTATATTTCCAACAATGTCTATGTTTTTTTACAATTTTATAATGATGAATCTACACAAAATATTCAAATATAACAGAAACACGTCCAAGATTTCTCATTGTTTGTTACCGTTCTTCAGGTACAGCTTTATTTTCTTTAAAGCAACTTTTATATTGATTTAGTGCGACATCCTTTTTGTCAATGGTTTTTCTAAAATACTGTTGCGTATGTATTATACAGGATTGGCTGTACATCATAGAAACAAGGTGCGTAAGTTTTTTAGAAAGAAATATAGATATTCGTGTTCGATATAATGGGTGTTTTTTTTGTCCATTTGTAAACTTTTTTAAATTTTAAAAATTTTAAATTTTAAATTTTTTTAAACTTTTTAAAATTTTTAAAATTTGAAATTTGTAAATTCGAATATTCCTGGTATAAAATTACAGCTGGAACTGTATGTCAGCTCTATTGCTTTATAAATTATTGGAGAGGGAGTTGAATAAAGTTGAGAGCAAACCCTACAACTTACAAGTTTTTATTGTCTAAGATGTTAAGTTTATTTACTAATTCGGTAACACTGATTACGAATCCACCACTCGTTTTATTGCCTCACATCAAGTCGTTACATTGACTTTGTTTATAAAATTTATACTGCGATTGAAGTGCTTATACTGATAAAGCGTTAACATTTTTATTTTGGTCATAATTGAACTGTATTAATGTGTTTCAACAATATTTATTAAAAAAAAGTCTCAAGTCAAAGTCTCATTTTGTTAAAAGTGCATATAATGCTTATAGGTTTTAGTATTGAACGGTTTTATTATTGGTCGGTTTTAGTATTGAACGCAAATTATGGACTCCGCAAATAGTATGTACTATTTGTGTCGAACAATTAAGACAGTGGACAAAACACGAAAAAATCGTTGCCTTTTGGTAGGCCTATGATGCGGATGGAGCCGACTAACCATGTTGGTGATAATTTTTTTTCCGAATTAGAAGTTTGGCTGACATTCAAAAATGTTGAACATACTTTTTTGGGTAATCACATCCATACTATAAAAATATTGTCGTTATAAGATAAATATCAACAATTGGCATGCATTATGAGTATAAAACTCCACTTCCTAGATTCACATTATTAACAAATTATAATAAAGGATTTTTAATTTTGTAGAAAACCCAGTGTAATAGAAAGAAAATTCGGATACTTCTAAATTCAGGACCCGTGAAATAATCGGTAATCACATCCATACTATAAATATATTGTCGTTATAAGATAAATATCAACAATTGGCATGCATTATGAGTATAAAACTCCACTTCCTAGATTCACATTATTAAAAAATTATAATAAAGGTTTTTTAATTTTGTAGAAAACCCAGTGTAATAGAAAGAAAATTCAGATACTTCTAAATTCAGGACCCGTGAAATAATCGGTAATCACATCCATACTTTAAAAATATTGTCGTTATAAGATAAATATCAACAATTGGCATGCATTATGAGTATAAAACTCCACTTCCTAGATTCACATTATTAAAAAATTATAATAAAGGTTTTTTAATTTTGTAGAAAACCCAGTGTAATAGAAAGAAAATTCAGATACTTCTAAATTCAGGACCCGTGAAATAATCGGTAATCACATCCATACTTTAAAAATATTGTCGTTATAAGATAAATATCAACAATTGGCATGCATTATGAGTATAAAACTCCACTTTCTAGATTCACATTATTAAAAAATTATAATAAAGGATTTTTAATTTTGTAGAAAACCCAGTGTAATAGAAAGAAAATTCGGATACTTCTAAATTCAGGACCCGTGAAATAATCGGTAATCACATCCATACTATAAATATATTGTCGTTATAAGATAAATATCAACAATTGGCATGCATTATGAGTATAAAACTCCACTTTCTAGATTCACATTATTAAAAAATTATAATAAAGGTTTTTTAATTTTGTAGAAAACCCAGTGTAATAGAAAAAAAATGCGGATACTTCTAAATTCAGGACCCGTGAGATAATCGGTAATCACATCCATACTATAAATATATTGTCGTTATAAGATAAATATCAACAATTGGCATGCATTATGAGTATAAAACTCCACTTTCTAGATTCACATTATTAAAAAATTATAATAAAGGTTTTTTAATTTTGTAGAAAACCCAGTGTAATAGAAAAAAAATGCGGATACTTCTAAATTCAGGACCCGTGAAATAAAAAAAAGATTATTGCTATTAACATAAAAACAAAGCTCAAAAATGTTTCATATGTCGGCCTGTGTAATTAATGATTTATTTTTACTAATTTGCAAAAACACTAATTTTTTTATAGATGAGATAGAATATCTATATCTATAGGGATAGAATATCTTAAATACTTTTAATTATGTTTCTCAAATTTATAATATCAATTTAATGACGTCACTTATTGTTTATTCAACCATTCAAGTACAATATAATAGAGAATGGTAAAAAACAGTTAAAATTTTTCCATAACTAGTTTGAAAGCTTACCTTTCAATTGAATTATCTGGAAGACTGCTGCAAAATGAAAATGAAGATGAAGATTATTTGAAGATGATTTCCGAGTTATTTTTACCATAATTTATGGCCACCCTGTATATACTACTGCAACACGACTAAGAGAATATAAATCTGCTGCTTTAAATCGTGAAAAATCTCTTTGGTTTAATCATTAACATAATAATTTCAACAACTTAAGTTAATCTAAATCTATTATGTGGTGTAAGTATTTGAAATACTGAATCAACTTGTACTTTAATGCATATCAAAAATGACGATAAACCACTAAGATCTACATTGACATAATTCGTTCGACACCATAACTTTTTATATTTTAAAAATTTTTTTAGTATTAAATTTATTTACGACATTAAGTAAGATTTCTTTTTCTTTGATTATAGATATGATCACATGGATATTATTAGGTTTTTTTAAGTCTACAAAGGTTTTTTAAAATTTGTTTTAAACGTTTTGTTTTAAGAATATGTAAACATCTAAACATCCTTTTTCATGTTTATGGATTATGCTTTACAGATGGTGGTATATTATATTATAAAAACTTTTTCCGTTTGTACATCTGTTGGTGCGTTTCTTCTTGAGAAAATATTCTTTTTTAAGTTTTGGGAAGTAGTTGGGTTTTCACGACGTTTCGAAGTGTTCAGGTCTCCTGAATGGGAGAAACTGGTTGGTACCAGTTTCTCTAACGGATATACATCCGGAAAAATTCTTCAACTTCCCTGAATTACTGGCCATACGGTTCAGACAAAATTGCATACGTCGTATTTGACTTTGAAATTGAAAGATTAATAACTTTAAATCGGGTTATTATTTTAAATTTAACCGTCGGTTGATGCAGTTCAATAAGTCAAACCTATGGTAGTTTTAAAAACTTCGAAAAATATTTCAAATTAATCGTTTGATTGATTGAGACATACTTTCTAGGTAATTTTTTTGATGAGTAAACCTATATTTGTGAAGTAAAAATGATTAGAAAGTAGAAGCAAAAACTTGTTTAAAAACAACATAATGACGATTTACATGAGTTGCTGATGAATTGAAAATTGAATGAATGCTTATATGTTTACATAACCTAAAAAGTTTTATACATCTAATATATCTAATGAAATGTTTCATAATACCTCATAAAACAGTGCGCTTAATATATATGTATATATATATATATATATATATATATATATATATATATATATATATATATATATATATATATATATATATATATGTTATACTACTCCACTACTAATACTTTTCTGTGATATTAAAAGAAAACCGAGGTTTTTTAAATTTTTTAATATTCGTTTTTCTGTTTAAACTGTTAAAAAAATTTTTTTTTAAATATTTGAATTCATCCTCATAACATTTTTGAGTTTTAGTTGGCCTACGATGGCAACGGATCTTTTTTTGGGAGAAAAGAAAAGACGAACTTTGAAAAATTAATGATTTTTTTCCGAAAAACTGAAAAATTTTATAGATGAATTCGAATATTTTTTTTGTATTTTTTTAACGAACCGGTTGGGTAAAAAAGATCACAAAATCCCAAAAAAGTATTTAGTGGAGTACTATAACATAAAAATTTCTGCCAAATCAAAAATAGTTGATTTTGAATGGTTTATATATATATATATATATATATATATATATATATATATATATATATATATATATATATATTGTATATATATATACATATATATACAAATGCATTTGTCGTCGAAATTAATGTTATTAATGAATCGTGTTATTTGTGTTTGAGAAACTATCATTACATTTCACACCCGTGAAAACATTCGTCGGACATATTTATATATATATATATATATATATATATATATATATATATATATATATATATATATATATATATATATATATATATATATATATATATTGTATATATATATATATACATATATATACAAATGCATTTGTCGTCGAAATTAATGTTATTAATGAATCGTGTTATTTGTGTTTGAGAAACTATCATTACATTTCACACCCGTGAAAACATTCGTCGGACATATTTATATATATATATATATATATATATATATATATATATATATATATATATATATATATATATATATATATATATATATATATATATATATATATACATATTTATTATTTTTTTATTTATTGGGAAAAATTTATATATTAGTAAATTATAATTTTTTTATTGTTTTGTTAACGTTTCGGTTTAATAATAAACTATCTTCAGAAAAATTCTACAATATACCTTATTTTTATAAAAAAATACAAATTTACATCTAAAAACCTACCAATATCTAATTAAACAATTAATTTCCTAAATTTTTTAACTCAGTGACATTTTTTTAAAATTTATAATTGAAATATATCTGACTTTGATATAATTAATAATTTTTTTTTCTTATTATAACCTAATAGTATTAGATGCAAAATAAAAAATATATTAAATTTGATTATTTAATAATGTTATTACATATAAAACTTAAATTATCCGTATCATTTCTAAAATTAATGGTATTATTTTTTTTTATATAAATCATTTCCTTTATATTTCTTCTTTTATATTGTTTTTCAAAATCTAGAATTTTTATGTCGTTAAACTTGTGTTCATTAACTATGTTTGTTGTACAAACAGTATGTTTTGAAAGGTTAACGTTAACAAAGCAATACAAAAATTATAATTTATTAACTGAACGATAATTTCAATAATTAAATAATAATAATAATATTAAACGGTTACGAATATATATACAGTGCTAGCCAAAAGTCCCCTCTCCCCTTTTAACCAACCATGTAAATCAACTTATGAACTTATTTATGAAACCATGTAAAAGCAGAAAAAGTAAAATAAGTTGGAGAATTACAAAAAATGTCTTTAATTGCTCGAGTGTCTTTGCTTAATGAACCTTTATAGTTGGCAGTTTAGTAGCAGTAAAATTTTTCAATTTTAAAACCACCCTCTTGACCAGGGCTTACATCAACAAATCTGAATTTCAAGTTCTGTTGTTTGTTGAGATTAAACATTTTCCCTTGTGTGTATATCAGCAGTTGGTACTGGCTTGCTAAGTCTTAATCTAATTCTTTTTAATTCTATTCTTTTGCTCGTTTTAGAGTTTTTTCATTTATATTTCTTCTAATTAATATACCTTATTTATTAATCCCTTGTAATAATTTTTTGTTTATATATATATATATATATATATATATATATATATATATATATATATATATATATATATATATATATATATAATTATTGGAACAAAGGATCAGATAGATCTAATTGAATGTACCTATGTCCGGATAATTTTCCAGATTTGGCCCCCTTCGGTGAATGCTTCATTCATATATTGCTTTTTTATTGAAATTAATTTATTTTTAGAAGTAGAAAGTTATTGAGAAAAGAGATAATGAAAAATATAAAACAGAGTTAGATGTATACTTGACAGTTCTATGATTCTTATAAATAGGTACAAAAGACAAGTTGAATTAACATACAAATTAAACCAGAATTTCTGAAGGTTTTGAGCTGAAACATTCTGAAATATCTGATGAATCCAGACTGGATTTTGATAAAGAAGAAGTTTTCTTCTTTTTGTTTTTGTTCTTGTTCTCGATGCCTAATATGGGGTAAGTTTAGCAATAATAAAGCAGTTTCATAGGCCTTAAGGACCCATGGCTTCGACTTTCTTTACTATGTTGCGCCATTTTATTTTGTTAATGCCTACATCCTGTCATCTTCATACCCTTGCTGAACATAAAACTTCCTTGCATGCCTCCATCCACTTCTTTCATGGTCGTCCTCTTGTTCTACTTCATCCATCTCCTCTTGCCAATGCTTGTTTTAACTATCTGGGATTCTTATGCCAATGCTTGTTTTAACTATCTGGGATTCTTAACACATGACCCAACAAACGCAATCTGGAAGAGCTAACAATCTGGCTTATTGATGGTTTCTCGTATAGAAGTTTAATTTCTGCATTAGTTCTCTTTCTCCATATTGTCTCTTGTATTTTCATTCTATCAAACAACTTTCTCGGTACTCTTCACTCCTAGATATTCAGATTTTCTTCTTTTTTTTTGTTTGTTACCCAACATTAATATATATATATATATATATATATATATATATATATATATATATATATATATAAATTATTGGAACAAAGGAATGTCAGATAGATCAAATTGAATGTACCTATGTCCGGATAATTTTCCAGATTTGGCCCCCTTCGGTGGATGCTTCATTCATATATTGCTTTTTTATTGAAATTAATTTATTTTTAGAAGTAGAAAGTTATTGAGAAAAGAGATAATGAAAAATATAAAACAGAGTTAGATATATACTTGACAGTTCTATGATTCTTATAAATAGGTACAAAAGACAAGTTGAATTAACATACAAATTAAACCAGAATTTCTGAACGTTTTGAGCTGAAACATTCTGAAATATCTGATAAATCCAGACTGGATTTTGATAAAGAAGAGGTTTTCTTCTTTTTGTTTTTGTTCTTGTTCTCGATGCCTAATATGGGGTAAGTTTAGCAATAATAAAGCAGTTTCATAGGCCTTAAGGATCCATGGCTTCGACTTTCTTTACTATGTGGCGCCATTTTATTTTGTTAATGCCTACATCCTGTCATCTTCATACCCTTGCTGAACATAAAACTTCCTTGCATGCCTCCATCCACTTCTTTCATGGTCGTCCTCTTGTTCTACTTCATCCATCTCCTCTTGCCAATGCTTGTTTTGACTATCTGGGATTCTTAACACATGACCCAACAAACGCAATCTGGAAGAGCTAACAATCTGGCTTATTGATGGTTTCTCGTATAGAAGTTTAATTTCTGCATTAGTTCTCTTTCTCCATATTGCCTCTTGTATTTTCATTCTATCAAACAACTTTCTCGGTACTCTTCACTCCTAGATATTCAGATTTTCTTCTTTTTTTTGTTTGTTACCCAACATTAATATATATATATATATATATATATATATATATATATATATATATATATATATATATATATATATATATATATATTAGGTGCGTATAGACCCGGTTGGGTCACGCAAAGCATTCTAACTCATTTTCGAGTGTTGTTTCTGATCCTCCACACCTCTCTCATCCTTTCTCCGTGGATTCTCTTTCTCTCCTCCGCCCACTTCGTTCCCGATCTCCTCGAAACTTCGCACTCTGATGCACCGTTCCACATATGTATTTTGTTTTTGTACGTTCTTCTATCCTCAATATATATATATATATATATATATATATATATATATATATATATATATATATATATATATATATATATATATATATATATATATATACATATAGGTACAGCAGACACAAGTGTAAAATCCATGAAGTCCGGATACCTAGTTGGATAAAGCTTTATAAAGAAGCTTTTAAGACGTTATATTTCATTCATCTCTAATCTTAAACAAACACAAGGCTGAATTGTGAGGTATTAGAATCACATCAATAGAAATTTTAAATGTTTTCTATATAAATATGTTTCAGTAAAAAGTTTATTGAAATAATTAAGAATATAATATTAAAGACACAAATCGATCTGACCGTCAATAAATAAGTTTTCTGAAACTTTTATTACTAAGTTCATTTTAATCTTTGACAGAAGCAAATATAGTCGTATATGTGTATAATGGCAAGCATCAATAAAACTACAAGCGTCAGATCGATGCGTTCTTTAACTGAATTTTTTGAGTCCCATCATTAACATTTAAAAAACGTACTAAAACTTTACCGATACATATAAACGACAACATATTGCAAAATTTGTATTTTTTTAAAAAGTATTTTTGAATTTTTGTAACAATCTACATTCAATACCATCATGTTCCTTAAGGTTTATTTTAATTAAAGTCAATTGAGAATTTGATTATATTATATTACAAGCGTTGTTTTGTAGTTTGTGTCGATGGGTTGCACTGAAACCCGAGCAGCATTGCTGATGATGCCTGTGATGTGATG
Organism: Cosmopolites sordidus; assembly: GCA_031761425.1. Classification (NCBI taxonomy): domain Eukaryota; kingdom Metazoa; phylum Arthropoda; class Insecta; order Coleoptera; family Curculionidae; genus Cosmopolites; species Cosmopolites sordidus. Next base: position 172,253 of record JARFXV010001219.1, read on the forward strand.
GTTTGCCGAAGTTTGGCTGGCTCTTGCTGTTTGGTATGCACACTTTCATCTGAAAAGGAATTCGAGATACTATTTCTAATAGGTCTTTCAAATTGAGCGTTTTTTTTAATTCTTGAATAAAACACATACTGTTGTGATTTTGCCTAGGTTTGGTCTCATTTCAGAAGTTTAATGTATGACATTTATAAAAGTGGAGTCGTACACAATACAACAATGCGTTAAAATTGTTGAATTATTTTATGAAAATGGACGTTCAGTGAAAATTATTTTTAGAAAATTACGTGCTATTTACGGTTTACACAATCGTCCATCTGCAAGCACTATCAATCGAATTGTTCAAAATTTGAAGAAACTGGTTCGGTGGAAGACAAAAGAAGAGCAATATATAGTCGTAGTGGTCGTTCACATATTGATTTGCTACGCGAAGACTCAGAAATTTCCATTAGTAGACGTTAACAACAATTTCGGCTCAGTGAATTCACAATATGTACGTAATTTACGAAAGGATTTAGTTCTGAAGGCATATAAGGTTAAAATATTATTTTACTAAAGCCACTGGTTCATTCAAAACGTCGTGCATGTGTTAATTGGATCAAAGAATAAATAGATGATTTTTCTCAAAAATTCAGTTAGCAAAAATTGGTGCTACTGCTCATTTTGCAACTAATTGTTGGTTTTAAATTAAAATTCGTCCATTCAATTGACATTGAATTCACTTTTAGTGGAGACATATTAGAAGTTTTTCGAGATTTCAATGGAATGATTGAAAAATCCGGTTGAATAAAAAATCAAGTTGTTCTTACCATATCGTTTCCTAAAAGATCCCCATCACTTCTGGATTCTGGTATTTCCTTAAAGTTGTGGTTGCAGCTGTGCTTGCCCAGTTTTTTCGCGTACTTGTACATGGCTCGTCCGAATTCCGGAGTCCTACTTGGGCTAGGCATGTCCTTAAATTTTGAAACGAACTCAAAATTATTCTACGTTTTTATCATTATGAGTGGATAAATATGTTGACTTGGAAATTTCCATTAAACAAAAAATATGTTTCAATTTTTATGCATATAATAAGAAAATATTTGTATGGATTATAATTTCTGTATTTACCCTAGAGTTTCTTAAGTTGAAAGGGGTTGATCTGATCGAATATTGAGAATTCTTAGTAAAAAATTGAAAAGTGAATTTAAGGAGCTTGTGAAGTTGTGTTTAGAAGAATGACTAAATTAGATATGGACACATATATAGAAAAGATAAAAATACCGCACTGGCAATCACAATTCAGGGGAAGATCAAGAAGAAAATGGAAAAACCAGGAGGAAGAGTGCATCACAGAAATGAGGGTAATGCGAGATTTATGATTCACATGGAACATATGAAATAGAGGGATTTTAAACCGCAGGTAATACTACCATTACAGAGGCAGGAAATAATAGCAAGATCAAGTAAACTGAAGAATTATTTTTTTCTATTGAAAAGTTCGGTGTGATACACTAAATTCGAATATTCGAAGATTAAACCATCTCCTGGTGATGCTAATACGGTTAGCGAAACGTGCGTCGGGAAGTGTAAAAAACTGGTTTGGCTGTAAATTCTTCTATAGCATTTGACACTTCATCCAACAGGATATCTGGCATTTCCTCTTCCGTGGGTTTTGCTCTCTTTAACTGGTTCTGATCTTCATATAAGTTGGAATAAAATTTTCTGATAAGCTCTAACATTTCCGTACGTTCCCTCCAAACTGTGCCATCCTCACGCATTAATGCATAAATTTGTGTCCTTCTATTTTTCAGCTTGTGTTTTGCTTTGTTTATTCCCTTGTTTTCCTCTAGTGTTTTTTGTACTAGCTGCATGTTGAACCGACGCGTTTCTTCTCGAATACGTTTTCTTATAGTTTCAACGTACTCGACTCTGCCAAAAGGAATCCCTTCATTCCTCATTGTACGCCGTTTTTTCATTAAATTAATCGTCTCATTTGAGATTTTTGACTATTTGAAACTTTTTTGTGCGGTGCTATTGCAGTAGCCGTTTCAAGCACATTGTTGAATATTTTTTCATACTGCTCTGTTATTTCCATCTCCTCCGGGTCTTGCAATACATCAAAGCGGTCCGACAAAGTAATCTCAAAATCGCTGCCCCTCTGAAGCAGCTTTCCAGAATCTACTTTGCCTTTCTCCGATCTTATCATTTTTGTACGTTCTCTTCGACAGTTTGCTCGTACCGTTCTATGGTCACTTCCGACATTAAAACGGTTAAGGACAGTACAATTACAAAATATTGTTTTATCGTTTGACATGATGCTGTTAATTTCATTTGTGAGACCAGTTGGACTTTTCTATGTTCATTTTTTGCTGATCTTTTTCTTATAAAACGAGTTCATAATATATAGTTCATGTCCTTCCACAAAATCAACCAATCTGTCACCTCGATTGTCCCGCTCATCACTTCCATATGGATCAATTGCATTTGTGCCTGTTCTTGTTTTTTCAATTCTAGCATTAAAGTCACCCATCAGAATTTTGTACCTGCACTTCTCGTTGTCTAGAAGCTGGGCAATATTATCACAAAATATCTCAATTTCCTCATCACCATAGCTTATAGTTGGTGCATAAGCTTGGACGATTTGAAGCTTAAACTTTTTATCCAGATGAATGACGCATTGGGCTAGTCGGTCAGATATACCGTCAAATTTTACGACACTGTCCTTCAACTTTCGGTTAATGAGGAATTTAATTCCACCACATCGTCCATTCTTCGTACCCCGAATGTAAAGTATGTGACCAGTTGTTATCTAATCTTAAATACATATATACAGTACGATTCATTTTTGATTTTCCTGTTTTAATTTTGCCTCATAAACCCGAAAAAATAATTTTTTTGGAGTTTTTCGCCACGATCTAAAATCCAAACAAAATCAAGAACATCTGTTCTTATGTAAATAAAAGAATCACTGGGTAAAAACAAAAAATCAAACGGAGACAATTTTCTCAGGGATTCTTTTTCTGCAATAAATTTGTCTAATGAACAAAAATTTTAAAAAATACAACATTTTCTAAAATAAATACAAACTTTTGAACGTTAACGTTTCGGAAGGTCTTCTCTTCCCGTTTTCAAAGCGAATCTAAAAATAATTTATATTCATTTCTATATAATACTTTTAGAGATAGTAAGTAAATATATTTTGTATATGTTAATGATACATCGACAATAATATTTTTTTCTGACAGTGACATACTACCAAAAAATTATATAGGTGAGGTTTGCTGTGTGATTATTGTGTATTGAAATAATTAAACGTTTTTAATCGTATTCTTTAGAATCGGGAACCATATTGAATTTAAACGCACCGAAGGCCTAGTAATACCGTTAATTTTATTTAAATTAATTGTAGTTGTTTCTTTTAATCTTCTGTATTTATTATGTATTACTGTATTATGTTTTTTTATCTTCTGTTACCGATTCTTTTAATACCGTTTTGGAATTTGTCTCCGTTTTGTATTTTACCCAGAGATTCTTTTATCTACATAAGAACAGATGTTCTTGATATTTTTTTGAGTTTCAGTTCGTGGCGAAAAACCCCAAAAACTTTTTCTAGTATCGCAAACATTTTAGAGTGAGCCGTATAGTAGCCAGTCAACTGTAGCAAGTAGTTTGAAGATGTAGTTGTTGCGTGAAATATTGTAGGTGTTTTAGTAGACTAAATATAAAAAAAATCATATGTATTTTATCATTAAAAATCAATTTAGTACTAAGGCAATTAGACATATTTTGAATATTTATTTTTGCTCTTCGTTTTCTTACTTACATCCATCCTACATTGCATTTTAAAGCCAGTATCATTTTCTAGAATTTTTTTTGGGCTATCTTTCTGTTTGGGAATGTGATTACAGCTGAGGCTTTTCTTTTTTCCTTTTGAAGTTGAATGACTGACTGAACTGTTACTGCTGCAAGGTGTACTTAATTCCTTTGACATAGCTTGTCTGAAACAATACATACTAAATTCGTATAGAGCTATTTGAAAAAACTGAATGTTGGTAATATAAAGGATGTTAGTTTAATCCTATAATTGAAACACCATTCCAAATGACACTTCCCATTAAAGCCATAAAAATTAGTGAAGTTAAGGCTATGATTCACAGAAACCTCATCCCAAAGAAAAGTCCAGGATTTGACCTTATAACTGGGCAAGTCGTTAAACAATTACTGGAAAAAGCATTAGTTGTCCTTACATAAATTTATAATGCAATACATAGAGTCGGCCATTTTCCATCACAGTGGAAAGTAGGACAAATCATATTGATTCCAAAACTTGGCAAACCGACGGAGGAAGCATCATCATATAGACTCATTACACTTTTGCGTGTCTTATCAAAGCTTTTTGAGAAATTGTTCCTAAAGAGGCTGAAGCCAGTGCTTGACGAACTAAATATCATTCCAGAACACCAATTCGGATTTCGCGAAAGACACGCAACAATCGAACAAGTGCACAGGCTAGTGAAAATTATTAATAACGCCTTTGAAGATAAAAAGTACTGCTCGGCTGCATTCTTGGATATTACACAAGCCTTCGATAGAGTATGGCATTCAGGCTTACTATACAAACTTAAATCAAAACTCCCTACACCATACTATCAGGTACTGTTATCATACTTGACGAACAGATACTTCGCTGTCAAATATAAAGGAGAAATAACTAACATATATCCGATAAAATCAGGAGTACCTCAAGGCAGGTCTTGGGTCCCATACTTTTTCAAATCTTCACTGCTGACCTACCAACTACACCAAACACGTCTATAGCCACCTTTGCAGATGATACCACAGTTATGGCAATAAGCAGGGTGCCAAGATATGCATCTGAGAAGCTTCAGGAAGCTCTTGATGGGATAGAAGAATGGATAAAAAAATGGCGTCTAAAAATCAATGAGGCAAAATCTCAGCATGTCACTTTTACCTTAAGGAAGGAGTCATGCCCGAGTGTAACACTTAATGCACATCAACTCCATTGCCAAACAGGCAGACTATGCAAAATATCTTGGAATGAGACTTGACCGAAGACTAAACTGGAAACAACACATTTTAATGAAGAGGAAACAACTTGGCTTAAAATTATCCAAACTCTACTGGTTAATAGGTAGAAAATCCAAATTATCGTTGGTTAATAAGTTAACCATCTACAAAGTGATCCTCAAATCCGTATGGAGTTATGGCATACAACTGTGGGGAACCGCGAGTGTATCCAACATAGAAATACTTTAAAGATTCCAGTCCAAAACCCTGAGAATAATTACTGATGCTCCTTGGTTCGTGACAAATCAAACTTTACACCGTGATCTAAAAATAAAGCCTGTGCTAGAAGAAGCCAAGTGCGCGAGTGCGAAGTATCTATCGCGACTTGAAGTGCACCCCAATTCCCTTGCTGTCAGTCTCCTGGATAATAGCCAAAAGCCGCAGAGACTGAAACGCTGTGATCCTTTAGAGATAAGCTATAGAACTTTAGATATAATTAAGATATTCCATTATTCTAGTTGTAACAGTTGCTTATTACCTTTGGGTAGATTGCAAATACATGGGAGATTAAAAAAAATCCTATAATTATAATGGTTACAATCAATATTTTTCGTAATAAATTTACGATGATTCGTCACTCTTCCCCTGGCATTATATGGTCTATTACACAGGCCTGCAAAATAAAAAACAATGTTGGGGCCGCCCAGATTTAAACGTAATTTTAAAGTATAGTGTCTAGCAACACTCTCAGTAATAATAAATTATCCAAAAGAACGTACCCATTTAACGTTTATTTTTGTTGTTTGTTCAATTAAAAAAGTTAGTATATAAAACCTGGAAATACAAAGCTATCAGGAACGCCCCAATCATTTGTATGTTCGTGGAAGTAAGCATACGATTGCATCGACCGAAAATCTTTGTTCAACTTCCTAGAAGAACAAGGACTCGACCCCAAAACACTACGATTGATCAAGCCGACACTGACTGACACAACCTCTAAAGTGAAATTTATGGCAGAAATTTCCGAACCCTTCCTGATTAAAACTGGAGTACGCCAAGGAGATGGGTTATCCCCACTCCTCTTCAACCTGGTCAAAAAGAACTAAAAAATCAAGAACACTGGAAACCAATACGACTCGGACGATCCAAAAACAACATAGAAATATCATGCTTGGCCTTCGCAGACGACCAGACTGGAAGATGTCATCGCCAAAATGATCGCGTTTAAACGATCCGAACACTTGCTGTTATATTTGTGGCGAGTATACGGTGAAAAAGTTTCGAAAACCTATGTCTGAATTTGTGTTAAATGCGTATTTTGCGTACTTTAACTTGAAAATCAAAGACGTTGATAAACTATGTTTGTAAAATGTGTAATGAATATTTAAGGCAATGTACGAATGATAAAAGAATTCAATTGAAGTTTGGTGTGCCTATGATTTGGAGGAAATCAAAAAATCATTATAATGTTATTTTGGCATAGTTAAGGTATATGGTATTAACCGAAAATAAATGACCTATTCCTATCTGGTATCTGCTAAAAGGTTTGTTTCTTATTCAGAGGATGTCCTTTTTCCAATTTTTCGTGGCTTGTTTGATCTTTCAGATCCAGAATGTAGTATATCCGAAAATAGGCAAGCTTGCACTAGCGAAGAAAGTGAAAATTTTAAAACTACGTCGTCAAAACCCCTATTTTTTACTTTAAGTGTCAGAGACGTTGACCTTTCAAAACAAAGATCAGAATTATTGGCATCCAGACTCAAAGAGAGGAATTTTCTTTCTCCAGGTACTAAAATTACATGCTTTCGTTTTTTTGTTCAGGAAATCATCTTCTTTTTTTAATGATGTCGGTGGACTTTTATCAAAAATAGTGTTCTTGAACTACCAGCCAAATGAATGGAGACTTTTTATAATTATTATATATCTAGGGAATTTCTTGGTTTGAGCAAGAAGAAGTTTAGCTCGCATTTTCAGTGGACTGAAACTGGCGTGGACTTTAATTGGTGTGACTGAGGAGTAATTCCTTGTGGGATTTTACACTCTTGCCTAGAAACAATCACACACATTTAGGTGTGGATATGTGTGGGCATGTGTGTATGTATGTGAGTGTATATAATTGTGTGTGTAGGGTAGGAAGTAAGACGGACAGAAGAATTCAAGAAAAATACCCATTCGAGCGCTGGAATTGAACCAGTGACTTTTGGATTTCCAGGCAGGCGACTAACCCACCAGACCACCACGGCCGGCACAGCAAGGAACAAGGAGTGGTTTCATCAGTATCTAAAAAATAGGGAAGAAAGGTACCAGGGTCGATAGGATGAACACATTATGGCTGATTATTGCTGGAGTATTATACATGAGTGCCTGGAAGGAACTTACTCGAAGAAATCACGAAAAGGAAGCTTTCTCCATGTTCAGTGATGTAATAAAAGGTAAACAATATGAAATAATCGTATTTTTTCGACACCTGTCTTATATCGAAAACTACATTTCAAAAAATATACACATACATTTCAAAAAATATATGTACCGTTAGAACCAGCATAACGAGCAAATTCAAAAACAATTTTAGTCTTTCCGGCACCAAATCCACTGTAGACCTGTGCTATCTTACAATATCTTGAATGATGACATCGAAAGATGGCTAGTCAAGTGGTGAAAACAAGTTAATGAAGTGAAATGATTCTTTTTTTTGACTTTTGGTTTCTGTTTCGCTTAAATCTTGGAGCACATCTCTGATTTTTTCTAAGTTAATTAAAAGTTTCACTTTGCTATTACTATATATTCCTTATACTTTTCAGTAGCTAGTAACTAGAAAACAAAACGAAGGGAAGCACGATCGATGAAGCAAGATCGGTTGGTGCCCCAATTTTAAACATGGAACCCTTCTACTTTTGGCTGAGTTCTCGTGTCCCGATTTCGTTGAATTTTGGCACAATCGATTCTTCTTGCCTCGTTTAGAACTCACAATTGTTATTCGAGGCGAGGTATGATATCATCCCACTTGTACTGGGTTGCGGTTCTAAATTTTCGTCGTAGAAAGCAAATTCGGAGGTCTGGTTGGCTGGGTGCTCGTAGGCTGATTGCAATGATTTTTGACTTAATCGATGCCTCTTAACCTGTCCTTTGTTTTGAGCTTTATTTGCTTCGATTTTTGATGCACCCCTCTTAGTATTCTTCGATTTTGAGTGCGCCCTAGCTATTTTCAAAACTTCAACGGCTCATGGTTTCCAAATTTCACGAGGCGGTTTATACATTTATTATATTAATAGATTAACTATTCAATGCAGTTTACAACGACACCTCATTTATAACTATAGCACGACAATTTAGAAAGTTAGCTGCTTTTGCAATATTGTTCACAACGATTTTTTTTCTAAAGTCACTTGTATGCGATGATTATAATAACTTGTTGCGTCACTACCGGATACAAATTCAATTGTTCTTTGTGTGATTGTGTAACTGTCTTCTAGCGATAGACACGTGTGGCGCGGTGCTCGGCCTGCGGGTGACTGAAGGGGACGCGGTTACGCCTACCTACATATTTGGGTCGGTTTCTTCAGCGTGACCCGGTCACAGATAGAGCGTGGAAGACAAGGTTCCCTGTCAAAAGTTCTGTTCTCGTTCCATCTAGAAACTTCAATGATGTTATATTTTACGTGAAGGATCGCGAATTTTTATATTTTGAGTATAGTTAACATTGAAGCTCATAAGAGTTTCTAGTTTTCATTTTAACCACAATATAAGAGGGTCTTGACATGATGAGAAATCAAGTCTTCTATTGGAACCTTCAGTGTGATACACTAAAGTCGAAGAGATTTGCCACTAAACACCAAAACACTTTTAAATGTCCCGACGAGCGTTTCGCTACCTATTTTAACATCATCAGGAGATGATTCGATCATCTGTTTCAATCAGATTGAATCATCTCTTGATGCTGCTAACACAGTAAGCGAAATCCGCGTCGAGAAAATGATTTGGTGTTTGGTGGTACATTTCTTTGATTGTAATGATCAGAAATACCATCGTGAAATATTTTTCAGTATTTTATAACATCTTTCGATATTTTGTGTTATTACTGCATTGAGTACTCATTTTTATTAAACAAACCTATAAATAAATCCTTTCCTACTTTTTTTCAATCCAAAAAAAAGTGCGGCGTCTTTTTAGACAATCCGTGTGAGAAAAATATTAGTAATTTTTTTTAATTATACCTATATTCTTTAAGAGATATTGCTGAAGCTTTCAATGGAGTATGACTGGGTGTTGTCGTTGTAGAACTAACTAAACTTGTGCTCTCCCTTTCTTCTTCATCCACTTCTTCTTCTTCTTCTTCCACATTTTCGTTCTCTTCTGAGTCTTGTTTGGGAATTGGAGATCCAAAGTATAATGTTGGGTCCCAAATTGGTGTAGCTCCATCTGAATTGGATCGTTTACCTATAAAACGTAAACAAAATTCTATAAAATAGATCGTAAAGTCGAAGGCTATCAGTTATTTTTTCGATATATTTTTCTCTATCAATTAATTTCTCGAAAATTGTAGTTATGATGGGCAATTTTCAGAAGGAAAATTTCTAAGATTCGTTTTGAAAACGAGAGGAGAAGACCTCCGGAAACATTAACGTTAAAGGTCTGTCTTTATTTTAGAACATTTTTATATTTTTGAAATTTTGTTCGTTAGGTAAATTTATTACAGAAAAGAATCACTGAGAATTTTGTCTCTGGTTTTTTGTTTTTTACCCAGTGATTCTTTATTTACATAAGAACAGATATTTTTGATATTTTTTGAGTTTTAAATCGTAGCGAAAATCCAAAAAAAGAAAAAAAATATATGAACACGTCACAATCTTTCAGACATTACTTTTTCAGAGGGACAATTGGAAAAGTTATACACCCAAAATATTTTCGTAATTCTTAAACATGATCAATGTGACTATACTCGAAGAAATTTATCACTAGACACTAAACCACTTGTTGAAACTTCTCGACGCGTCGTGCGTCAAGAAGTTTCAAAAAGTGCCTCTTTTTAAACCTTTATGAGCTACGGAGAGGATAGAAAAAAAGAAGTAAATTTTTACTTCTCAACATAGTATTTAAGAATAAACTCCCATTTTGCCTAAAAAATCTTTGATCATTGCGTTATAACTGCACGCTCACATTGCAATCAGTTCAAACACTTCCTGTGCACAGAGAAGAATGGAAAGATGTATGTTTGGTATTACAAGACGGGACAGACAACTCTGCATATAGACCAGAGAACAAAGGAAAGTTAGTGATATCATTGGAGCGTAAAGGAATTGAAATTGAGGCCATATAGCGAGACGATGGGACGATTGGTGGATTATTGTAATCCTGGAGTGGAACCGCTTGATCGCAAACGTTGAAAAAGACCGAATGCACGGTGGTTTGATGACATCATTAAGTATATTGGACTCGAATGACACGGGAAAGCTCAGGACCGCGAGAGTTCGAAGTATGGTGAAGCGGCCTTAATTCTGCAGCTGATGATGATTTATCTTGCTTGCTTGTTATATGATGATTCTTATAGTCACGTTGTTAAATGGAAATGCAGTGAAATTGCTTAAATTCAACAATAAGTTGATGCAAACATTGATAACAATAACCATTAGGCGAAGAGTAATTCTGCACATGATAATAATCGATTATAATTAGAAGATCTATGGCAAAAACAGTTTTGGAACTTGGATGTGTAGTTTTTCCATATCAAACTTATTCTACAAGCTTAACGCCATCGAATTATCACTTTCAACTAGTAATATGTAACATAAAACAAAATGTATTTACAAAAATATTAAAAAACATGCTCTTGTTCCAAAAAATACTTCACTCTTCCGTGACAGGCAACTGAATAGTTTCGTTTCATTCATTAAGCCATTTACGTCATGAAGTTTTCGTAGTTTAGCTAAAATACAAACATTTAACTTCTTAATCGTATTACGAGATGCACGATATGCTATTTAATTTTTTTTCAGGCGGTTAAAATAATTTGGTGCATTAATCATTCTCAATGTGTTAATATCGTGACTCTTATTTAAATGGTGCAGCTTGAAGTTGATGCATTTTCATTTTATGGGAAGCGGCAGAAAAGCGGGTGATTTTCAATATAAAATTATCAGGATATGAGTATAATACGATGATTCTGTTCTTGAATTTTTTGTTCGTTCAGTGATGTTTCTTCTGGATAATCCTAGTTTTGGTCATTTAATGGATGTTTGTTGCTTGTTCTGCTTTTTATGCTTACTTTTGATGTTCCTTCAGATATTCTAAGATACTAGTGTGTAATGAAACTACTTGCGTGTTTTCCTTTGCTTATACATTAAATATTACAAAGGGCTATGGATAACTTTCCGAACCATAAAATGGATTTTGGGCTTCGGAAAGTAAAAATTTAAAAAAAGCACACAGAGAATGAAGATTTCGATCAATTTTTTTTAATTTTATTTCTTGGACTTGCTATTAAGTGTGGAATACATAATTTAAATGTTCACCACGTGATCGCTTGGACGAGTCAATCCTTTTCAGGTAATATTCGATGATTATTCCGTACATTTCGGCTGGTATATCGGCCATGACTTGACAAATGTTTGTAAAATTTTGAAATTTTTGTAAAAACTTTTAATAACTCTGACGCGTCAGAGTCCAACATTGTTCGGTAGTTAAATGATCCATATTGTAAAATGGCAAACCTTAAACTAAACAAATCACACTTTGAATGACATTTAAGTTTGGCAGTTGTTTAAAATAGAGGGCTGTACTTTTCGAACCACGAAATGGATTACCCTGTACTTCTCTCCTCAGGGGTTTAATCCGATGCCAACGTTCTACTTCGACAAATAAACATTCTTTCTTCATTTTTAAAGTGATTGCACTGTGAAATATTCAGTTTACGATTTTTAATAAAACGAATAAATAAAGGATAAATAAATAGTAAAATTATTAAATGAAGGATCGAAATTATGGTAATTTTTAGACATTATTTTTAAAAAGATTTTGAAACGGCTAACGCAGATCGTGACGTTTGAGAAGTAGAGGGCGAAGGCGTCGTATTAATTCGCAACAATCAGCTGTGGTTCAAAAAGCTCCAGAGGGAAGGCATGAGCGTTGAAATTAGGGGAAGCTCAAGTGGTCTTCGATCTCTCGATGCTGACGTTTTAAGAGCAACTGTGACTGGAAATCCTAGAATAAGGACTAAGAAATTTTCAGGGGAATTACGTGTATCCAACATTACGGTTAATCAGCATTTACGAGGCATAAGAATGGTGTCACGAGGCATGAATAATGTTGCGAGGTATAGGAAGAAGGTATTGGATGTACAATCGTAGGCAAAAGTACTGAAAACGAATATTACTAACACTGTGCAAAAATTGTCCCAAACAGTTTATCCGTTAATCCGAAAATTTGGAACGCTTGATAGCTTTTCTTTGTATATTTGAAACGTGTTTAACTTATATTAGGGACATTTCACGTGAAGCGGACAACGACAAAAAAGTGTGGTTCTGATTACTTCATAATACTTTACTTGTTAAGATATGGGAGTCTATAGAATTCACCTGATTGACGAAAGGATTTCTTTGGAATTTGATTTTCATATTGCAGTAAACTATAATAAAATAATAAATATAGCATTTTCTTAGAAAATTTACTGTTCTTTTTGATTTTCAAATCAGATTCCAGATTGGATTTTTTTTTTCTGGTGTTAAAACGGAATTAAATATTCAAATATTTTTTTTATAATTTCGACCGTTTTAATTTTATTTTTTTTACTGCTAAATAAAGCTTAATATTAATTAATTTTACTATAAAAATTGCAAAATGGGATGAATATTAGTTTATTAGATAAATCAATTAAAGTACGTACATGTCGCTCTGAGCGTGATACTCGTCGCTTGTTAAAGCCGGTTGGTGATATAAAACCACATTAAAACGTCGATTTAAAATGTTGGTTATATTTCAATAATATTGATTATGTATTTTATCTATTTGTGTCATTATAAGGCAGTTTTACTGAAAAATGGAATTGTTCCTCAAATGTGTATGTGTATGCATCCTGCAGGAAACGAATGTCGGTTGAAATAACTCCTAAGGTTGAAACACCTCCTCCAGAGTAGTCAATCATCGGTTGAAACTATACAAAACTCCCAAGATGTACTGTAGGTTCCCGAAGATAAGTATAAACATAGTTCGAGCCAAACTGACCAAGATGAAGAAATTTTGAAGTAGTTGAAGGAGAAATTTAATGATCCGTTTACATCTACTTCTATGAAGACAATGATACTGACTGTAGCACCTGAATATTAGAGTGAAAATAAACTTGCAGAAAAATTTAAAACTTTTAGACAACAAGCGAGAAAAGCAAATAAATTAGTTGATCAGTTCGGCATTTTATCAAAACGTTGACGTTTTAAATCAACGTTTTAATGTGTTTTTACATCACCAACCGGCTTTAATAAGCGACAGGTATCACGCTCAGAGCGATATTTACGCACTCTAATTGATTTATCTCCTAAACTAATTTAGATCCCAGTTCGCAATTTTTTGGGTAAAATTAATAATTATTAAATATTAAAATTAAAATGGTCGAAGATATTAAAAATAATACTTGAAATATTTACTAGTTGCGAGAACAAAAAAGTGAAAGTTTTGTTGTGTCTGACATCTCATGTAATATATTTTTTATTGTCTTTGCATATATTAAGTACGTTTTACTTATTTATATTAAATAAATATTAGATTTTTTTCCCCCCTCACCCACATCCTGTAAAAAAAAACGTATAAGAAACGTAAGTAAAATGACCTGTAAGAAAAACTGTACGTGTTAAAGTCATTAGTTTATCATTTTCGGATTTAGGACTACAAAATAGGATTTCATATACACCTGTTTTCATCAATGTAACCTCAAAAAAGTTTAAATTTGATGTGATTTTTATTTGTGGAGTTATTTGAAGAAATAGGTAGAGGTTGACTCCATACAAAATAATGTGGATCTGAAACTCAAAATACAACAAGAAATAACCTGAGATTGTAAGAGTGTTTACGTGTTTAAAGGACCAAGGTCGCCTTTCAGATTATCTTTAAAAAATAAACTATTTTTTTATCTGTAACATGGTATATTTCGATTTTTTTTTTAAATAAAGTATTTGGATTAGTTACATAGTTTTTATAAACGTTCGTTTCTCTATTACACCCTATATAATCAGTATAATAAAATATTAGTTTCTTACCTCGACCGGAAAGTTCTGATTTGATTGGCGAACTAACAATACTCCTTCTGGCAACATCTTGGAAAGTGATCGGAGAATACACGACAGGTCTACCAACCGTTTCTTTAGGACTAGATGGTTCCGGATTTGAACGTTCAACCTTTTCGATTTCTTGGCTCGAGTTGAAGTTCTCTTGCAATCTGGGAACAGGCGTACGACATTCCCTGCCATCTAACCAGTATGTTTTCATTGTCCCTGAAATAACAAAAAAAAAATTCATAAACGTGTGATCCACAAGTCTGTTTGGGAAATAACATTCGTAAATTTAACTGTCGATCCCTTATATTATTTTGAATAAAACGTTTCTTTAAAAAATGTATTCAAATAAATGTTTGCATTATTTTCGCGGAAAACATTATTTTATTTTTCCTAACAATTGACAATGTTACCAATTGTTAGGAAATACAGTTTTTTGTTTCATTGTCCTCTTCAGGTATTGTTTGTAAATAAAGGTAATAGTTTACTAGTCATTTATTTCATACGTATCAGCATAAATTTGGTTTGTTTTTTACCAAAAAAGGAAAACTTACATATTAATGTCGTTTAATGCCAAAGTTGAAATTATTAGCACTAATTTTTTACACCATAATATTCAAGTCACTTTAAGAAACACATGATGAATTATTTTATTAAATTAAATGTTCAAACTGTCCACCATTTGAGTTTTGCCTGGCACCGTTCTAACATATTTTCCCGAACACATTGAAAAAGTCCCGGTATAGTCCACTAATGGGGATTTTTTTCACGAAAACCCTTAAGTTATGGCCCTTGTTGTAAGGGACTTTTTCTTTCAAATGCTGTGAAGAATCATGCCACTTTAATTTTTTAGTTGATTCTTAATTAAGAAAAAATTGTTTTATTGATGTTCATTAGTTTATATATAGTTTATTCGTTAAACAGCAGAGTATTATTATTTGGTAAATATGCTTTTACACATATTTGCTTAAGATGATAATTCTTATAACAGCTTTTTGATTGGAGAGTTAAGAATTGTGGATTTTTTTTTCGCAAACACCCTTAGGTTTTGGACCTTGTTGTAAGGAACTTTTGTCTTTTAAATGTTGTGAAGAATCGTTGGTTAAATTTACGAAAGTTATTTCCCTTGCACTCTGTATAATTAAATTATACAGTGCTTTAATTTCAAAAGTTGCTCTCATTATTATTATTATTATAACCTAAGGGATATAATTACGAATACATGCAGGTTAATTAATAAGGACATCCAACCTTCCAAACGTTAACCTTGTGTCTGAAACAGCCTCTATCTTGAATTTCACTTTGTGTAATATTTGCTGATCTTAGGTCCTCTTTAATTGTAGCAATCCATTTAATTATTTCTACTTTAGCTCTACTCCTATTTTCATAAAATTCGACTATTTGTCTAGTTAACCTACTCGGATTCATCCGTTTTATGTGTCCGTAAAACTTAAGTATTCTTTTTCTCATATCGCTATGTATATCTGTGTATTGTTTGATTCCTTGGTTTTCTCGAAGTCGGTATGTTGTGCTATTTATTTGTTTGGGGCCTATGATTTTTCTTATCATTTTTCTTTCCTTCTTTTCAATGTCCTCGATGTCCCTCTTTCTATTCAAAATGAGCGTTTCTGCAGCATATAGACATTCTGGCTTAATAACTGTGTTGTAATGTCTCAGTTTTGTGTTTTTAGATAGGCATTTTTTGTTGTAAATATTTTGTGTAAGTCTCAATTCCATTTTCTGACATCTACCCTTATTGGCCGCTTTTTGCAACTCATTTTCCATGATTATTTCACCCAAATATTTGAATTGAGAGACTCGTCTGATGTTACCATATTTTGTTTTTAGAAATGGTGTTCTTAGTTTGTTACAGGTCATGTATTGTGTCTTTTCAAAGGAAATTTGGAGTCCTACATTTTCTGCTGTTTCTTTTAGGATTTCAATCTGTTTCTGTGCCGTTAATACATCTTGACCTAAAATTGCTAGATCATCAGCAAATGCCAGACAATCAATTTTGATGTTGGTTCTCCCCAGTTTAATGGGTTGGTCAATATTCAGGGCCGACTTTTTTAAATAAGAGTGGCGAGAGTCCATCCCCTTGTCTCACTCCAGTTTTAATTTCGAAGGGCTCTGAGATGTCACCCATGAATTTAACTTTTGACCTTGTGTTAGTTAATGTTGCTTTAATAATTGCCAGCGTTTTCAGATCTAGTCCTTGTTCTTTCAAGATTCGGAATAAAGATTCGCGGTCAATAGAATCATATACTTTTTTAAAATCCACAAATGTACAGACCAGATTTTTATTGTACAGTTTTCGATGTCTTAGAATCAACTTCAGATTCAGGATCTGTTCAGGGCAGGATCTGCCCGGTCGAAAACCTGCTTGATATTCACCAATGTTAGGTTCTAACTGTCCCTGTGCTCTGTCTAGTAGGCATTGAGATAGAATCTTGTAACAAACTGGGAGTAGAGATATCCCTCTGTAGTTGTTTATATCCGTTCTATCTCCTTCCTTGTGTAGTGGATGGATTAGAGCATCTTTCCAATCTTCCGGAATCCGTTCGGTTCGCCAAACTTCTTGTAGAATTTTGATTATTTCCCTGATTGTATCTGGACCAGCGGATTTCAAAAGTTCAGCAGTGATTCCATCTTCACCAGAGGCTTTGTTATTTTTAAGCCGCTTGATTTGCCTAATTATTTTATCTTCATTCGGTGGTAATGAATCTGGGTTTGTTTGTTTAGGGTTTAGTGTTGCTAATTTGTTTAAGGGCTCAGGACAGTTTAGTATTTGTTCAAAATATTTCGTAAGTTCTTTGCAATTGTCTTGGTTATTTAGAGCTAATTGTCCGTTTTCCTTTTGGAAGCAAATACTTTGCGGTTGATAGCTTGTTAATTTAGTTTTAAATGTTTTGTAAAAGTTTCGGGTGTTATTTTTTTGGAAATCTTTTTCTCTCATTAAGTTGATTGTTTTCATATTTTCTTTTAGTTTGTCTAATTAGCTTCGATGTTTCTTTTCTTACTTCCAAAAAGATGTTATAGTTTATTGCTGTTTTTTGACTGTTCCAATCTTTGAATGCTTTACTTCGGCTTAATACTGCTTGCTCGCAAACTTCATCCCACCACGGATGTTTTCTACGTTTTTGTAAAGGGACCAACTTTAAGGCTGTTTTAATAATTTTTTGTTTCAATTCTTGTCAGTTCTGTGCTGGTTGTTAATCAAGCTCTTCTGTTAGGCCTGGTTTTATTTTCGTTGGGTCAAACTTTGGTATTAGCAGCCTCTTTTGAATAAGTTTTCGAGGTTTTAAGCTAAGTTTGATTCTAGTCAAGTAGTGATCCGTGTCTATATTTGCTCCTTTCCTGACTTGAACATTCAAAATCTCTTTATAATTGGGTACGAAATGGCAACATGGTCAATTTGAAATTCACCCATGCACGTGTTTGGGCACCTTCAGGTCTTTTGTTTTGTTATTTTCTTCTTAAAATGGGTTGACATTATTTTTAGATTAAACTGCAAACATAGTTCAACCAATGTTCTACCATTATGGTTAGTCCATTTATGAGCGGGAAAACTGCCGACTGTTTTCCTGTACTTTTTTTCATTCCCTAGCTGGGCGCTGAAATCACCCAATAGGATTTCAGATTCAAAGAACAAAATCTGCGCACCTATTCAAGGAACAAAAAGTAAAAAATTAAACATTTTAGAAGCTAATTTCGTAAATCCCCGACTTTTCATGTTGATCTACTTTATCCTTTGGATTACCCAAGAATTCTCTTAATTTATTATATGGTTTGTACACAACCTTAATATCCAGTTTTTTTCAAAATTTTGTCTAGCCCTCGTGTTAAGTGAGCATCAAATGGTATAACCATGAATTTATTTTTGTTCCGATCCTTTTGAAAAGTCGACGATTCTTTCAATAATTTTCTAAACTTATGTTTTGTGATTCATTTATCTACAATGTTCTTATTATAACTGTTTACTTCGGATACTTTCCTAATTAATTTTAATTCTTTGTTATAATTATCTTTGTTTAAAGGAAAATTGATTAATCCATTTACCAGAAAATTTAAACTAGCCATCTTATTCTGGAAGCTATGATTAGAATTGTTAGGAATGTATCTCGAAGTGTTTTTTTCTAAAAATAAAAAAATCTAACCTATTTTTATTGTTTCTACTGATTAAAATATCGAGAAATGGTAAACTATCGTTGTTTTTGAGTTCATGAGCTCATTTTTTTTGGGATTTACTATTTAAGTTCTTAATAAAATCAACTAAGTTTTCATTTTTTGAATCGAAAATTGCAAAAACGTCATCCACATATCTTAACCATACATTCGGAAAGTAACTGAATTCATCTCGCCTCGGTTTCTAATTTACTCATGAATAACTTGGGTAAGCGTGGTGACAGAGAAGTGCCCATTGCCGTTCCTTCTTATTGTTCGTAAAACCTGGTGACCTGGTGTAAAAGGTGACAACAATTTTGCTTCGTATATAATCTTGTTAAGGAGATGTACTCAGAAACAATCTTGTTATTAAAACCGTTTAAGTCTAGTAACTCCCTTAGGTATGGCAATGTATGTGGAAAGGAAACCAAAACCTCACTTTCCTGTAGATGTGTGTTTTTGAGTTTTTTTTAATACATTTTGTTGAATTTATCATAGAACAGGAAGGCAGTTGGTTTGGTTAAAACATGTCCATCAAATTGATTTGGTGTTTAGTGGTAAGTCCCTTCGAGTTTAGTGTTTCACACCTAAGGTTTCAATAGAAGAATTGATCTGTCTAGATAGTTATTAAACCAACAGACAGATCTCCGAAATTCCCCACTTTTTAAAATACGGTAAAAAATTAACCCTAATAAAAGTGTAAAATTAGTTATATAGTATAAACAGCTGTAAAACCTTAGTTTTAAAGTAGTGTTTGATAACGAAACATTGTTTTATGAAACTATAGTCACATAAAGTTAAAAGAAATAAAAGTGATAGATATCAAAATTGTTTTATTGGGTTTAAAAAATGAACTATAACAAAGTAACGGACAAATTAATTAATAATTTATAAGATAGGGGTTATCATTTAAAGTTTTTAGTACAGGTGGCTGGAGGAAAGGAGATAAAACATAAAATACAACGGATATTGCTTTTGAACTTCCCTCTTGATATCTAAATTAACGTGTTTTTTGTCTAGAGCTAATTTTCACTGCTTCAAAGGAATAATGAGTGCGACTTCTGTTGAAATGAAACCACTGTATAGAAATTGTCAGGTGTGCGTTCTACACGAATCAACACCTGAATTAAAAAGCATACAGAGATACTGCTATCATTATTAAAGACATAATAAAAATAATAAAACATCAATAACATGGGTCTTACATAAATTGAATAATATGAAAACATCTGTTGCTTCAACGGACCCTATTTCTACGCCAGTACGAGGAAATTGAAAAAATATAAGAAAAAAAAAATTTCCATAAAAGTGTAATCCTCAGATGAATCCTTCGAACAATCTTTTTTCCAGTATACACAATTGTTCTGATTACTTTGTTTCTGTTTGTTTATTCTTTTAAAAGAAAATCGAAAAAGAAAAATTCGCGCTTTTCTCGAACGAAAACGACTTTTGTTTGATTTTTTTTTGTAGATTTCTCCACTTGATTAAATTTACTATTGTATCTAGTAGCGCAGCTGATGTAGATACTGTAATATTAACGAAGACTCTTATTTAAACTATGGGTGGTAGGAAATAAATTTAGTTTAAGTCTGATGAGAGTTTTTACACTGTGGAAATTCGCGAATATTCTTCAAATTGTAACATTTCTGAAATTTGTTTCTTTTATGTACTACTGAGACTAACAATGGCTCTATATTCTAAAGTAATTTCATATAGGTCGTGGTATTACACCATTATCACACCAATTATTATTATTATTATATATATATATATATATATATATATATATATATATATATATATATATATATATATATATATATATATATATATATCATCATCATCATCATCATCATCAACCACCCGTATCAATCCACTGCAGGATGAAGGCCTCTTCAGCATGTTTCCAACTCTCGCGGTCCTGAGCTTTCCTTTGCCATTCGGGTCCAATATACTTAATAATATCATTAGTCCATCGTGTTTTCGGTCTTCTCCGTGGACGTTTGCGATCAAGCGGTATCTAGTCCAGGACCGCACTGGTCCATCTTTCGTCCCATCGCCTCGCTACATGGCCTGCCCACTTCCATTTTAATTGCTTTATTTTTCCAATGATGTCATTCACTTTCGTTTGTTCCCTGATCCATGTGCAGGTCTTTCTATCCTGTCTAGTAATGCCAAGCATACATGTTTCCATTCCCCTCTGTGCTACTCGAAATTTTTGAACTGACTATGATGTGAGTGTCCAAGTCTCACTTCCGTATATCATAGCCGGCAGGACACACTGATCAAAGACTTTTCTTTTCAGATAAAGTGGTAGTTTGCTCTTAAACACTATGGTGAGCCTGCCAAATGCCTGCCAGCCACATTTAACGCGTCGTTCCACCTCCTGGACGGTGTCCCCTTCCATTGAAACCCTTTGCTGAAGATATATATAGTGATCTACAACTTCTAAATCCGTTCCTAAAATAGAAATTCTTTTGTCCTCAGCAAATTTACTGGACATGACCTGACTCTTCTTATGGTATATTTTCAAGCCAAATGGTTCCCCAGCCCTTTGCAATTCTTGTACGTGTCTTTGCAGCTCATCTTGGTCTTGTGAAAGAATAACGATATCATCTGCGAATCCAAGATGATTTAAGTACGCACCATTAATCCTTATTCCATCATGTTCCCAATCCAACTTACGGAACACTTCTTTCAGGCAGGCTGAGAAAAGAAGAGGTGATATTGCGTCCCCCTGCCGTACGTCTCGCTCTACATTTATTTCCACCTCAAGATCGTCAAGGTGGACTATCGCTGTAGCTTGTAGATCCTAGTAGGTTTACATAGGCTTTCTCTACACCTTGATTAAGCAATGCATCCATTATGGCCCGCTCTGAGATTGAATCAAATGCTTTTTCATAATCGATAAATACCAAGTACAGCGGCATAGTGAATTCGTTGTGTTTTTCTATGACCTGCTTTAGAACCTGGATTTGATCCAATGTACTGAATCAACTTCTGAATCCTGCTTGCTCCCTTGGTTGTGCGTCATTAAGTTTTCTTAGTATTCTTTTGGATATTATCTTGGTGAAAACTTTGTAGACCACTGATAGGAGGCTTATTGGGCTGTAGTTCTTTAAATCTTTCAGTGCTCCTTTCTTATGTAAAAGAATTACTTATGTATTTTTCCATAAGCCGGGCACTTCTTGTTGTTTGAGGCATTTTGTGTATAATCTTGCCAGTGTTTTATGTAGGGTCCGACTACCAGCTTTTAACATCTCCACCGTTAGACTATCCTTTCCTGGAGCCTTGCCATTTTTCATCGAATCTATAGCCTTTGTCACTTCCTCCACCAGGCTATCCTGCATTTGTTCTTCAGTAGGCATTGCTGTCCTTAACCATTTTAATGCGGGAAGTGACCACCGAATGGTACGAGCAAAGATTAAGATAAACTGCCGAAAAGAACGCGAAAATGTCTATCCCTCCCAATTCTTCTACTACGCGTTTATTGTTTTTAAAAAAATTCAATGAATCGATAAAAAAATCATGTTTATTCCAACATTTTTTTCGATTTACAGCATATTGGTTTTTCAAAAAATTCTTTAAAATTCAAAAGAAATTCTGAAGAAGAAAGAATCTGAAGAATTCGGAAGAAGAAAGAATCTGAAGAATTCGGAAGAAGAAAGATTATCTGACCTATTACATGTTAATTATGTACACTTTAATTCGGTCAAATAATTTGATTTTTTTATGATATAAAAGACACTTGACTCAATCTCATATTTCAATTTCATCAAGTTCCTAAGAAAAATGAATTTACGCGTGAACTACCTTACTAACACATGGTCACAGCAAAATAGGGCGACTGCTCACGCCGTTCAGATATCGATATACATCGTTACACACTTACTCATGACAGTTACTCAGTTAATCATGTCATCTTCTGATATGAAGACAGTATGGCCAGCAAGATCGCCAGATTTAAAGTCATTTGATTATATTTGTGCAATTATGATATCATCCGACCCTGACCTTTGCGTTTATTGATGTTGAGAAGATATTATTAGTGTAGAACTGTGGGTATTAGTAGCAAAAATTATGAGAGGCCCAAAGTCCAAAGTTAGTCTTATTTAGAGTTTCCTGTACATATTTGTTTGCATGAAAATCCGAACATTAATTATTAAATCCCTAAACCAGATATATATTGATTATAGTCAAGTTGCTGGAAAGTTTGAAGCTTAAAGATTTAGCTGTTATTATCAGTAAATGAAACTAACATAGATAAACATAATAGAGATGAATTATATGTTTTTTTAATGTTCTACGAGGGTAGATCAATATATTTTAAAGCATGCATTTTTATATCTAAATATCATATTTATTATTTTAAATAGCTAGTACAAAGGTGGAATGAACAATCAGATATTTTTAAAAGAAATTTCGATGATATTTAAAAGAAAAGATATGTTTTATGTACTAAAAACTTTGGAATGAAAGAAATAGAGAATGACTTCATTGATTTCAATAAACTTTTTATTGATGATAATTGAACTATAGTGTATGACATTTAAACACGAAAGACCGTATATTTTTTTGGCGTTTTCCGCTACGATCTAAAACTCAAAAAATATCAAAAATATTATATGTAAATATAGTTATGAAAATAAAGAAGCACTTGGTAAAAATAAAAAACGAAACGGAGACAAATTTCTCTGTGATTCTTTTTTTTTTGTAATAAATTTGCCTAACGAACAAAATTTTTAAAAATATAAAAATGTTCTAAAAATAAATATGTAAACTTTTAACGTTAACGCTTCGGAGGGTCTTCTCCTCCCGTTTTCAAAACGAATCTAAAAATAAATTATATTAATTTCTATATATAAATTAAATATTGGAAGTAAATATATAAATTTTTGGTGTATGTCAACGATACTTATATTGACAATAACAGTTTTTACAGTGACAGTGACATACTATCAATATATATATATATATATATATATATATATATATATATATATATATATATATATATATATATATATATATATATATATATAGTTTACTATGTAATTGTTTACTGACTGATTGTGTATTGAAATTCTTAAATTTGTTTAATTGTATTCTTTAGAATCGGGAACCATATTGAATTTAAATCTACCGAAGGCATAGGAATACATTAATTTTTATTTAAATTAATTATCGCGGTTTCTTTTAACCTTCTGTATGTTGTTACCGATTCTTTTAATACCGCTTTGAAATTATTCCAATTGATTTTATGTACCGATTCCCATGCGTGTTGATAAATTTTAAATTTATTAAAATCGCCCATTCTAAGAAGGTTTTTATCTTTTTTTAACATCTTTATTTACATAAGAACAGATATTTTTGAGTTTTAGATCGTGGCGAAAAAACCCAAAAAAACAAAAAAATATGTGAACACGCCACAATCATTCAGACATTACGAAAGGCCGTATCTGGCAGCTCCACAGACGTCCTCCTTTTGTCAAAATTTTGAATGACATTTCGGCATAACTATGGTTCTCACCAATGATTCGAATAAATTACAGAAATCTTTCACCCATTCTCCACATGGTGCCACCAATCGCCTTCACCCAACTGTCCACCATGCGACGTCACGTATCTCTCGGGACCCGTTTCTAGCCTTTCAGCCGGCTCCCGGGGTCGTGGAGAAAAGTATTAAAAACAAAGAAAGTTCACTCGAACTCCAAGCCGGTTCCTTGCCATTCCCACATCCGCCATCCAAAGCGCCAGCAAGTGTCTCCCAAGGTCGGTTTCTGGCCTTAAGCCGTCAGCAGTTGGGCAAGCGAAGGCCTGGAGAGCGGATGAAGGAAGATTATTATACCTATTACATATATACAACGCGTGAAAATTGCTAAATTATTTGATGAAAATGCACCCATTAATGCACATCAATGCGCCTATTATGGCGCACAGTGAAAAATGTTTTTAGAAAAGTACGTGATATTTGCGATTTGCATAATCGTCCATCTAAAAGCACTATTAATTGAATTGTTCAAAAATTTGAAGAAACTGGTTAGTTCGGTGGAAGATAAAAGAAAGGCCATATATAGTCGTAGTGGTCGTTCACACGAGCATATTGATTTAGGACGTAAAAGTGTTGCTGAAGATCCAGAAATTTTCATTAGTCGACGTTCACAACAATTTGAACTCAATGAATCTACAACATGGCGTGTTTTACAAAAGTATTTAGCACTGCAGGCATATAAGTTTCAAATAACCAAAAATCCACGATTGATTCATGTGAAACCTTTACCTTTTCTCGTTTAGGATGAGTCACTGTTTGTTGTGCATTATGGTCAGGAGGTGTAATTGGGCCGTATTTCTTTTAGAATGTTGCTGGTGAAGCTGTAAGTGCGAATGAAGTTCGATTTCGTGAGATGATAACTGGATTTTTGTCTGCCAAATTGAATAATATGATCTGGAGGACATGTGGTTCCTTAAAGATGAAACAATTGATTTGACACCGTTGGACTAGTTTCTTTGGGGTTACGTAAAAAGACAGGTGCTAGCTTGCAGCTAAACTAAAAGGGGACATTATTCGAGTAATTGGTGAAAGCCACATTTATGTCAAAGTGTCATCTACAATTTTGTAAAAGAGTGGACGTCTATGGAGCTGCATGAGATGGTCATTTGGCAGATATTGCATTTCGTTTTTAAATGTCATATATTATGCTTCAATTATCATTGATAAAGTT
Source organism: Cosmopolites sordidus (assembly GCA_031761425.1). Classification (NCBI taxonomy): domain Eukaryota; kingdom Metazoa; phylum Arthropoda; class Insecta; order Coleoptera; family Curculionidae; genus Cosmopolites; species Cosmopolites sordidus. Next base: position 197,400 of record JARFXV010001219.1, read on the forward strand.
TATTGAAATCAATGAAGTCATTCAGGATCAGAACACAAAGAAATTCATGGTAATAACATTTGATGCCCAATTAACAAGAGGACTAGACAACATTTTGAAAAAAGTGGACATTAAGGTTGTGTACAAACCATATAATAAATTAAGAGAAGTTCTGGGTAATTCAAAGGATACAGTAGCGCAACATGAAAAGTCGGGTATTTACGAAATTAGCTGTCAAGACTGTGATCGAAGGTATATTGGTCAAACAAAAAGACCCATATTGACAAGATATGAAGAACATATTGCCCATATTAGATATGGGAGAAATGAAAAATCTTGTGTTGCCCAACATGCAATCGAACATGACCACAGTATAGATATTAGTAATTTAAGACTAATTAAAAATGTTAATAATAATAGGGCTTTGGATGCATATGAAAGCATTCAAATAGAAAAATGTAAGAAAATCATGAACCGAGATAAAGGACCGATTCCTTTCAGTAAACTTTTTCAATTATTAATGTAAGGCTTAGTACGCTTCACGCTTCAACTATAAATAGAACATAGTTTAGTTTTAGAATTAGATTAAATCATTTCCTGATGATGCTAACATGGTTAGCGAAACGTGCGTCGAAAAAAGCGTTTTGGTGTTTAGTGGTAAATCTCTTCAAGTTTAGAAGCCATTCTCTATTTCTTTCATTCAAAAGTTTTTAGTACATAAAATATATCTTTTCTTTTAAATATCATCGAAATTTCTTTTAAAAATATCTGATTGTTCATTCCACCTTTGTACTAGCTATTTAAAATAATAAATATGATATTTAGATATAAAACTGCATGCTTTAAAATATATTGACCGACCATCGTATCACGTTAAGAAAATCATAAAATTCATCTGTATTGTGTCTATCTACGTTAGTTTCATTTACTGATAATGACAGCTAAATGTTTAAGCTTCAAACTTTCCAGCAACTTGACTCTAATCAATATAATACCCACAGTTTTGAACTAACAATTTCTTCTCAAAATCAATAAACGAAAAGGTCAGGGTCGGATGATATTCTAACTCCACAAATATAATCAAATTACTTTAAATCCGGCGATCTTGCTGGCTATACTGTCTTCATATCAGAAGGTGACATGATTAACTGAGTAATTGTCATGAGTAAGTGTGTAACGGTGTATATCGATATCCGAACGGCGTGAGTAGTCCCCGTATTTTGCTGGGACTATGCGTTAGTAAGGTAGTTCACTCGTAAATTAATTTTTCTTAAGAAATTGATGAAATTGAATTATGATATTGAGTTAAGGTTTCGTGTATATCTTGAAAACTTTTTTTATGGTATTAGCATGAGTTTTTTTATCGATTGGTTTTTTTTAAACAATAAATGCGTAGTGGAGGGATTGGGAGGGATAGACATCACAGCTTGGCAACACTGTGTGCCGTCATGCTTTACGCGCCAACATTCAAATCATTTTCAAAAAACCTTTTTAAGATTGACAACTTTAAAATTTTTCCTAACTCATCTAGCTCGACAATCCGTCGACCACTACACGGCTTAGGAGTCAGTTTTTAATTTTTCGCGTCATATATTGCCGAAATACTTTTTTGCATTTATCAAGGACCTTTTGCTTTGCAAATTTTCTTTTATGTCGCAATTGATCGTGATCAAATGGCATTTCCAAATTATTTATATTTTTATTATTTTCAAACAGCAGTAACACGGACAATAAAGCGTATATACACAAAACTTAAAGAAACGTTTCTATAATGTATGGAAACGGTCAAATATCTCGAGAACGCTGTGAGATTTCGTAATGAAATTTTGTACGCAAACTCACAGTTCGTTTGACAGCGACCCCTAGCGGAAGTTCGAACACACTTCAAAAATCACCCTTTATAAAGGGTATTCCATTAAAAGGTTTCGAATGTTGGAAATGAATAAAAGAAACGTTTCATAACATACCTGAAAGTTATTTACGGCAGTGCGAAGCTGGACAGTGTACAATTATACGTGGAATACAACATCTGTCAATGTCAATGTCAGGTTTCGAATGTTTTGTTTTGCTAATCTTCTTATCTCAAACTTTGTTTATGTTATTCGGTTTCATTGTGGAATTCAGTACAATTTCAGCAATGGAGCGCTACACAGTAGAACAACGTGTTTACATTGTTAAAACGTATTTTCAAAATGGGTGTTCCGTGAGAGCCACATTTCGGCGAATTCGTGAATACTTTGGTGTATGCAATCGTCCGTCAGAAGTAACCATTCGCAAAATAGTGCGTAGATTCGAAACTACCGGATCTGTGAAAGATATCGAAACAAAAGTCCGGGAACGTCCTGCTCGTTCGGTTGAAAATATTGAAGCGGTTCGTGAAAGTGTTACTAAAAATCCACAAATGTCTATTAACAGGCGCGCGCAACATTTGGGTATCAGCAGAACTTCAACGTGGCGAATTTTGACAAAAAACTTAAGTCTACATCCTTACAAAATTCAGCTAACACAGGAGCTAAGGCCAGCCGACCATGGGCAACGCCGTGCATTTGCCAATTGGATCCTACAGATGAAGGCAAATGACAATAATTTTTGCGATAAAATCATTTTCAGTGACGAGGCTCATTTGCACTTAAACGGTTACGTAAGTAAACAAAATTGTCGCATCTGGGGCAATGAAAATCCTAGAGAAATCCACGAAATCCCGATGCATGCTCAATGTGTCACAGTTTGGTGCGGTTTTTGGGCTGAGGGTAACATTGGACCGTATTTTTTTGAAGATGAAGATGAACGAGCTGTTACAGTAAATGGAGAACGATACCGAACGATGATTGATGTTTTTTTATGGGATCAAATAATGGACATGGATTTAGAGAATATGTGGTTCCAACAAGATGGTGCGACATGTCATACAGCACGTGAAACATTGACTTTATTGCGTACACAGTTTGGAGGGAGGCTGATCTCCCGGAATGGGGACGTAAATTGGCCACCAACGTCATGCGACTTGACGCCGCTAGACTTGTTTTTGTGTGGCTATGTGAAGACCAAAGCTTACGAAAATAATCCGCAAACCGTTCAACAGTTGAAAGAAGAAATTAGGCGAATAATTCGTGACATAACTCCGCAAATTGTTCAGCAATAATCGAGAATTTCAACAAAAGAATTGTGAGCTGCCAGAGAAGTCGTGGCGGTCATTTGACAGATGTTGTATTCCACGTATAATTGTACACTATCCAGCTTCGCACTGCCATAAATAACTTTCAGGTACGTTATGAAACGTTTCTTTTATTCGTTACCAACATTCGGAAGCTCTTAATGGAATACTCTTTATAAGTGTCTATAGAATTCTGTTACCATTTCGGTTGTTTTCATACCTTTCCTTTCCACCCTATATATATTTTTGCTTTTCGTGGAGATTAAAATTGTTTCCTAATGTTGGTCTTACACATTTCATGAATATGTTCCTCTCGATAATCCTTTTAATCTCTGGTTTGTTACTATTGTAAGTCCCCTACAATTTCTTAATATAATAACAGCTATATTATTTGCAATTAATTGAATTCGGCTTTGAAACTAATACTGGGAACAAAAATACATCAGTTCTTATAAAACAAATTTGTCTAAAGTTCAAAATCCCAGCGGATAAAATCCTTTTTGATGATGATTTTTTTGTGTTTCCTGGAAAAGTGTGTTTTGGAGGGAGAGATAAAAAGAGATCTTGTGATATATCAAACAAATAAGATCAAACAGAGGATAACAAAGGCGGAAAATTATTTCAAAGAGGTCAGGATATTTAACTAAAGTAACTCTTTAGTCGAAATAATTCGAACGAGAAAATTAAATACACACTGTATTTCAAAAGAACAATTATTTTCATTATTTACATTATTGAAATTATTATATCACACATTATTACGATAGAGTAAAATAGATGCTTTACTCACAGAATGAAGATGTTAAACACACCAAAGCACGGGCGTAGCCAGGATTTAGTTTTGGGGGGAGGTTTAGTTTGAAGTAAATAAAACAACAAAAATATACTTACATGAAATTTAATATCTATATATTCATCGGAAAAATTACGACATATTTATGAAGTTCTTAACTTTAAATGAAATGGTTAAATTAATTTCGTTCCTCTGCGCTAAATCTAAAACCATTAAAGAAGAAATCTTCGGCTTTTTCCACTAGTTCGGATATATATTCACTTTTCGTATTTTTTCGGTATAATATTAGGTAATATTTGGCTTATTTCGGGGGGGGGGGGGGGGGGTTGAACCCCCAAAACCCCCCCTTGGCTACGCCCGTGCACCAAAGAAATAAAAAAAAAGAAATATAATTTTTAGTTTAAAGGTTAAGTAAAAGAGAAGTAGAGTTCTGTCTACTTGATTGTACGAATTATTAATATACAATAATTAACTGCTTTATTAAATACATGTACATTTTGCCAAAAAAGTACCGGGAATTGATCATTTGAAAAGCCCGCTTAAAGGGATTGTTAAAATTCTTTTTATCGCTAAGTTGACACAACTGCCCTCTATACTAACGTGGAGTTTAAACGTCATCTGTCATTTAGTTTGTTTACAGTGCTCGATTTTGTCAGTTCATCTCAAGTGTGTTTTGCCATTTTTACAATGGATAAAAACATCGTAACAAAGAATTTGTTTTAAATTTTGCATTGCAAATGGAATTTCGTGTGCCGAGTCGCTAAAAATGTTGCAAAAGGCTTACAGTGAATCGACTTTATCAAAAACACGTGCTTATGAATGAATGTGGTGGAAGATATGTCTCGTTCTGGTCGGCCATCAACGTCTTCAACTGAAGTTAATGTCGCTAATGAAGGAAATGGTGACTGAACATCGTCATTTAAGTTTGAGAGAGATAGCCGCTGATCTTTCTGTGTCTCAAGAATCAATTCGTACCATTTTAAGCGATTGTTTGGGCATGAAACGCATAGTCGCTCGTCTAGTGCCGAAAGACACTCTTCAGAAACTTAATCGTGTAAAGGTCGCTGAAAACATGCTTGAACGAGTCAATTCCGACCCCACATTCATAATACGCAGTGGTCGGTGCTTTCCAACTGAGTTGAAATCGAAAAAACCACGTCAAAGTCGATCAAAAGTTAAGGCGATGTTGACTGTCTTCTTTGATTATCGCGGTATTGTGCACTCAAAATTCTTGCCAAAGGACAGACGGTAAAAAAATATTATCTGAGCGTTATGCGACGTTTGAGAGAGCAAATTCGTCGATAAAGGCCAGATTTATGGATTTTTCTCTTGGATTTTCCATCAAGACAACGCACAATCTTTCAAGGCTATCATTGTTAACGAATTTCTGGGCAAAAACTCAACAAACACCATCGAACAATCAACGTATTCACCTGATATAGTTCCGGCTGACTTGTTTCTCTTTCCAAAACTCAAATTATCACTTTGAGAGATACCTGTTTTCAGTCGATAGAAGACATAAAAGAGAATTCGCGGCGAGAACTGAAGTCGATTGGGAAAAAATGCTTTTAAAAGGTGTTTTAACAATTGGATTATTCATTGGCATAAGTGTATTATTTCGGAAGAGGCTTACTTAGAATTTATTGTTACTTACGATACAATACATTTGGATAAATAATAAACATTTTGTGTTTTATTGATCAATTCCCTGTAATTTTTTGACAGAATGTAATACAATTAGAAGAACTATGTCTCATTCGATTACAGACAGGAAAAAAATCATACACATCTTAAGACCGATTTATATTTGTTTCGTTCTTTATGAACTCATCACGATTTATCAGTTTAGTTTACTTGTTTAGTTCAGTTGTCGATTGATTCTTCTGGATTTGTATAGAAAAAAAAATGTAATTCATTATGGAAAAAAGTGTTTTTCAATTCGTGAATGCCCTCTTATAAAAATCGTACAGCTTTTGAGGTGGTCCAGTCATCGAGCCATTTTTTTAACATTTCCGTGATTGTTGAAGTGTTTCATGGAAAGTGCGAGAGATATTCTGGTTGCTTTTCGATCAATGCATTGTCTGTTTCAAAAGCGATTCTGCCTTGCGGTCCTTTTATCCTGCTATCTCCTTTTCCTAGTCTAATATACAGGTTAGTTAGTTTTTCACTAAACAAAGATAATTTTAATATATACACGGCTCTACATTCTATTAGGAATTGTAGCCGCTCAATTCTTTTGAGCTTTAGAAACTCATTTCTTGTGGTGAATTAATCCACGTTCCTCCATTCTTGACTCATTCTATCCTATTGTTTGTCTTTGCTTCTTCCGCTATTTTCTTCCACGAATCTCGGTCCTGTATATTTTCCCACAATGCTTGTATTTCCAATTTCCTTATGTCGTTTCGCACCTGATATTCCCACCTAGTTTTTGGTCTCCCCCTTCTTATATGGCCAAACCAGCGAAGTCTTTGCATTGTTATGGTCTTCACTATATCTTCTCCTTTCAAAATGGTTTATATTTCAAAATTCGTCAGTCTTCTGTATTCATCTTCTGCAACTTTCTTTAATCCATATATTCATCTTACAATTTTTCTTTTTCCAAGCTTGTTTTCTGAATAATCGCAATTGTTCCAAGCTTGTTAAATTCATTATCATTCATTATCATTCATTTCCTAGCGCACCATAGGTCACCACCGGTCTAATAGCTGCTTTATATACCTTCATTTTTATATTTATACGTAAATTTTTGAATTTATAACAGGCTCTGTGTCCCGTTTACTCTGTGATCTATCTCTTTGTTTTTGTCGCTTGTGCTATTTATTATTTTTCCCAAAATATTTAAAGTTTTCCACTACTTCAAATTCGCAATTTTGTATTTCTACTGATCTGCTTGTAACACTTCTATTTTCTTACACTATTTCCACATATTTGCTTTTTTCTTGATTTATTGTCTCTTCTCTTCTTCTTGACTAAATTTTTTGGATTGCTTCTTCCAGGCTTATTCTGTTTCTAGCACAGTAAGATCGTCTGCGTATGCAACTGCTCGTATCGCTTTATTGATCTGTTCCCGTGAAATTACACTCTTTGATTAGTCCTTTCATCAGTATCAGTATAAACAATGTTGTTGAGAGCCCATCTCCCTGTCTCACTCCCAAATTCTCAAAATCTCAAAATGTCAAAATCTTCTATTGCTCCTTTCGCTGGTCTAACTACTGCTTGTGAATTTTTCATTGTTCTATTAGTCTTATTAGCTTGCCCGGTATTGTCATGTCCGTCATAGTTTTTATTACTTGTCCCCGTTTCAGACTATCAAAAGGGTGCTTGAAATCAATATATACAATTTGTAGTTCCATTCCATCTTCCTGAGATATTTAGATTATTTGCTTTACTACCTGTACCGCATGTATGGTAGAGCTGCCTCTCCTAAAGTCATATTTAAAGATAATTTTAATAAAGAGCTCTATACCATTAAACAGATAGCAAAAAGCAATGGCTATAAAGAATTAGTTGACAAATTGTTCAAAAATAAACTAAGAAAGTTGAATTTACAAGAATTCTATTCTAACATTAAAAAGCAAAAAGACAAATCGTTTATATTTATTAATTACACTTCAAATCTTAGTAATACAGTCTGCAAAAAATTAAGTAACCTAAGCTGTAAGATTATTTGTGTAAATAAATTTGATGTAGGTAGAATGTTAGTTGAATAGAAGGAATGAATAGTTAATAGAAGGATAAAACGATACCTTAAATAAATCGGGTGTATATAAAATTAACTGTAATAATTGTGAGGCGGTATATATCGGTCAAAGTGGAAGAACTATAGGTTGTAGAATAAAAAAAACACAAAAAATATATCTTAAATAATATAAAAAACGGAATATCTACACATTGTATTGAAAACAACCATTTTATAGATATAAACAATGTTAAGTTATTATACTCAGAAAAGAAGTGTAAGAAATTGGACCTACAGAAATACTCGAAATAAAAAAATCCTTAAGAAATAGAAATAGTCTAACAATGCGAAACATATGTAGAGTAAAATCTATAATAAACGTTTGATTAAAAAGCTATAAGAGTATCATTTGAAATATTAGTATTTCAAAAATGTTTCACAACGAACCAACTGCGGAATCGATATACATTATTATAGCGCATACTACATACCCGACCCTGTGTTTCTTTGATATGGAATGAATTGAAAAATTGAGCCTAGAAAAAATAGTGTCAATTTTATTTGTGTCATTTAAATGAGCAGTTAATACATATCTGGTTTAAGAAGCAACCAAAGATATTCTAAACGGTTATTTAATCTATAGCTGATGAAATCCGGTTATGAAACCAATATTGCAGAAAAAAATCGGACCGACCAACCCATTCTCCGTAAAGTTCAAAGTACCTCAGGACGAAATTGGTTGGGAAAATAGAAATTTTTTGGGTCGCTTTGAACCGTGTCTTTTAGAGGGAGATATAGAAGTGTGTATATTCTAAGAAGGTTTTAAATGATCAAACGGAAGATCGCAAAGGCGGTAAAATAATTCAAAGGGAATATAATAAAATATTGTTCGTCTTCAATTTAGTATTTAGGGAAAAGGATTGTTTTAAAGGTCGCCAATAAAAGTGAAAAAGATTTGTTCATGATTTTATATATACGAGAGTAGAATGAAATAGTAGTATTTAATAGAAATGTTTTTTGAAAGAAGATATATTTATTATTCAACGTAGTCTCCTTTTAGTTTGTAACACATCGCTTAACGATTTTCAACTTTTTTATGCCGTTCAAAAACTATGATTTTGACATCAATTTGCAGCGCAAATTGACCAGTTTCGCAGTTGCAACAAGGAACGAGTGGACTGTGCATAGTTGTAGTCAAACAACACCTTTTTGCGTCCCCAAATGAGACTATTGTGTTAACTCTTCTTGAAATTCAACCAATAATGTGGCATAATCAGACAGTCAATGAAGATAATGCCTTGCGAATCCCAGGAAACCGTGGCCATGCACTTTTCGGTCGATGGAAATGTCTTTGCTTTCTTCGGGATATGTTCACCTGGTAAAATTCAATATTTTAATTATTTCTTCATTTCTGGTGTGTAGTGATAAATCCAAATTTCATCACTTCTTACAAAGCGACACAGAATCTTCGAATTGCGGTTATACATGTCTGTACACCGCACCATTCTATTTTTGGTCTGCAGTGAGTAATTGAATCTGCCCTCGTGCTGATAGCTTTCTCATGTTTAAATACTTGTGAAGGATGTTCTGCACGCATTCATCTAAGATGTTTATCATCTCAATCATTTTTCTAATCTCCACTCTACGCTCGCCCAACACGATATCATGGATTTTCCTATCGATTTCTTCGCTAGTGAACTCAACGGGGCTTCCTGAGTGCTGTTCCATAATACTTTTTACAATTATTCTTCGGTTTACACGAGCTTTTTTTGATGCAAAAAACATATATGTATATATATATATATATATATATATATATATATATATATATATATATATATATATATATATATATATACACACCACACACACACATATATATATATATATATATATATATATATATATATATATATATATATATATATATATATATATAGAATTCTTTGGACTGCGTCCAATAAGACAACAGTCCTGAGTGTCATCAGATACCCAACTGCTGGGTTCCACAATCTCATGTGGAACACAGAACAACCTGCGTGATTTGCCTGGGGACGGGCCCCATCCATCCCTTCCATTGGAGGGCACATGTTTCGACTCTTTAGGGTATCGATATGTGCTCTCTCGTCAAGAATAGGAAGCCTATCCACAGTCATTAACCCATACTTTTCGCCAACTTCCCGTCGGATGGTGTATATATGCAGTGTTAGAATTCTTTGGACTGCGTCCAATGAGACAACAGTGCTGAGTGTCATCAGACACCCAACTGCTGGTTCCACAATCTCATGTGGTCTCAGAATCTCATAACAAGCTGCATCTCCTCCTAAATGAGCATTTTGTTGATTGCTTGACTGGGGACAGGCCCCACCCATCCCTTTCATTGGTGGGCACAGCAGTTGGAGAGGAGGTTGTGGAACACAGCAGTTGGGTGTCTGATGACACTCAGCACATGGTGGATCAAATGGGCATTAAAATATCAGCAAAAAAACTGAAATGGTAATATTGGCGGGGAAGAAAACTCACAAACCTCCAAATCAATATTCAGGGTGCCACAATAAACAGTACAAGAGCATCTAAATATATGGGGATTCTCATGGAAAAGACGCTAAAATGACCACTCACGTCAAACTGACATGGAAAAAACAAATAAAACATTGACGATACTAACTAAAATAAACCCAAAAACAGGATGGCCAAGAGCCTGAAAGAGGCGTATACTGGTAGAGGCCACTATATCAACCATTTTGTATGGGGCGCCTATCTGGGCAAAGGTCTTAAGGTATAAGCACTATGAGGCAATGCTTGAAAGAGTAAACACAAAAATGGTAATACGCATTACAAGTGCATATAGAACCGTGCCCACAATAGCCATCCTAGCCGTTGCTGGTCTACCACCAATAAGACTTCGAATCATGGAAAGCACATCAATATTCGAAAGGGGAAAGGAATCAAAAATCCAAGCAAGACAGAAATTACTGGAAGCCTTCCACAAAGAATGGAACGACTATGAGGGAAAGGCAAAAACATTTATCTGAGACGTGAGAGAGTGGCACAACAGAAAATAAGGGGAGACAAATTTCTACACAACACAAGCAATAACGGGCCATGGATCCTTCAGGTACTATTTATACAGAATGAGAAAGTCAGAGGACAAGGATTGTCACTGTTGTGGGATGGTGGATACAAGGGGCCACACAATCTTCCACTGCCCGAGAGGAACCGCTACCGAATGTAATGTAGAAGTGACGGAACACAACATGGGCGTTCTTCTTCTAGAAGGAAAACTATAGTGGGCAAGAATAATGGGTATGGTGAGAAAATAATGAGGACAAAAATAGAGGACGAGAGAAGACGTAAGGCAAGGCATTTGGACTGACAATCTGTTGTGAGTTTTAGTCGGTAGGCATGACTCCAACAAGGGCATGAATCCGATATTCTCATGTCACTGAACATCGAACACATGGATGCCTTTAGAAGATTTCCTAATCCCCTCAAAAAAAAAAAAAAAAATATATATATATATATATATATATATATATATATATATATATATATATATATATATATATATATATATATCTATATATATATATATATATATATATATATATATATATATATATATATATATATATATGTATATATATATATATATATATATATATATATATATATATATATATATATATATATATATATATATATATATATATATATGTATATATGTTTGGAATATTGAAACATTTCACCTTTTTTTGATGTTATGTTTACTGGTCTTTTACTCGTTTACGCAATCATTATTTTATTATAACTCCAATTCAGTAGGTAATAACTCGATATCTATTGATCAATGTATGTAACCAAATAAAACTCGATACCTATTGATCAATGTATGTGAAATTGATTTATTATTTGGGAATCAACAAATTACAATGTACCAATTGCATTCAAAAGTAATTTAAAAATAAAAGAAACAACTTTCGATAAAACTAATAAGCTGTAGTTCCTCCATGGTTCTGTAGGTATGCCTGTAGGCGATTTGGCATGCTGTCGATTAAATGATCATTTTGGGCTTCAGCTAGAATTCTCTCTCATTGTTTGCGAGCGTTTCATTTCTTGAAGCGTCTTTTCAGCGAATTTGCTGACCACCCTAACTAGGTTATTCCCTCTTCAAGAAAATTTTCTACTGCTGCTGTTCGATGAGGAACCGCTATTAAGTAACTTGGATTTTTCAGTGGTAAAAATGTTCCCTATACAGGGTGTAATCAATGATTGGTGATGTAATTTCAAAGAAAATAGTTTTTTACATGGGCCAATAACCTAAAGGTTTCCCTCGAAAGAAAATGTAATATCATTAAATCCATTATAAGAATTATAATTTTAAGCAAATATGTTTAAAAGCAGATATTAATAAAATGTAAAAGTTTTATTTTTTAAAAAGAGAAATGACAGATTATAAGGCAGGGCATTTAATCTATCTTAGTTATCGTTAAGTGCAACTGTAACAAGGCACAGAAAAGGAAATAAATTGCAGTAAAAAGTCTAAGCGTCAGACAACAGACCATTCATTACACGGTCGTATCACAACTCCTGTTTTCAACTTGGTAAGAAATTTAGATGGTTAAATTTAAAACTCTTATTTTTGGAAAGTTTATTCAGAATCTATCCACTCAATTTTTCTATTGGAATCTTCGGCGTGAAACACTAAACTTCAAGAGATTTACTAGTAAACACAATTTTTTTTAACTTCTCAATGCCCGTTTCGCCAACCATGACGGCATTATCAGCAGATGATTCGATCTCTGATTATGATGATGAAGTTAAAATGATGATGATTAATAAAGTGATTTGGTGTTTAGTGGTAAATATCGTTCAGTTAAATCTGTGTATAATAATATATATATATATATATATATATATATATATATATATATATATATATATATATATATATATATATATATATATATATATATATATATATATATATATGGCATAGATAATTAACACAACTTTAATTTTAACGACATAAAAATTTTAGGTTTTGGAAAGAAATATAAAGGAAATGATTTATATAAAAAAACAAATAATATCATTAATTTGTATGTATATATATTGATATTTGTATATATATTGACATCATTAAATAATACATTTTTATGTTTTTTTTATTTATGTTTAAATTTTTATGTTTTTATTAATCCAAAATTGTTAGGTTATAAGAAAAAAGAAAAAATATAAAGGTAATAAATTTATTAAATATATCAATGTCAAAAATGCGTCAATTAAAAATTGAAAAAAATGTCATCTTTGGTTTAAAAAAGTTTGGGAAATTAATTGTTTAATTAGATATAGTGGTAGGCTTTAGATATTAATTTGTATTTTTTACAAAAATAATGTATATTGTAGAGTTTTTTTGAAGATGGTTTGTTATTAAACTCAAACGTAAACAAAACAATAAAAAAATTATAATTTAATAATTGACCGAAAATCCCAAAAAATAAATAAATATATATATATATATATATATATATATATATATATATATATATATATATATATATATATATATATATATATATATATATATATATATATAAAACAATAATTACAATGAAAAAAAAATACAATCTAATGTCAATATTTTTTTAACTAGTAAAATAAGGAAAACGAACTTTGTCTACATTGCGAGGATATTTGTGTATCTGTATGAAAATCTACCTTAAATATCTGAACGTTTGCTTTCTATGTACAAGTGTCCCTGCTTACCATTTACTTATTATTTTAACGTATTATTTTAGAACGCGTTATAACACATTTCAAAAATCTATATTCTTGAAATCCACTGAAGAATTTTTATATGTTATACACAGATCATCTACAACACATTCATTTGAAAATTGTACGCAAGTCAAAAGATTGAATGCAAATACCATGTGGAACTTTATCAGTTTGGGAAGTTAAAGAGATTTTTCCACAAAAAAAATAACTTATTTACAGTCTCTCGACAAACGTTTCTCTGATTATTTTAAAATCATTATCTATTGGAACATTTTTCATTTTCATCATTTTTCTATTGGAAACTTTGGTGTGAAAGACTAGACTTGAAGAGATTTACCACTAAACACAAAATCACTTTTTTCGCACTCGATGCACGTTTCGCTAACCATGTTAGCAACATCAGGAGATGATGTAATTCAATCTTAGATTAAAGCCAGATTAAATAATCCCCTGATGATTCTAACATGGTTAGCGAAACGTGCGTCGAGAAGTTCAAAAAAGTGATTTGGTGTTTAGTGATAAATCTCTTCAAGTTTAATCAGATTAAGTCTTAAAATGCGATTAAACACGGCTAGCGAAACGTGCATCAATAGACTGCAAAGTACAGTTCGGTGGAAAACCGTAAGTTACGCCTTTTCCTTGCTGTCTTCCTATTTCGCATATTTAGGATGTTAAAAGTCAACAGAATCAGTATAATGGCTGAAACCTGATAGAGAATAAAATCAGGGGCATTGTTCAAGATGGTTTTTAGAATGGCATAGGAGGGTTACATATGGTGATGGCTCTATAACGCAGCGGGGTTACTTCTCTGATCTCTGACACAAAAGATTTTATCAGAAAAGGAGCTGAAAATAACTTTAGAAACACTCAATATGGTTCTGTTCGGTAGAGTCCTTCTTGAAGCAAACTATGGAACAATAAAAATGAACTGGCTGAAGGATTAGCCTTATTTTTAAACTCATTTATATAAATGGCAACAGTAAACTAAATAGATCATGTGTCAGGCGTGCTTGATGTGAGCAGTTAGAGTAGAGCATCATCAGAATCGGACCACTACCTGTAGTGGTAGTAATAAAAATATGATAAAGAATATATGTTATTAACAAAGAAACAGGAACAAGACAAATATCATCAGACGAAAGCGTTAGGAAGAACTGCTAACATAGAATGAAGCAGAAGTTAGATAAACTAGATACTTATATAGTGCGCAACAATAAAATCTGTAATACAAAAAGTTGTGGTAGAAATAATTGTGTTTCCGAATGGAAAGAGGAAAACAAATAAAGTGAATGGTATAACAATGAATTAATCTAAAAACTTTACGTATCTGCGAAGCAAAGTTGATGAAAACAGCAACATAATACGAGAATCAGAAATGGTATTAAAAAGGATAACCAAACTACTTATTCCCTCTCTCTAAAATTAAGATCTATAAAACACGCATTGGACTAGTAGTCACATTTAACTGCGAGACGTGAACCCTCAAAGAGAAGGCATGTTAGCACTATTTGAAAGAAGAGTACTTGGGAGTATTTGTGATACTGAAAATAATGTGAGGTTCAGGTATAACTTCGAACTGAAGCAATTATACAAAGACCTGGGTATGGTGATGAGAATGCCCGAGAGGCCGAAAATCGGAAAATTATGGATGGCGGAATAGGTGGTAACAGAAAGAGATGTGGGCCAAAGACACGATTGAAGGACAAAAGAACTACTGCACATCAAAAATTGGTAAGAGGTTGCTGGAGATTGATTCACATGGAGGCGAAGATTGCTGCAAGAAAGGTAGACCAGACACGGCGGCAGGACAAAAGAACTATTGCATATCAAAAACTCACAAGGGGCTACTGGAGATAGATACGGATAAAGGCGAAGTTTGCTGTAACACCACATGAAGAAAATAAATGTAAAATGTATTTAGTATATTCAATTCCAAAAATTGATAATTCAAATTGAAATATTCATTGCAAATTGAAATTTCATTTAAATATTTGATCTGCTATAATTGTTATAGATTATCTGCATAAACACATGCAAAATTATATATTGACCTTAATATATGGATGGAATAAGAAAAACGACATAATCTTGCATTGCGAAATTTAAAAAAAAAACAAAAAGTTACCTACTAAAAATCAACAAACCACTATAAATTATTATATTTGTTGATACCTTTTAGATATAAGTTAAGACAATGAATTGTAGAGAAGTATAGATACTACCCAAAAAAAAAATAAATATATATATATACAGTTGTGGTCAAAATAATAAGAGTATGAATGCTGAATCTAAACATTTTATTTTAATGTGTTTAATGAATTTATTACAGAATTATTATAATATTATTAACGTTGCGCAACGTGTCTTGATACAAAAATTATTGATAAAACAAAACATTATCCTAGTGTTACAAAAGTTACTACAACTATCAAATAATATGTGCTTTTTTTCTGGTCAAAAAAATAAGAGTATATCACTTATAGCCTTAAATTGTGAAAACCAATGCTTATTAACAAACTTAATAAATATAAAATACTAATATTTAGTAGAATATCCTTTCTGTTTAACCACAGTTGAGCATCTCCTTGGAATAGAGTCTATTAACTTCTAACAAGCTTCAACCGGTATAGAATACCAAGTTTTCTAGACTTCTTCCCACAACAAATTTTTGTTTGATGTTTTTTTATTAGCAATGCCTTTTTTTATGTTGCCAAGGATTTTCTATTGAATTTAAATGCGGAGATTACGACGGCCGGGGCAACACTTCAATCTTATTTGCGAGAAACTATCGTTTCACTACTTTCGCGGTATGTTTCGGATTGTTATCCTGCTGGTAGATTCACTTTAGCGGCATATTCATTTCGGCATAAAGAAGCATAATTTTTTTTAATATTTCCATGTAGGTTTCTTTGGTCGTGGTATCTTTGATCCAATATAGTGGACCTACACCATTATAGGAAAAGCAACGCCACAGTTTAATATTTCCTCCTCCATGCTTTACAGTTCCTAATGTATTTCGCTGATTTAGTTCTTCATTCTGATATCGCCTAACATACCGTTTCCCATCTGATCCGAATCTACCAATCGTTTACGAATTGTCCGTGTATTGATTTGTAGACCCATTTTCCCATTAATGTTAAACAAAGTGGAAAGTGGGTGTATCCGCGCCTCTCGTACAATACCTTTATCCAATCTTTTGCTTGTTTTTCATGGGCGACTTTTGGTTTCTGGTGATATCTTTATTAATTTTTGCTCCTTTAAAACTTTAGCAATAACGCATTCAGATGGCTTTAATAGATGAGAAATAAATGTTAAAACAAAAAGTTTTGTTTTGACACCGTAACTGCAATATTAGACGCCTCTCTTCGGGTGTACAATGCTTTGCGCGACCCATAGTAACATTTAAAACTGTATGGATGCATGTACAATGTATACCAAAGATATTAAAACATTTTCGATAATAATGAACGAACAGCAATAAATTTAAAAGCCACTCTTATTTTTTTTTACACTTAAAGTTTTTATTAAGAAGAAATATTAACCTTATTGATTGATTTGTCCGTTACTTTGTGACAGTTCATTTTTTAAAAAAGGAATAAAACAATTTTTTACTTTGTTATCTATCACTTTTATTTAAAAAAAAAGTTGTGTGACTATAGTTTCGTAAAACGACTTTAAATTCTCAAACACTACACTACTTTTTTTTAAAATATTAACCTGATTAAATAAAATAAACAAATAAGTCTCCAATATTATATTCAACTGGGAAATGACAAGGCATTGTACTAATAAAAATATAAGATATTTGGATTTGTACAGTAATGATACATCAAGTAATGGAATTTTTTCGGTGATATTTCATATGTATATATATATATATATATATATATATATATATATATATATATATATATATATATATATATATATATATATATATATATATATATATATATATAGTATTTTAGACTAAAACTAATACAACAGGAGAGCGTTCACATATTGTGCATAATTGCTTTCTAATTTTGAAATATTCTGATAAAACATCTGAAGGCGCTATTTTTGTTAAACATTTAATTTCTTTTGTACTAGTATACAGTGATTTTACTATAGTATTGGAGTGCACTTCGTGTCTAGCCTGATATTTCACACTGTCGTTTTTGATTGCTTCTTTAATCGAAGGCCTTTTCATGGTAAATTCTGTTGGATTGTTATTGGGAACATACCAAGGAGCATCGACTATAGTTCTGAACAATTTATTCTGAAACTATTTAGAATAGCTGGATTCTAAAGGTTCGGATAAGTCTGGACCTCTTTGGATTAATGTAGAGCGTCCACTTTTCGTCACATGTCACAATCTTATGCAAGAAGTTAAGTTTTTTGAATCTAGAGAGCAATAGCACAACAATATAAAAGGGTCCTATTCTCAGGTTTGAGTTCATAGGAGATTCAACGACTCTCTTTTTGAATATCCCTAGCTTCTGTAAACGTTTAGAAATAGCTTGCAATGTTGCTCCTGAGTTCCTGTCAGCAGTCTTCAGCAGTGTGAAACAAAGATTTTCTGCAGCAGTGCGTTTAATTCTTCAATCTGTGTCATGGAGATTCTCATGTGAATCAAAATTTCTAGTTATAATAGTACAGGTCCTTTTCCATTTTCCCTTTTATCAATTTTTCTAACTTCATCAATGTTGTATTGTGTGTTTCTTTTGATTTTAATAACATTTATTACTTTTTCTATTACCTCTTCGTTTTTGTCCTCTATGGATGCACCTCTACATTTGTCCTCAATACCCTTCAATATAAGGTTTTTCCTTCTAGCTTCTTTTTCTATAGAGGCTAATCTTTCTTCTCGTTTTTCAGTTTTTCCTTTCAACTTTCCATTTATCATTTCCATATTGCCTTGTTACTGGATGGTAACAAAAGTATTTGAGGTTTGAAATTGAATGTTTTTGAGGTAAGAAATATATATGCTGTTGTTTTCGATTACCTCAACTCATCTTTGAACCAGTAACCCTATTCCTCTTCAGTACCACGATGTGTTTTTCGAAGCCCGACAGTTTTTCGACTCTAGACAGCCAGTTTTTACCTTTTCTTCAGTTCTGAATTTTGTAACCGACTCATTACTAACGGAGCTAGATCTGTTAGAGTAGAAGCTATATGTTGAATGAGGGAGAAGTTCAAAGTTCAATTTGTTAATTTTTGAGGTGGTCTGATATAATAAATTTTGTTTCAAGCTCGGTAAAACTTTTACAGAAACATTTGAATTGATGAAAAAAGTGTATGGTCATCCCGTTTACGTTTGTTCGATGGTATGAATGACTCCAGGACGGTTGTCCAAAGTGATGCTTTGGAAAGCGACCCAAAGACAGGCCGACCAAAAAATAAGAATCGTGATGAGTTGGTGGAGAAAGTGCGTGAAATGATCGCGTAAGATGCGAATTGCGAGATGGATAGCGGAGGAATTAAATACGACCAAAGAAATGACCGAGCGCAGGGAATTTGTCGTCGTTTTTGTTGCACGATAATACACCACCTCACAGGACCGTTGCTGTTCGTGAAGTTTTGGCGAAAAAACAGATCTGCGTACTACAACATCCTTTGTATTTACCAGATTTATCTCCGTGTGACTACCTCCTGTTCTCAAAACTCAAACTGACCATGAAACAAACGTTTTATGACAATATAACACCAGTCCAAGAAGCCGTGACAAAGGTCATTGAAGCGATTACGAAAAACAACATATAAATCAATGTTAGCATTGCTTGAACGTGTCCAGCGGTGTATTGATGTGGAAAGGATATATTTTGAATTAAAATAAATAATTTTGGCAACATATCTAATTGTTTTTTTTTTTTATTTAAAAAGTTCCTTTATTATTCCGACATACTATGTATTATGGCTATTTTGCTCCATATCTTATTATCTAAATGTTGATGGAAATGGCCTCTCGACAGCTCAGAGGCTCCTCGTTTTTAAATTACTACTTTAGACACAGTTTCGCGACGTCAGAAATATTTATATCTATATTTGTTTATGATTTAACTAATACTCTGTCATAAATTTAACTTAGTTAGCCGATACTTGATGAATATTCATTTTAAATAAATAAGCAAAGATTAATATTTAAACATTTTCACTATATTTAAAATTGTATGTATAACAATTGTTTCGACACACAGTGCCTTTTTCAAACACAAACTAAACTAACAGTGAAAAAAGTAATTATAACCTAAAGTGTTCATCGACCTATTAATACCATAAAACATGATAGTAGGGAAATCCATTTTTTTGTCAACGTCTAGGACGACAGTATAAGTTTAATAACGGTACCATATCAAAATTTTTTCTTTTATTAATTTCTAGGCTGTCTAATAGATTTAGTTTTTTGGATTTATTCTCATTATGTAACATTTTAAAATTATCATTGAAAATTATAATTATGCTAGTATGTTTTTATTATGCTATTAGTATGTTGTTAATTATGCAGTGAAGGACTTAAAGGGTTCCCCATTATCAAATCATATTTAGAAACATAAAATGAATTATCAAATTCAAAGTAATTCTGATACAACGTAACTGACAGTAACTTTAAAATTTCTTATTTTATTATTGAATTACTAATTCTATTACTTCGTTTGGTGGTATACTCGGGAATAAATTTTGTAGATCGAAAGAAATTAGTTTGAATTTTTCGGATAAATTAATATCTTTTATTTTATTGCTAACTTCATAGGTATTGGAATATTTTGGTTTAAAATTCGTATATTGTAAAATGAGTTTAAGGTATTCGTATGATAATAATTAATTTTGTTAAAATTTCCCCGATTTTAAAAAAAATATTAGTTATAATATAATTATCTCTAGACATCGCACCAATGGACTTACCCTTATCCGCTCTTGTCATTATGATGTTGTTTTCTTTGATTTTCTTATTAATCCTTTTCGCTGTATGGTATTCATAGATGTGATTTTTTAAAAAAATTTCAAATTGAAAACTTTTGATTCTGTGAGCCAATAGGTGTTTTAGTGATGTATCTGAATGTAATAGAACTAGTTCGCCCTCCACTCCAAGGTGTTCTGTATTACGTTCATTATCTTTGGGCTTTATGTTATATTGAAAACATCTGTGAAGTAACTTAGATTTTTCATTAATGAAATTGCAGTCTGTAAGGTTGACGAATCTCTTGAAAAATTGGTGTTCGATGCAATTTGTAATAGGTTTAATTTTATTGCTTTTTTCATGGATAGAAGGTTTTCCAATTTCTTCTTTTGCGTTATAAATTTCTTGTTACTGATAGCGGAAATTTGTTGCCTTACTTGTTGGTCCAATATATCGAACTTTCGAATATTGTTTAGTCTATGGAATAATTCACTATGTATCACTTTCAAATAAACGCTGTATATATACCTTTTGTTATATTGAATTTTTCTACCTTTAAGTAACCGTTTCTTCAAGCCTTGCTGTTGTCCTTTTTTTGCTGACTCTGTCCTGTTGTTAGTCATCAGACACATGTATTTCGGATAAACATCCGATTGGTAACACTTGTTTAAATACCAGATATTTTGTGTGCAGATTTCTACTTTTTAACTGAAGTTTAAACTAATAATATACTGCTTGTTGAAGCTTCAATAATAAATTTAACCAATATCTAAATATTCCTTTTTTGTTAGTTTAGTATAGTTTATATTTGAAAAAGGCAACTTTAAATACAGCGGAAATTTTTAGATATTAATCTTTGCTTATCTATTTAATAATCTGTTCATTAATTATTCATTTACTTTTTTACAAAACCCCCTTCAAACTAATTAACTAAAACTGTGAACAGTTTTCTTCACAACTAACCCCAACTTTAAAGCTTTAACACTACAAAAATATAGGATATGCTGTATTAAGACATATTTGATTCTAATTCTAGTTCCCCTAGTGTCGTTTACGTATGAACACGCCAATAATGTATTTACAATCTGGAAACACGATTACTAATTTACTTACCCTTCCCTTTAATCTGGATTTCTCCGCGTTCTTTCACATTGTAAGTTGATGGCAAACACTCTCTGGTGTATTGGGATATATGGATTTTCATCGCCTCGCTCGTTGATTCCATTCTGGATGCTGTATTGACGCTGTCTCCAAAGAGACAATACCTGTGGGATTTGGAATTAATTGAAAGGTTTGAAGCACTTACGCTGACGCTTGCAATACTGTTGTGATATTCGCTGTGTAAAATAATGTTTGATGTTATTACCTAGGCATTTTCAATCCCACTATTCCAGCTACTACAGCACCGGAATGTACGCCAACCCTGATTCGAAGGTGTTGACCTGTAATTAAAAATTATATGGTGCTTATAGTGTAATTAATATAATAATAATTTAAGTTAAAGTAAGTTAATAAGTAAAAAAAAATAACCAGTTAAAGAAGGACTTTTCCACTCTATACCAAAAGAGACTTACAAAACTTTTAAACACCAAACTCAACGGAGGAAACCTCATTAGAGCGATCAACGGTTGGGCGGTGCCAACTCTGACATATTCTTTTGGCATAGTTAAATGGTCAGAAACTGACCTTGATGAACTCGATAGGTTGACGCGCCGAACATTGACAAAGTTCCGATGCCTGCATCCAAGCTCATCTACGAAAAGACTATACATCCCAAGAAAGTTGGGGGGTAGAGGCCTTGTAAATGTAAAAAATCTGTCTCAATCAAGAAAATAGAATGAGAAAACACTTCCTTGATTCAAACAGTACGTTAATGAAATTGGTTGCAAATGAGGATCGGGGTTTCACCCCACTGAACCTAATTAAACAAAACCGTATTGATAGCAGAACAACACTCACGGACTGTGTTCGAGAATGGAAAGGACAAACATTGCACGGAAGGTTTCCTAAGTCACTCGAAGATGACACCATTGACGAACAATTGTCTCTGAAGTGGCTGACCGACGGACTCTTGTACCCAGAAACAGAAGGTTTCGCGATATCTATTCAAGATAGGGTAACAAGAACAAAAAACTATGAAAAGCACATACTGCATTTGGACGTAGTCGATAAGTGCAGGAAATGCGGTACTTTGGGGAAAACAATTGAGCACCTTATTGGCGGTTGCCCGGCCCTTGCCCCTAATGCTTATTTAGGACGGCATAATCAGCTGGCAAAAATTATACATCAACAAATTGCAAAAAAATACTCGCTATTAGAAAATGCACCTCCTCCATATTATAAGTACTCGCTTTCTCCTGTACTTGAATCATCCGATACCATTCTTTACTGGGACAGACCAATCACTACTGATCGAACGGTTGATTATAACAGGCCGGATATTGTTCTAATCAACAAAAAGGACAAGAGGGCTTTTATAATTGACATCGCAGTGCCACTATCTCACAACATTAGAAAAACTGAGATAGAAAAATCCACAAAGTATGAAAATCTGGCATACGACTTGAAGAACCAGTGGAAACTGAGTAAGGTAGATGTAGTGCCCTTCGTTATATCCGCCGAAGGCCTGATAAGTAAGAGATTTTCAAAGAACCTCGAGAGCCTCAGGATCTCGAGATCGATTGCCATAGTGGGACAGCGTGCCGTGCTCTTGCAGACGTGTCACATTGTTCGTAAGATATTATGCTAGGGTGAGAGGAGCTGAATTGCTTTTTCATCTTGGCATTGGAATACCGGCCAGCATGAGCTGAGATTCTACAGTAAGGATGAGCAGAATAATAATAATAATAATAATAATAACAACAAAGGAATAGTCAACAATCAACATTCAACACACTGTAACATACAACAACTGGCACCAGAAGAATCCTATAAATATTTAGGTATACCTCAAAACGAGAAATTTAACCATAGCCAGTTAAAGAAAGACTTTTCTACTATGTACAAAAAGAGGCTTACAAAACTTTTAAATACCAAACTGAACAGTGGAAACCTGATTAGAGCGATCAATGGATGGGCAGTGCCAACTCTGACCTATTCCTTTGGTATTGTTAAATGGTCAGAAACAGACCTTGATGGACTGGATAGATTAACACGTCGAACATTGACAAAATTCCGATGTCTGCATCCAAATTCATCTATGAAGCGACTGTACATTCCAAGAAAGTTGGGAGGCAGAGGCCTCGTGAACATTAAGAACCTTTGTCTGAACCAGGAGAGTAAGATGAGAGAACGCTTCATTAATTCAAGCAGCACGCTAATGAAGTTGGTTGC
This sequence comes from Cosmopolites sordidus, assembly GCA_031761425.1. NCBI lineage: Eukaryota > Metazoa > Arthropoda > Insecta > Coleoptera > Curculionidae > Cosmopolites > Cosmopolites sordidus. Next base: position 220,999 of record JARFXV010001219.1, read on the forward strand.
TAAGGAGGATTATAGACCGATAACTTGTCTACCAACTCTCTATAAGATCCTTACCTCTATTATTTCATCCAAAATAAATGAACATTTATTAGAAAACAGTCTTTTACCGCCTGAGCAAAACGGGTGCCGTAAAAGTAGCCAAGGTTGTAAGGAGTTACTTGTAATTGATGAGGTAATAACAGAGCAAGTACGAAAAAAATCCCACAATGTATCAATGGCGTGGATTGATTATAAAAAAGCGTTCGACTCTGTGCCACACTCGTGGCTCCGGTATGTCCTTTCATTGTATGGGATTCATCCAACTCTAGTAAACTTTCTTTCCACTTGTATGAATAAATGGAAAACCCGCCTATATGTAAATAATAATAATACCTCGTACACCACTGGAGAGATGCGAATACGCAGGGGAATGTTTCAGGGGGATAGTTTAAGTCCTCTATGGCTCTGTATGGCTTTAACACCGTTAAGTAGAATGTTGAGAGAGTCCAGCATGGGCTATATGATGAAGAGAAATCTAAACATTCAGGTATCGCATCAATTCTATATGGACGATCTAAAATTATATGCATCAAACTCTAATAATCTTCAAAGTGAAATAGAGCTTGTCAAAAGTTTTAGCGATACCATCTGCATGGAGTTTGGCCTTGATAAGTGTGCAATTGTCCATGTCCGCAGGGGCAGGTATTGGAACATACAGAAAACATGCAATTAAATGGAGATATTGTGATTCGTAGTCTCAATAGTGGAGAAAATTATAAGTATCTTGGTATGATGCAGTTGTTAGGAATATCTCATATAACAGCTAGGGAAATGATTATGAATAGAGTCATAACTAGAGTTGAAAGAATATGTAAATCCTTGATCAGCGCCAGAAATAAAATATTGGCAATCAACACCTGGGCTTTGCCTATGGCTGCTTATACGTTTGGTGTAATAAAGTGGTCTGACACCTCTCTGGAAGCATTTGATCAGAAAATAAGAACCAAATTATCAAAACATCGTATGCATCACCCAAGAAGTTCCATCGAGCGGCTATATTTGTCTCGACATATGGGAGGAAGAGGCTTACAGAATGTAGAAGTAATGTGCTGTCAACAGGAGGATCGGCTAAGATCCTATTTTCTCAGCCAAAATAGTAATCTTCATAGAGCTGCCTGTACACTGGATAGTAATTATAGTCCCCTCCGTCTAGCACAAGCAACTAATGAGGCAAGCCATATAACTTCCCAGGGACGTATTTCAGTTTGGAAAGGAAAGGAACTCCATGGTCGCTTTGCAGCTCTCCTCGATTCTGAACACATTAATAAAAAATACTCTACAGAATGGCTCCGAATATCGGGACTTTATGGAGAGACAGAAGGTTTCCTATGTGCTATCCAAGATCAGGTCGTAAGTACCAGGGCATATAAAAAACATATATTAGGACAAAATATCGATCCAAAATGTCGCTTATGTAAACAAGATTTAGAATCAATACAGCATATAAGCGGTGGGTGTCCTGCGTTGGCTCAAATAGACTATATGCAGAGTCATAACAACATTGCTAAGGTGATACATCAAGCATTATTGAAAAAATATGGTCTGTTGGACGTAGAGTGGAAAATAAGTGGAAACCAGAACAGGTGTATATAAGTGAAACTGTAAAGATTTTGTGGGATACGGCAATGATTACTGATCGGACGGTGGAGGCTCGCAAAGGACTTATTATCGATGTGGCGGTACCGTTGGACCACAATTTGACAAGACCATTGCCGAGAAAAAACGAAAATATCAACCGTTAGCTGTAGAACTAACAGACATGTACAAACTCAGAGATGTCGACATTATACCAGTAATAATATCTACAAATGGGCTGATAACAAACGACTGGAAAATGGCCAAAGACAAGCTTGAATTACATGATAGACATATGACAGTCATGCAGAAGGCTGCTTTTTTTTTTAAGCTTGCATTGAGCCTCGGCTGAACCCTCTTGTTTAGTGCAAACATTGTAGTCTTGGGTTACAAACTCCGGCTAAGTTGGTTATAAATAAAATATAAGATGAACATAATAATAATAATAATAAGCCTTGAGTCTCGAGTTTATACATAACCGGATTGTTCTGAATTTGGCTTGTTCTATCAGTAAAACATCAGACTCATTACTTAGACTCGTTAACCAACATGAAAGGGCGGGAGTGGGCGCATTTTTGTTTAAGGCAGCAGAAAGAGCTCCCCTTAAATTGGGTGTTCATATCGATTTATGGCACAGAAACAGAGACGTAATCAACCAGTTTGCTGATTTGCAATCAAGTCGCCGAACAGCCCAGATAAAAGCTGCAGAGACCAGTCTACTATTACAGAAACATAACAGTAAGCCACTGCATGGGGTTTTTTATAGAAATATAGAGGACCAGGGATTGTCGAAGAGACTCCTTTGCTTTTCTCAAGTCTTTCAAACCTTTTCTTCAAACCTTTGCTTTTCTCAAGTCAGCTGGCCTTAAGTCAGAAACGGAAGGATTTATATTGGCCTGTCAGGATGGTGTAATAAACACATTAGTCGGAGAGAGATTATGGGTATGGAGGTTCCTGATGTAAACTGTAGGGCCTGCCATCGAGCACCAGAGACACTCATGCATTTGTTATCTGGATGTAGTGCCTATGCGACCTCCGCATATATCTATCGTCATAATGCTGCTCTGCGAGTACTGTACTTTCATCTAAGGTACTCGTATAAGATAGACCAGACACCAGTGCTGCACTTTGTGCCAGAAGAGATAGAATCTGTTGTCGAGAATGGGAGTTGTCGGATTTATTGGAATTTCTCGTTCTCTACTATTAGACAAATACAGGCTAATAAACCTGATATTGTCCTCCTTGATAAGGACACGAAAATGATGTTTGTTATTGAGTTTTCTTCGCCAGCAGAAACAAATATTACTATCAAGGAGGAACAAAAACGACTCAAGTATCAGGGTCTCCTTTACGAACTGAAGCAACTCTACCCAGGGTACGCCGTGCATATGGTTGTGTTGATAATAGGCGTTCTCGGTGGAATGAGAGATACTGTTCTCACTCAACTGCGGAAAATTCCATCTTGCCGTACATCTGTTGCCTGCGGCAATGCAGAAGTCTGTCATCCTGGGGTCGCTGCGTCTGCTTAGAACACACGATTGCCGATCTTATGATAGCTAACCTTGCTGGTTGCAAGGAGTTATCATATAGCAAAACGAGCCCGAACACCAATTGCTCTACCAGCGCGTGTTAGCTTGTCGGAGGGCGAACACATGACGGTACAAAAATAATAATAATAATAATAATAATAATTGGGACCGTACTGTAGAACCGTACTGTTAGAACTTTAGAAATAAACATATAGTTACCCCCCATTTTTTGTATTCTTAACAATCAGTTATTAGTTTCTTTCTACGCAAGAGGGACATAATATTAAATAGCAAGGAAGACAAACATTTAATGGATTATTATGTTGGCCTAACATGCCAAATATATAATGTCCTAACATGAATAAGCTTGTACAAAGCTAAAACTGTTGCACGTCATTGATGGGCCTATTATAGAACAGCAGAAATACCACGACATAAATGAAATAATAAAATAATCAAATAGAATATATTCAATACATTTCAAATTTAGAGCTGGATTCGATTCGGCAGCATATGCGACGTTGTCGATTTTCAAATTTTACTTGATGATATCTATTGACACGTTTGGATCCCATTTGTATCAACGTTTACATTCATTTTTAACCTTACAATCAAAAACTGTTCTTTTAAGAACTACTGCAGTGTTATAATTATTTTAGTTTGTAGCATCTCTGATACACTTTTTCCTGTTTAGCCTGTGGTGATGGACCCCCATGGCGTAATAATTTAATTTATCGTATTTTTACGGATTTACATCTCGACGTTTCAGACAGAGTGCATTTAGTTTTGTGTTGGTTGAATTAGCGGTCTGCGGGTTCTTTTTTCGGGAGAATTTGGACGGTAGGGTCACTCGATCATGATGCTCTCTACATCGGGGTTCCATTGAAACCCTGGCGCCCGACGTGGGGCCTTTATTTCTTTTTTACTTTTTATTTTGGATTTTATTAACCCCTTTTAAATTATAATAAATTTATTTTCTTTTCCTTTATTTTTTTTTCTACACAGTAATAAAGAGCGTTGCAATGTTTACCATTTACCGATGGTTGCGACCTGCGCCGGATCTATAAATTTAGCTTGATTCTCTTGTTTCTTCATGCTTGCTGTAACCAGGAGAGACAGACCAGGAGAACCAGGAGTTACAACCTCGTTATAATTAACATAAAACTTGTGACTTGTACTTGTGAATACTAGTTGAATTAGAAATTATTATTTTTGTATTATTAAGTACTAGGACATTAATAGCACCAATTATCAAAACTATTTACTTGAAGATAAGTTTGTAGCATTTGTAATAGATTTCTGGCCTCTCCGGTTTATAACGACAAAACTTGTTAATTTTTTGTTAAATTTGACGGTTTTTTCGTTATGTAGACTTTTTTTTCTTTTTACTGCAATCATAACATTCAGTTTAGTTTCATGATTCATTATTTAATGGTACATAAAATGGAAATAATGGAAAACTAATAGTAATTTGTGAAGGCCGCAAATTAAACTAAAATTGAAAATAACGTAAAATGCTAATCTTAATCGTCTATGCTAAGCTACATGAATTTGATCGAAGTATACGCAATAAAATCATGACGAATCACGTGATATTGTCATTTAGGGTCCTTTCATATGCCACGATTTGGCAATTTCTTTATAGACGACGATCATCTGAGGTTCTTTGTTATACTTAAAGTTTGGTTTAAAATAAAAACAGTTATTCTATATGGAACGTTTACAAACGTTTAAAATTTAATTACCGTCGTTAATAAATATAAAATGTTCTTTTTTGTATTTTTCCTTTTAGCCTTGATCGAGCCTTCCAGGGCTGTGGGCTTTCCCGCATCGCGGGGGGCTCAGATCCGGCCCTGGTTGCGCCTTAATTGTGACTTAAATGCCCTGCTTGAAAAACGGCAATAGAAACTGTTTAACCGTAACACAAATTGATCTTGCAATCGCCCTCGAAATTACAACCCTTTGCCCGAACCGAATATCCGACCGAAATAACTAAATCGGCTGTTTAATGAACCGCGAGGGTGTATTCAGAATCAGATATTCTTCACTTATGTTTCCTTTCGGTAAATTACAGGTCCAATTCCTATAATTTGTGAGATTGTTTTCATTCAAATAAATCACGTTGAAAGCTAATTGAATACATCTTCTTTTCTTTTTCTTTATCATACACTACTGGGCGGGTTATACATTTTTGCACTTTTTTAAATTAAAATACAAAAAAAAATCATATTTTTTTGGTAGTATGTCACTGTCATGAAAATCTATTGTTGTCAATGTAAGTATCGTTGACATATACAAAAAATATATTTACTTTCGCTAGTTACTTTATATATTACAAATTAATATAATTTATTTTTTAGTTTAGTTTTGAAAACGGGGGGAGAGTACCCTCCGAAACGTTAACATTAAAAGTTTGTACATTTTTTTAAACCAAACCCAAATAAAGGAAAATAATATAAGAACACGCCACAATCATTCAGACATTACTTAAAAAAAATCATAGCTGAATATATAGTATAAGCGATTCTAGGACGATCGTAATGTTTTGGAAGACGACCCAAAGCCATGTCGGCCAGAAAACAATAATCGCGATGAGTTAGTGGAGAAAGTGCGTGAAATGATCGCCAACAATGCTAATTCGATTGTCAAATAGATAGTGGAGGAATTAAATATGGCCAAAGACATGATCCACGAAATTTTGACAAAAGATTTATAAAAACGGAAGGTTTGTGCTCGATAGGTTTCTCACGTTAATTAAGGACCAAGAAACAGTTCGCGTTGAACATTGCCTTACTAAAACTATATGTATGTATATATATATATATATATATATATATATATATATATATATATATATATATATATATATATATATATATATATATATATATATATATATATATATATATATATATATTTATATATATATATATATATATATATATATATATATATATATATATATATATATATATATATATATATATATATATATATGCTGAAGTTTTGATGAAATATCTCGACCTGTTTTGATTGCGGGATCCGGTATTCATATCCATACATAAAAGTGGGAATTACAATGGCATCGTAAACACTGATTTGAATGTGTTCATGTAAGTCTCGGTCACTCTTCCTATTAGATATCCAAAATTTACATCAGTACACATTTCACCTTTCACACCGGAAACGTCTAATCCTTTTAAGGATCTACTCGTCTAAGCCCACAGATACGAAATCCAGATACATTACCTAAGCAAATAGTAAAAAGAAAAAATTTTCACCCCAGGTCCCAATTTTTAGACATACAGCATATAAACAAAACAGCCCATTTTTTGTTTTGATGGGTGAAAATTTGTTTGTAAAATGTGTCTTCTTTGATATCACTTCGAAGTATTTAAATTTATTTAATAGAAATGTCAAAAAAATGTAACATGGATTACTAAATATTCAGATTTATCCATTTAATATATTTGTGACAAAAAAAACCAAACAGTTTCTCATTTGTATTTCTTTTTTTCTTTCAAAGGATATGCTAATAAATGTTTTATAAATGTCTTCCTAAAAAAGGGCTTTTACAAGATATCGAGACAAATGAGACGAAATTGAAAATTGTCACCTAAATTTGAAAATGATACACTTGGATGTTATGTATGATAAATTGCCTCCGTCATTGAAATATAAATATAACGCTTAAAAGAAAATAGAGCGTGTTTGGGATAATAGTAAAATTTTGTTAAAATGATCTCTTAACTAAAACTTAAGAGAATTTATTTATCATTGTTTTAATAACGTTATGTTCTATAAAGGAATTTAATTGGACTAAAAATTGTTTTAATCAGGGCAATAATATCTTTAATCACCATTAAACTAAAACTAGATTATAATAATATCACACAATACTGCTTAACGAACCAAATCTCGGCTAGTGCATCAGGATAATTAATTATGTCTTTGATTTTGTTTAGAAAATAATAATGGCTAGATAAAAGCTTCAGGCAAATATGGAGTAACAATAATCAATCAGATATGCAACAAGATTTGGAATGCAGGGGTGTAGCTGCCAGGCTGGAAACAATGTATATATCGGCATACACAAGGACATTCCCAACCACTATAGAACCAATACTGGTTACTAGTTGTACCAGTAAAATCATGCTGTATATAATACAAGAAGAATTGAAATCTTACGTGTCCCGAAAATCTCCTTTGGGGAAAAGTAATCTTTTCCGACGAAGCGCACTTTTGGCTTAGTGGATTTGTGAACACACATAGCTGCAGGATTTGGGCCGTTGAAAATCCTCAAGTTGTTCAGGAGTTACTTCTTCATACTCAGAATGACACTGGTACGGTTTTTGTCTTGAACGAGTGATATACGATGATGGAAATTGTGTTACGGTTAATGGTGAAAGCTATAGAAATATGCTAATGGAATATCGGTACTGAATTGATATATGTAGATATAAATAATGTTTTCCTTCAAGAAGACGGGGCAACTTTTCACACCTCTCGCCGGACAATCGATTGAGTTCAAGAAATGTTTCCTCGTTGTTTTTCGAAATGGTAATGTCAAGTGTATGGTTTACAGAAATAAACCTCGAACAATTCTTAACCTTAAACGAAACATTCAGGCCATCATTGAAAGTGATCACGCGATATGCGTGAAAGAATAATCGAAAATTGAGTCTCCAGACTGCACACCACCAAACAAAGGGAGGACATTTGAACGACATTATTTTTATTATTTGTTCTTCAAGATGAAATATAAATTATCGAATTATCGCTTGTAGTTTTCATTGCGTCTCATTTTAATGTTCTGGCATTTTTATTGGATAACCATTTAGTTATAAAGTTAAATGATTTGTAAGAAAATGATACAAATAATTACCAAAAAAAAAATGTTAAAACAATACAATTATGGACACACAGTACGAACCGAAACATGCGTGGCAATAAATCTTATTAAAATGCACATTCTGCAGTGACAAGGTTAAGAGGAAACGTGCTAAATTATAACCATTAGAGCTTAGATAGAATATGCTCTCGCATATTCTATTTCTATGAATTAGGTTATATGCAAACCAAATTACGAAAGTGGTTCGAAAAGTTCTCGGTCTGATATAGAGATGTGCAAGTGTATACAAAAGACAATAATATTTGTCAAGCGTGATTCGTTAAATGGAGTTCTAAGAGGTTTCACAAGCATATGCTGAGTTACTTTAGTTTGTGGCGATCGAGTAAAGCTGGTAATGTTTAAATATTTTTTTTCTTATGCACACCATGTTTTTTCTCGGATTATTAACAAGAGCAATGGTTTTATAGTTGTCGCAAATTTCTTTAGAGTTTTTTTTATGTAACGGTATATAAGGGGTACTCATAAGTAATCAATTATTAATATTGTGGAATATTTGTTTTAGTCTAATTCAGAGTGTGAATGTATAAAGAGGTGCTTTATTACGCAATATTACAACACGTGGCCTTTACCTTTGTGACAACTAAATTTAAATCAACCAACTGAAGAACATTTACACCATTGCATGCTGTTTCATTTTCGATCGACTATTAATGCAACGGTTGCAACAAAGAGAATTTGTGATGTGTATGGAGACGTATTGAAAGTCAATAAGTGCCAACGCTGGTTTAGAAAGTTTTCAAATGGTGATTTTGACTTATCTGATAGCGATCGAAGTGTGGACTTTGACGCCCTGTGGACTTTGATAATGACGCTTTAAAACTATTGGTGGAAACTGATCCTAAACTGAGTATCCAGGATATTCCCAAACACTCTTCAGGCTACTTGGTCAACAGTCCAAAGACATCTTCAAGAAATTGGGAAGGTTTACCGGCAGGGTATATGGGTTCCATATCTATTGTCGGATATGAATAAATAACACCGGCGTCCAATTTGCACATCTCTATTGTGCAGTCAACGAAGTGATCCGTTTTTACAAAGGATTGTTACTGGTGACGAGAAATGGGCTTGTACAACAACGACAAGCGCGCCAAACAATGGCCTTTTCCAAATCAACTAGCCGAACCCACTCCTAAACCATCCTTCAGTTTAAATAAGGTGTTACTGTGCGTTTGGTCAGATTGTGGTGGCATAATTCATTTTGAACTATAGAAACCGGGAGAAACAGTTACGACTGAATTGTATTGCCAACAATTGTGTAGATTGCGTAACGAATTGTTGGTAAAACGGCCAACTCTGGTCAACAGAATAGGGATAATACTGCAACACGATAATGCCAGGCCGCATGCAGCAAGATTAACCCAAGAAAAAAATAAGGCATCTAAATTGGGAGGTTTTACCACATCCTCCATATTCTCCAGACAGAACACCATTATGACCGATTTTGATTTATTCCGATCCATGGAACATTCTACCAGGAAACTCTACCAGCAGGATGGCAAAAGGTCTTAGATAAAGACGGAGATACATAATCGACTGAAGAGAAAATTAAATGTAATTTAATTCGTTTTTTATTGCCTCTGAAATAATTTATTACTTATGAGTACCCCTAATATAATGATGGTTGTCAACCATCTGCTGAGTCATTATTAAAGAATTATGTGTTTTATAGTAATGCTGGGCATTTAAGGTCAGAAGCCCGCCTGTCTTTTGACTACAGCTTTTTGGCGATTTGGCCGCACAGCTCTGTATACCTCCTCATGCCATTTGGGTCAGTCGTTTGCCACCTTTAGGGACAATTTTATGACATTTTTGTATCGCCTTTTTGGACCCCCCAGATTTTATTTCATGTCCTTTAGTTTACCATAGAGGATCTGCTTTGGCATCCTACTATGCTGCATTCTTTGGAAATGACCTAACTATCTCACCTGAGCTTTAATGGTGTGGAATTTTATGCTCAAACTATTGGTTCTTTTAAGTACCTCCACATTGGTCCGACAGTCTTGCTATTTTATCGGTATCCTGGAATATCGTTATCCTGGTGTTCCAGGTTTCCAGTTTCCAGTTTCCTGGAGAAAATCCGCTTTTCATGCCCAGTAACAACTTGGTCAATTAAAAGGATCTTTACCTAATCTGGACATAAATGTATTACCGATGGTTACATATTGAATTTTGTTTTCAATTGAAAATTGATACGGTACCCAAATACCTCCTCTTTGCATTTTGTTTAGTTATTTTAAACAATGTTGTGGACCATGAAATTTTAAGCTTTGTGGCTAAATCCAGGATGGTTTGTTTGGGATCAGCTTCAATTTCATTCCCTATCGAATTCAATAGGTCTTAAATATCAATATATTTAACTAGAATAAACGAATAATAAAAAACACGTCAATTTAGATATCAAGGGGTAAGTTCAAAATCAATGCCACCACTCCAGTCACCTCTACCTAAAAATTTAAATGGCAACCCATATCTTGTAACATATCATTTTAAAGGGATTGAAAATCCTAATTAAACTGCGTTTACAAAACTGAATCGCAAGATTGTGTTTACAATGTTTGTTTTATTTTTTTTACGCACACCATTTTTCTTTTCCTAATATAAAAAGTAAGATAAGAGATTTTTTATTTTAACTTGTCGCTCATTTGTGTTTTAATGCACACTTTATTCCTCATAGCAGTTAAACCCTTACCTGGTCTTCAGTGTCCGATAGACACCTACGATAATTTTAATTATTGTGTTGGCAACACTGTTTGGCCAACCTGATCTAGCGTCTCAGTACCTTTCCATTACTTATTGAGACGTATTACCGTGCTCTTGTTTGGTCATTTTACCTTTGTATTGATTGGTTGACGGAAGCACAGAGTTCACCACATCAACTTTTTTTTTGGTTCATATAATCTTTTTAGTAGGTTTTTATTATTGGTAATACTTATTTTATAAATAAATTTTAATTTTTATAGGAGCCATGGATGAACCTGGGCCCAGTAAACGAGTTCGTTTCGATGATCCAGAACTTGAAAATATAATTTTTGACGATGACCTTTCTGATGGGAACTTTTCAATTGATGATTCAGATGAAAATCCCGATTTTCAACCCCTTGACACAGAGGAGGTAATGAACGAAATATATTCCGAGGAAAGTGGCTTTGACGTTTCAGATGATGATTCTGTCGGATCTGATGTTGCGAGAGTTGTTGTACAATCACCCTCTGCACAATCTCCTCCCCCTCCTCAACAGCAAGAACCAGTAAGTCAACTTTACCATGGGAAAAGAAATTGTTATACGTGGAGCAAGACTCGTTCTCCCCTGAACAGGAGAACTTTGAGTCATAATGTAGTTAGAAAACTCCCTGGTGCACTGAATCCAGTGCGTTTATTAGGGGATAATCCTAAACTTGATATAGATAAAGATATTTTCTTATTGCTCACAAATAAAAACATAATGGATGCAATCATTCTACGAACAAACCAAAACGTACGGTGTGTAAAAGAGTCATTGCCACAAAAAAACCGTTATCGTTTTAGAGATACCGATACTATTGAAATGAAAGCATTTATTGGTTTGTGCTTATTGACATCAATATTCAAATCAAATAGTGAAGCCGTGTCGTCCCTCTTCAAAAGTGACGAGACAGGGCGGCCAATTTTCCGCGCAACTATGACTAAAAGAAGGTTTGAAGTACTTCTTCCAACTCGTCGGTTTGATGATAACACTACGAGAACAGAAAGAAACAAAACTGATGCCCTTGCAGTCATTTCTTTAATTTTTAACCAGTTTGTAAGCAACTGTAAAGAGCTGTATTGTTTAGGAGAGTACACTTGCGTTGATGAAATGCTTATCCCCTTTCGAGGCCGGTGTAAATTTAGGATGTATATGCTCAACAAACCTAACAAATATGACATCAAAGTAATGGCACTGACAGATGGTCGAACGAGTTATTTTTATTATGCATATGTGTATACCGGAAGAGGTGAATGGTATACACAAATGGTTTACAGAAATAAACTTCGAACAATTCTTAACCTTAAACGAAACATTCAGGCCATCATTGAAAATATACCATGCGATATGCGTGAAAGAATAATCGAAAATTGAGTCTCCAGAATGCACACCACCAAACGAAGGGGGGACATTTGAACGACATTTGTTCTTCAAGATGAAATATAAATTATCTAATTTTCACTTGTAGTTTTTCATTGCGTCTCATTTTAGTGCTCTGGCATTTTTACCCCCGCCCCCTCCATCAAAAAGACAAAATAAACTAAAAGTAGTAAGAAGGGAAGTACGGTCCACCTTATATGGATTTGACTACAATAATAATTTTACCTTCATAAGCCATGTGTGATTTTGATTTATCAATGCACCATGAAGTTTCTGAAATTACAAACAAACGAGGCAAAAGTTTACCAGAAATTATAGACTTTTACAACAATACGAAAGGTAGGGTCGATTCAATGGACCAAAAATGTGTCGCCTATAGCTGTAAGAGAAAATGTTATAGATGGCCTCTTGCTATATTTTTCCAAATAGTCAACATTACTATAGCCAAAAGCTATATTTTATACAATTGTTGCAAAAATGTGGAAGATATTAGAGAGAGTTGACTTTATAAAGCAAACTGCTTTGACACTGATAAGACCGTGAGCTGATACGCCGAGAATCTTCCCTCTATCTAAATAATAATCTGAAACAAGTCATAAAAACTTGCATTATTCCAAAAGGGCCGACTACTGTAAGAATTAGTCTACAAATGAGTGACAAACTAGACAGAAAAAGAAAATGCTCTTTGTGCCCGTACACAGCGAACCGCGTCACAGCTTATATGTGTATAAAATGTCAAAAACCAATTTGTCTACAACAATGCTCAAAAAAAATTGTAATATTTGTATTTTTGCTTTGCCAACTCCCTAATTTTTGTGACATTTTATATTATATTTTTTTTACAAATTAGTGAATACTTCTTTACTTTACATGTTTTTAGCCTGGTAGGACTTAGTTTTTCTTGTAATAAAACAAAATAAATATTTTTAATCAACTACAGTATTTTTTCACCACGCCGTGCCGCGGGGGTATATTTATAGCATTTGCGGGTATTTTTAACGCATTTCTTTAATGATCAAACGTAAAAAAACGCCAAGTTTAAAAGTAGGTGTCTGACAGACACTGAAGTCGCGTAATGACAAAAAAGGCACCAGACCAGGTAAGGGTTAATAAAGAATATTTGTTTCAATGATGAAGCAACATTTTTCCTTAATAACCTGTACACAGTGAGATAATAACAATCCACATGTGTTTCGAGAGGGTCATGCGGCGTGTCCCCAGAAAATTAACGTTTTGGCTGGAATTCTGGGGAATGAAATAATAGGTACAATTTTTATTTAAGAAAATGTAACCGGTAGATTGTACTGAAACTTATTGGAAAACGAAATCGACCCACTCATTACACAGTCCTTAGAAAACTAAATCGATGAAGAAGACAACCAACTGCTGGATGAACAAAATTTACATGTTCGACATTCGACAAAATTTCTACGCATTACGTGTTCGATAATGGCTGGATCAAAAGTTTCCTGATAAATGGATAGATAGAATACGCCCTATGGAAAGGCCAGGGAGATATTTAGATATAACGTCACTGGATATTTTTCTTTGGAGTTTTCTAAAGACAATTTTATACAAAAATACATGCAGGGGTTACGTTATATGAAGGTAAAATGTTGTCAATAATGGTAAGTAATATTCTTAAAATTTGAGAAAAAATGACGTTGAGTATTTACACGTATATACACTCATTACTTGAATCATTAATAACAAAGATAAATTAACAAAATAAAATATACCTGTGGATGGATCCTTGAGATCAGTTATTGCTTCAACCATATCAAGCGCCATATCACAAACTCTTTCGGCGTGGTTACCTTCTTTTGATGGCGCTCCACTGACGACCATATAAGCGTCCCCTATGGTCTCCACCTGTTAAAAATAAGTAATAAAAAAAGATATTATTGTGACGCTAAAAGTGATAGAGCGGAAACGTTTTTTAGTTGATTTTTTTTTCGCTAAGAAAATATTCGAAAAGTCAAAAAACGCACACGACACTATGGAAATATATTATTTTTAATGAATTAATTTTGTAAATTTGTTATGGCATTATTCAACGAAAAATATCAAAAAATGAAACCATAGTTTGATGTAAAAGAAAATAATAATGAGTAGGTCTACTACGGTTATTATTACACTTTGAAACTGTGCGAGATATGAATTGAATTAGATGATCTATATCTTCTTATCCCAGATGCGTTGTACGCATGTTTCAAATTCGTTTATAGTTGCTGGCGGCCGTACATGTTTTATATGCATTAAATGCAATGAAACAGGAAATTGAACAGTGCAATGAAACAATAAATATCGAGAGAGGAATATTTCAGGAAGATTCTCTTTTCCCAATTTAGTTTTATCTAAGTTTGAATCCGATATTCACATTGCTTAACAACAGCAATACTGGGTAAGAAACCCCAGAAAACCTTAAACTATACGGAGAAACAAGAACTAAACTAAATTCCTTAACAAAAATAGCCGAAATATTTAGTAAGAACATCAAAATGTCATTCGGACTGGATAAATGCTTCACTATTAATATATAAATCACATCAGCTGAACGACACACGGAAAAGCGAAAAACGGAGTACGAAGTTTTGCTTTTTCGCCATGAAAGAAATACTTTTTTTGCATCTAATCGTTACTGGAGATAAACAAATATATATTTCAAGAACCCAATATGCAAAAAATCATGGGTTGACAACTATCAATATCGACCGCCAGACTGTGGAAAGAAGACAATGCTGTTCATTTGGTGGGTTTCTGAAACCAGGTGAAATAGTTAATACCATTTGTTGTCGTCCACAAATGATCAATTGGAATCATGCATTTGATCGACAAGCGACCATAATTGGCTATAAGATACGGAAAAGTGATTTTGTAGCACGATAACGCCCCTTCACATACAACAAAACTGGTCAGAGACGCCATTTCTGCACTTGGCAGGGAATTCTTACCCCACCCGCCGTACTCACCAGATTTGGCCCCTTCCGACTATCACTTGATTTCATCGATGTCGCAGGCACTTGCTTTGAAACACTTCAACAATTATGGATATGTTAAAAAATGGCTTGATGACTAGACCACCTCAAATGCTGTACGGTTTTTCTGAGATGGCATTCTCAAATTGCCACAGAGATAGGAAATGTGCAGCTTATTTACCTTTCTTCCAAAATTAGGAATGCTCCGAAATCATAAATTTTATCATAGCCTAGTAAAGAACTTTTCCACTTTGTACCAAAAATGTCTTAGAAAACTTTTAAACACTAAAATACCAACTCCTCCTCATTCTCCATCCATTTGTTTGTATTAAATGTAAGAAAAGAATTTCTTGATTTTTTTATCATTACCACCATAATACCATCATGGAATACTAAAATTATAAAATCAATTCAATACATTGTATTTTAAATGGTGTTTTTTAAATAATTTTTTGTTTAGTAGTATATAAAGGATTTCAACAGGGATTTTTTAATTAATAAAAATTAAAGGTTTATTTAATTTTTTTTTAAATCGAGTTGTCTTTTGTTTTCTTTTAAAATAACCACATCCAAAACTCAACGACTACAACCAACAATAACAACTCAAAACTAACATTTGCAATTTTATAGTTTTTTCATGTGTAGAGTTTTATTCATCTCCTGACGATGCTTACTTGATTAGCGAAATGCACGACGTGTAATTTCAAGATAATTAGTTTGATGTGAGTGGAAAACTCATAAATTTTATGGTCAATATTTCGTTTAAAATTTCATATTATATAATATTTTTCTTTTCTACTTCAATAAATAAAAATAAAATAGTAATATCGGTGATAGAAGGCTTTTCAGCGTAGCTGCAGTAATATCTGTGAATGAAAAAATTCGAACAAGTGTAGCATACTAAATAACGTTGGATATTTGAAGCGTAAATCTGTATAGAAATTTTGTTCATTATTTTTTATATATAACTTTGACCTATTTCTTAAAAAAAAATCCTTTTTTTAAGACTTTTCAGTTTCGAAACGATACGTGATTTTTTTGAATGTACAAGGAAGATTAAAACTGTATTTTAAAATTTAAATTGATTTATTACACTGGGGAACAGCAATTTTGTTGACTTGGATCTGTGACTTGTTTTTGATTAATTTTTCATCTCTGAATTCAAAAATATTTACAGTTTTCCTCTATCACGTCAAGTTCTTATGCTACAGCATACCCCTTATCTTACCTTAAAAGTGTACATACGAAAGGAAATAAGGTGAGATCTGATCAAATACATTAGAATATTTTATTCATACAGACATTAACATATTATTAAAAGTTAAATTGTGTTTATACAAAAAATAAATAAAAGATATTATGGTAAAAATTTCTTCTTATAGCTTTTCCTGGAGTGTTTAGTTTCTGGACATGCTCGCTTGATGCTCCAACAGTAGTCAGCCATCATACTGACATCCCATCTACCTTGATACCGCGTTTCCATAACCTTTAGATCTTGGTGGAATCGCTCGCCCAGTTCATCACTAACAGCACCAAGATTTTCTGGGAAGTTAGCAAGATTACTATGTAAGAAATGCAGTTTGATGCTCATGTTGCAACCAAGTTTTTTAAAGCTCTCCAAGAGTTGTTGAACAATTTCGATGTAATTCGGGGCTCGTGTATTTTCAAGAAAGTTTTTAACAATATTTTTAAAAGCCAACCAAGCATTCCTTTCAAGTTCGGTCACTGTTTCAGTGAAATTTTCATCTTTAACGAGTTGCCGAATCTGTGGACCATCAAACACACCAGCCTTTATCTTTTCATATGACAGGCTAGGGAATGCCGAAATGATATACTTAAAGCAGTCTCCTTCAATTGACAAAGCCTTAACAAATTGCTTCATGAGACCTAGTTTTATATGCAAAGGCGGAAATACAATGTTTTTTCTGTCGACAAGTGGCTGATTTAAAATGTTTGGATCACCAGGTCTTAGGTCAGATCTTGGCGGCCAGTTTGATTGCACCCAATGCTTCTCACGAGCTCTGCTGTCCCACATGCACAAAAAACGAGCAAACGAGGGATACTTGGTATACCCTCGTTGCTGACCAAGAAGGAAACAGATCATTTTAAGGTCAACACAGATGATGCATTGGTGCGTGTTATATTGCAACAAGTCAATGACTTTCTTTATCTCGCCATATTCTTCACGTAAAGAAACTGAATGACCTATTGGGACTAAACCGTATAAATTTCCATTATGTAGGAGAACACACTTCAAGCTACGGTTTGAGATATCTATTAACAATCGCAATTCAGTTGCGTTATAGTTAGAAATGGCCAATTCCTTCATTAAACCTTCTACGTTCTGGCAATATACAAATCCGTCATTATTTCTGAAGTACTGCCTAAATTCACTTTCTCTGGATCGAAAATAAGTGACTTTAGCTCCTTTGTCAATCAAATTTTTTTCGTGCAGTCTTGATGCTAATAATTCCGATGCTTTTTTGGATAGTCCCAAATCTCGTGCTAAATCGTTTAATTCATGTTGATTGAATCCTTTACGAACAGAATCATTGGAAACTTTGAATTCTTCGTCGGTGGAGTCACTTCGATCTTTACTGGATTCACATTCTTGTATTTCTAAAGAAGGTAATTCTTGAAAAACTGGCACTAGAATTTCAGCTGAATGAGGCACAGGGCGTATAGCTGACGGTAAACTAGCGTACTCAATTTTATGTTTGTTTTTCTTGTTGAATCCTGATGTTTTCACTATGCAAAAGCAGCAATCACTTAAGTGATGTTTGGGCTATCGCCAAACCATTGGTATACCAAACAAAAGTTTATTACGTGTTCTCTTCGTCCACATTCGTAAACTCTCTACACACTGCTTGCACACTTTATGAGGGGCCCATGATTTATCTTGGTCACCTATTTTCACTTTAAAATAAGCAAAATAGGCTTGCCTGACAAATGTACTAATATTAGTCCGTTGAATGGGGATGGTAAAACTGCCACATATATAACAAAATGAATCAGGGCTGTTTAAGCACTTACGACGAGAACTACCAGAGGCAGACATAACGAAAATCTGTTCTGACATCTGAAAATCTGTGTATGTATATTCTTCACTGTATCAGAACGACACAGACCCGCGTACTTACAGTCAGTTACGCATCTCATGCGTAACTGACCGAACTAGTTTTGGATGATGCAACGTCACTCATGCCCCCACTCCTAGGTCGAAAAAGGTTCTCCGGTAGGAGAGCAGTAGTGACTTCTGTGATTCGCCAAGCTTAGTCGGATGCGCAACAACTGTAGAGAAAAAACTTGACGTGATAGAAAAAAACTAAATAAAGTTTTGAAATTAGCATGCCAATTTATGTATAAAACAGCTTAAATATCGAACTCAACAGAAATTATTTTTCGAATTGTTCCCCAGTGTT
This sequence comes from Cosmopolites sordidus, assembly GCA_031761425.1. Taxonomy (NCBI): domain Eukaryota; kingdom Metazoa; phylum Arthropoda; class Insecta; order Coleoptera; family Curculionidae; genus Cosmopolites; species Cosmopolites sordidus. Next base: position 239,556 of record JARFXV010001219.1, read on the forward strand.
ATCAATGTTATTACTAAATACTGGGGCGAGTATTACGGTACAATTATAATTATTTCTAACTTTTAAAAGAAACAAGACAAATATTTTTTGTTTATAATATGTTAATTTCGTTTATCAATTTTATTGTTGAAAATTATGTCCATCAAATGGGACCTATTAGTAGCAGCAATACAGCTTTGTGCTCTTTTTAACACATTTTCCATAATTTTTGTCAACATATCTAGTGTCAGCACAATTATGATGTTTTTGAGTTGCTGTATGGTTTGGGGCTTATTTATGAAAATTTTCCTTCAAAATTATTTTATTTTCTTACTTTTTTTATTTTATTATTATATTTTATTATCTTATTTTCCTTAAAAAATCACTATAAAAATATTTCTTAATAAGATTTATCGTTCATTATAAAGGTTGCATGAAAATTGTCAATTTTATGGAAATGGTTTATGATGGTAGTATTCTAATCGATTAGTATGGCCTACAGGCAACAGATTTGAAAAAAATTAATTTCATTTTATAAATTTCATATTGACCGATCACCGAATGCAGGAAGATCGCGCAAGAAACATTCTACACGGATATTTGGGTATGAGAAAGTTATCAGCGTAATGGTTTTCGCGTACCGTATTCTTCTTTTTCAAGAGTCATTATTTATGGAAATTCATCCCGTTTGCGTACTTTTCGGACTATTTCACGCCAGCGTTCTCTATTTCTGGCTTGGTCGCATGTTGGAGAAATGTACCAGTTAGTTTTATAATTTGGTCTGTTCGTCTTTTTGACTTTTAGAAGCCTCTATCTGTACCTGTGGCGCCAGTCTTTCTAGGTTATTGTCGTCCCTCCGTTCAATGTGACCGAATAATCTTTCGTTCATGAATAATTTGGGATGGCCTTGTAGGTTCATTATTTTTATGGATAATGGATGCGTTTGTTCATTGAGCAGTCCACGAAATGTGAAAGATCCGTCTCCAACACAAAAGTTAAAAGTAATCAATGCCCTTGAGGTCTTATTTTTTATGGTCCATGTTTCAGCGCGATGTATCAATACTGGAAAAACTAGCTAGCTAAGTTTTTATTATCTGTTTCTCTTTGTATTATGTGTCATGTCCATATCCTTCTAGGTCTTCTGAAAATTTCGCATTGCATTCCTTACTATTTTGAATCTTTTGATCTCATGATTGTTATTGCCTGTGTTTAATATTAAACTCCAAGATGGACGAAGGGCTTACTATCTTAAATTGCCTTGTTTGACTGATGTTAGGCATGTTGTTGTTTTGACGGGAGGTAATAATTAGTTTTGTTTTCTCCTGTTTATTTCTAGTGCGTCCCTTTCTATTTCATTAGTGAGCTAATGTCCAAAATAATGTGTTGGAAGGGGCGCGGGGCGCCTGTCAATAACTACGCGTTTAGGAATTTAGTCTGTATTAAGCGTTTCTCGGGAGCAGATCGAGCGTTGTGTGTGCGAGAATTTTGCAATAATAATGATTTGGCGACTATAGTGCAGAGAAAGTTCAGCAGTCATCGTGGTTTGCGTAACATTAAGGATGCGCCAAGTGTTAGCGCGAGGAATAATCGGTGCGTACTTTGTTGAAGATGGCAGGAGACGCACGCGCAGTTGCCGCCAATTCGGGGTGTTATATGGAATTGTTGGACAATGTTTTGTTACCTGAACTACGAAACTTTCCTGCTTATAATCAAAGAACACAGTTTCAGCAGGACGCAGCACACTTCCAAAACGTCTCTGCCACGGGTGCGTGAAATTTTCCCAAACTAAATTTTCCCCTTTTTCTTGTGGGGCTATCTAAAATCGAAGGTTTACGTCAATAAACCGGGCTCTTTGGTGTAGTAAAAAGAAAATATCCGACACGAAATGGCTGCCAGAGATTATGTTCCGAACCGGCCAAAGGAATTTTGCGGTTCGTTTAGATGAGTGCCGTGAGTGTGAATGTTTGGATGGCATTATTTAAAAAAAATTCTAAAGTATGTATTTCAATAATTAATAAAGGTTTTTTGATGGGCATCTCTCTTTAGTTTATATCGCTAAATCAAAAAGAAACTTTCTTGGGACACCTTGCATTTAACTGGAAAAATAACAGACTCTAAAATTAGGGACTGATAATAGAAGGGTCGCGTGTGAGGCGGAGTACCTCACATCAACATGTCTTTTAATACTGACGAGGCATTTTTAGAGTGATCCTTATATCTATTTCAATATTTCGTCAAACACTTTTTTGCTCTTTCCTCACAGTTTTTTTTTGGTGCGGTTTAAAAAAATAAATATCTAATCAATCAATACTAACCTTATAGACTCGGTTTCTTTCTGTTAACCTGTCAAATATCGAATACATGCCGTTCAGCATGGAGACGACTTCCATCGGAGTAATTCGACTGCAAATTTCGGTGAAGGTAACGACATCGCTGAACAAAATTGATACACTGTCGAACATCTGAAATGATGGAAAATACGCGTACAGTTAGATAGTTTTGAATATAAATTCTGAACAAAATATTGAATGTGTATATGGGGAAATTTGGCGTAAATTAATGGGAGAAGTCCCTTATATAAAGTGAAATTGCCGTTGACATGATAATTTATGTAATTTATGTATATGTAATTTTTTTTTTGGGTGTGGGCTTAGCAGTCCCATCCCGGAAAACAATTCCTGCCATCTGTCATCTGTCACCTGTCGTCTGCCATCTATAATCTGTTAACAACGACCACACCCTGTACATATTATTGAAAATACTCTGTATCCAGGAATCCCTGACCTGCGCCACGTGACCTTGATGCCGTCATCCGGTGACATTGACCTTGATGACGTCTGGCCCAAGTGTCCAAAATACTACTATAGGCCTACCGAAGTTTTGCAAAACAAACATTAAAGGCGCGTCAGATGTTAACAGGCAACTCTTCCAGAGAGGAACCCGACAGTATTACCAGATTGAACGCTACGCCACGAGTGTTATTACTTTGTTTGTTAGTACCCTTCGTACAAAGTCTCAGATTGGATTGATTTAATACATCGATCCGGTTGGAGGCGAATGTCGAAGGAAGTTAAGTCTCATTAATGGGCTGTAGCATCACAGGAAGAAGAAGAAGCAGCAGCAGCAGAAGCAGTAGTAGCAGCATTAGTAGTAATAGTAGTAGTAGTGGTAGTGGTAGTGGCAGTGGCAGTGATAGTGGTAGTGGTAGTGATAGTGGTAGTAGTAGTGGTAGATGTGCCAGATCTAATAGGCGGACAAGTCTCTTCGGTCTCGACTTCATCATATTAATTTCTTACTCATTCATACATCCCATGACCGGACACTCCCTTGGATAGACGAACATGAACCCAGTCCGATCAACGGTAAATTTCTCTTTTGAAATGACTCGAGAACAAAACTTCAACGTGACAACACGCGCTCAAGCAGATAAAACGGGACTTGTTGATACATCTAGGCCGCGCACATTGGACAAGCCTCCTGAAATACACTCGGTAAATTTGTATTATTTATGACCCAGAACTATTAAAAAAATGTTGGTTTAAAATTATCGCTCATAAAAAATCAGAGAATCAAAAAATCTCATATCATATAAGAAATTAGGGATTAGTATTTTTAACATGACCTACTGATAAATTCTATACCAGACGTCCGCTCCAGCGATTTCAAAAAGGCCGCGCTTACTAGGGCATTATTAAACGTTTTAAAGCTTTTTATAGAACATTTGTTAAAAAAAAAATATTAGCCATTAATACTACTGAATCAGCTCAAGAACTCAAAGAAAATAAGCGTTTTGGATGCAATGTATCTAATTAAAAATGCTTGGGACCTAGTGTGTATGATGAACACATACAGGAAGAAGAGCTTATTGATACATATCAACAGGCAATTAATGTGATGCAGCAATTAAATTAAAAAACTTTGTTGCAATACGTGGCCACCTGTCAACTATGTATTTAATATCTATGTTGGGTCTTCCAACTCCAAGATATGTTAGTAGTCAAGAAAATCCGACAAAACAAAGTATGTATATATTTGTAGTTTCTAAAAATAATATGTTATATATTAATTATTCATTTTTTATTAAATTCACTCTTACGCTTTTTCTCTCTTAGATGGATAACTCCCTTAAATGGACACTTTTTTAGGGTCCCGTAAGTCTCCGCCCAACAGATGTTTTACTGTACTCAAATATAGATGAATAATACGGGAACTGGGCCAGGGTCAATGGCTCACATTTGGCTAACATAATTTTTAAAAATTAATTAACACACAATTTAAAGACAAAGTAAACAAACATTCCATAAAGAAAATTTGTCTTGTTTCTAAAGTATTGTTGAAAAAGTAATGAATTATTAAAATGTTAGCGTGACCCCCATCCCGTCCTGTATTATCCGGATACTGAAAAGAAAAATTATGTATTTTGTATTTATTCGACAATACCAGTAGCAAATTTCACATAATCTCATCGAATATCATCTCAGAAATGACGTAGGATATAAATGAAGGACGCCTGACGTACTCGAGAGCGAATATCAGAAAATATGATACCATTACCATATTATCAGGTTATATTTGGGGACGATCAAATTTCCATTTCAACCAGATTTTCAGTTGCCGAAAGAAAATCCGGAACTAACTCGTGGAGAAAGGGGGATTTCACTGTAGACAGGAAATGTTTTATCTTGGAATAGTATTAAAATAATTGAAAATATTATATTGCGTTGGACAAACATAGGAAATTTTGGGAAAGTTGGTGGCTGATAATTTATACCTATACACTATATACCTATATAGTGTTGTCAGTGGACAACACTATATAGGTACGAGGGTTAGTTGAGAAGTTTTGAAATAAGTGAAATTTAATAAAGAGAATAATTTTTTATTCATTTTATATACTCTAGATAACTGACCAAATTTCGACTGACAAAAGAATGGGTACTTACGAACTTAATGAGCAAAATCTGCAGGATTGAATTTCTTCGTGCTATCTTTCACTAAAAAAAAATTGAGGCTCCATTTCTGAAACTGATTGTTAATTGGTGATGAAAAATGGATTATGTACAATATCGTGTAACAAAAAAATCGTGGGGGCTGTCTGGGTCAGCAGTTTAAGGTACGGTGAAAAACCTGAAGAAAATTATGCTTGGCATTTGGTGGGATTCGAAGGGACCCTTTGAGCTTTTTCGACGCAACGAAACCATCAATACCAACCTCTAGTGTTCTCTAACTATGAACTGAACTAACTATGAATCGTCCGAGGGGATCAATTGAAGAAAAATGTTACTTCCTATTTTTACTTTATATATAGAAATTAATATAATTTATTATTTAGATTCGTTTTGAAAACGGAGGTAGAAGACCCTCCGAAACGTTAACGTTAAAAGTTTGTATTTATTTTAGAACATTTCTATATGTTTAAAAATTTTGTTCGTTTAATTATTTATTATTCACGTATGGGCCCTGCTGAACCACGCGAAGTACAATTAGAGGCGTTTGTTGTCGTTAGCCTTCTTTTGCGCCCATACTAATTTAATTCTTTCGTTATGAGCTTTTTTCCTTTCGTCAGACCATGTTGTTCCAGTCTTCCTACATTTTTGCTCTGGCCAACCTCCCAAACGTTAACCTTGTGTCTGAAACAGCCTCTATCCTAAATTTCACATTGTGTAATATTTGCTGATCTTAGATCCTCTTTAATTGCAGCAATCCATTTAATTATTTCTACTTTAGCTCTACTCCTATTTTCATAGAATTGGACTATTTGTGTAGTTAGCCTACTCGGATTCATCCGTTTTATGTATCCGTAAAAGTTAAGTCTTCTTTTTCTTATATCGCTATGTATATCCGTGTATTGTTTGATTTCTTGGTTTTCTCGAAGTCGGTATGCTGTGCCATTTATTTGTTTGGTGCCTACGATTTTTCTTATGATTTTTCTTTCTTTCTTTTCAATGTCCTCGATGTCTCTCTTTCTATTCAAAATGAGCATTTCTGCCCCATATAGATATTCTGGTTTAATAACTGTGTTGTAATGTCTCAATTTTGTGTTTTTAGATATGCATTTTTTGTTGTAAATATTTTGTGTCAGTCTGAATGCCGTTTCTACTTTTTGACATCTACCCTTATTGGCCGCTTTTTCCAACCCATTTGCCATTATTATTTCATCCAAATATTTGAACTGAGAGACTCGTCTGATGCTACCATATTTTGTTTTTCGAAATGGTGTTCTTAGTCTGGTGTAGGTCATGTATTGTGTCTTTTGAAAGGAAATTTGGAGTCCTACCTTTTCTGCTGTTTCTTTTATGATTTCAATCTGTTTTTGTGCCGTTAATATATCTTGAGCCAAAATTGCTAGATCATCAGCAAACGCCAGACAATCTATTTTGATGTTAGTTCTCCCCAGTTTAATGGGCTGGTCAATATTCCGGGCCGATTTTTTTTCACGGCACTCCTGTATTATTTTTTCTAGAACACAGTTAAATAAGAGTGGCGAGAATCCATCCCCTTATCTCACTCCAGTTTTAATTTCGAAGGGCTCTAAGATTAACTTTTAACCTTGTGTTAGTTAATGTTGCTTTAATAATTGCCAGCGTTTTCAGGTCTAGTCTTTGTTCTTTCAAGATTTGGAATAAAGATTCCCGGTTAATAGAATCGTATGCTTTTTTGAAATCCACAAATGTATAGACGAGATTTTTATTGTACAGTTTTTGATGTCCTAGGATCAACTTCAGATTCAGGATCTGTTCAAGGCAGGATCTGCCAGGTCGAAAACCTGCTTGATATTCACCAACTTTAGGTTCTAGCTGTCCCTGTGCTCTGTCTAGTAGGCATTGAGATAGAATCTTGTAACAAACTGGGAGTAGAGATATCCCTCTGTAGTTGTTTATATCCGTTCTATCTCCTTTCTTGTGTAGTGGGTGGATTAGAGTATCTTTCCAATTTTCCGGAATCCGTTCGGTTCGCCAAACTTCTTGTAGAATTTTGGTTATTTCCTTGATTGTTCTTGGGCCAGCGGATTTCAAAATTTCAGCAGTGATTCCATCTTCACCAGAAGCTTTGTTATTTTTAAGTCGCTTAATTTGCCCAATTATTTCATCCTCATTCGGTGGTAATGAATCTGGGTTTGTTTGTTTAGAGTTTATTGTTGGTAATTTGTTTAAGGGCTCAGAACAGTTTAGTTGTTCAAAATATTTCGCAAGTTCTTTGCAATTGTCTTGGTTATTTAGAGCTAATTGTCCGTTTCCCTTTTGGAAGCAAATACTTTGGGGTTGATAGCCTGTTAATTTAGTTTTAAATGTTTTGTAAAAGTTTCGGGTGTTATTTTTTTTAGAAATCTTTTTCTATTTCATTAAGTTGTTTTAGTCTAATTAGTTTCGATGTTTCTTTTCTTACTTCCAAAAATATGTTATAATTTATTACTGTTTTGTTCCAATCTTTGAATGCTTTATTTCGACTTAATACTGCTTGCTCGCAAACTTCATCCCACCATGGATGTTTTCTACGTTTTCGTAAAGGGACCAACTTTAAGACTGTTTTAATAATTTTTCGTTTCAATTCTTGCCAGTTCTGTGCTGGTTGTTTATCAAGCTCTTCTGTTAGAGTTGGTTTTATTTACGTAGGGTCGAACTTTTGTATTAGCAGTCGCTTTTGAATAAGTTTTCGATGTTTTATACTAAGTTTGATTTTAGTCAATTCTAGTAGTGAGCCGCGTTTTCAACGTTTCAGATTTGTAAAATCTCGACGTTTCGGCTTTCACTTTGAAGCCATTTTCAATAGAATCTGGTTGATTTACTCCGAGGCGTCAACTTCCCAAAATGCATAACTACAAAAGGACGTGGGCGGCGCGAGCTCTGTATTAATAGGTGAGGTTTTGGGTGGGGCGCTCGGTTGAGGGGTGGGGGTGAGACTGGAGGTGGACGTTCATCATTCAGACATTATGAAGAAAAATGGCCAGAATCAGTCATCAGGAACGGCGTTGCGTTTTAACATGAATAATGCGCGACCACATGTTTTATTCATGACCCGGCAAAAATTGTTGAGCTAGAAAATTGGGGTATTTTGGCCCATCCACCTTACTGACTGGACATCGCACCCTCATACTACTATCTATTCTGCTCCGTTCATAATACTTTAAACGGGAAATCTATTAAAGTGGAAGAAGATGTGAAAAACAACCTGTTGACATTTTTTATCAGTACTTTTCGGCAAAAAGGTAACAAAGTTGGCAAAAAGTTGTGAATAATAATGGAAATTACATTAGTTATGTTAACAGACTTAATACATTTTTACATAAACTATTTGCATTTCTCTTTCTTTTAAGAAAATCCCAATGAACTTACCGGATAATCCAGTGCAATATTAATTCTAGGATATTCGATCTATTTAAAACACTTTTACCCCTTTTATTTTATCTAGGTTAACCTTTAAATGGAAACAAGTTCAAATAAACTCCCCATCAGGCCAACACGTATATTATCAGTGTTAGATTCCGTCGTTTTCTTGAGTTTATTTACAAAAGCCGAGACTGAGCTAATTGTAGGCACAACAATTCTGGCCTACTTCATGTATAATGGAAAATCTTTTACACCGAATGTAGGTTCTATTAAAGCAAGAATCGGAATGATGAGTTTTGTTAGGGTTGAAGTATTCAAAATAAAATGTATTATATATTTTACTGATGTAATAAAGTTGTAAAATTGTTAGTATAAGGCTTTATTGTTATTATTAAGTTGTTAAGAAAGTTATTGCAGTTATTAACCATTAAATTGAAATGCACATATCTCAACTCAAACAAAACTTTATTAGTCGAAATAAAAACAAGTCAAATCAACATACTTTTGCCAATGAGAAGTTTATTTATACCGGTTGGGTAAAATTCTGGTGGTCTGGAGGCGACGAGGCGGGGCGAATTTCTCGCGCAGGAAGTTGCGAGATGCTTGAAAAAGTGGTTGTCGGTAGGCGAGAGATCAGGCGAGTATGACGGATAGTCGAGAGTTTCGCAGCTCAGCTCATGCATCTTTTGTCGCGTGATCATTAATACGTGTGGCCGAGCGTTGGCATGGAGGAGAATTGGTACCTTCCTGTTGACAATTCCCAGCCACATACCCGGCAGTTTTAGGCGCATTTCGTCGATGTGTTGGCAGTACTTCTTCACTATAATCATTTTGCCCGGGTTCAGGAAACTGTGATGAATCAGACCGGCCGCAGACCACCAAACGGTTACATGATTTTATTTTGGTGCATTTCCGGCTTTGTGAAGTGTTGTGGAGCTTCGACGCTATCCAACCACTTGACCAATCATCGCCGATTGTTGTAAAAAACCGATTTTTCATCGCATGTCAAAATCCGTTCGGAAACGGATTGTTTTTATTGTGTGAAAGACGAGCATACGACGAGCATAAAAGACGAGATTTTCATTTACTTCATGCGGCACCCATTTATCGAGCTTTTTGACATTTCAATCTCCTGTATATGGTTTGAAATCATCACATGCGTTACGCCTAATTCAGAAGCAAGCTCCCGAACAGTGCGCAGATTGGCTTCGACTAAGGCCCTCAATATCCAATGGCGGAATACTACGCTTATCTTTTTCAAGGTTCTCATCGCCGCTACGAAATATTTGAAACCGCCAGCGCGCAGTACTTTCCTTAGTGGTTTCTTGACCAAACGTATTGTTGATACCGTGAGCGGTTGCGGTAGCTTTTTGCCTTAATTTGAACTGGAAGAAGAATATTGTGCGAATTTGCTTTCTGTCCATGTGGTATTTAAAGCTCTGAAAAAATTGGCCAAATTATTCTAGAACAATATTGATACCACACTTAGATAAAACGTAAAACGCGTTTTAAAATGACATATGAAGTCAAAGCAATTTAATGCAAATTTATTTGATAATACAGCATTTAAAATTAAAATAACAAAAAATGCTATAACTTTTTTAGCAACCTAATAGTGTAGTCATTGTTATGTTTTTTTTTTAATTGTGTTTGCTTCTACTTGATGGAAATTCATTACAAATGTGAAATAAAATATTTTTTTTTACAAAATTTCCATTTTATTATTAATGTTTGATGCGTTTCGCTAGCACTTTAGCTTCGTCAGAAATATTTTTTGTTGTATAAACGTCTTGTATTTATAGCCATTCCAACATAAAAAAATATTTAGTTCTCACCAAGGTAAAGTGCTAGAGCAAAACACATTAAATATTTATAGTAAAGTGGAAATTTTGACAAAAATAGTTTTTACTAAACATTGTTATGCCCAATAATGTTAATAACCGTGGTAAGTAGCCATAATATATAGTAGGATCTATATATTCGAGTACGTTTGATTACACTGTCTTTTGGTCCAAAAGGTTTTGAAATTCCTGACAATGAAAATAATTCACCTTTGGCGTTATTTGCAGGAACAGTGAATGAGCCAAATTTCAACGATATTATAACTCAAAAGGATGATATAAAATGGTGTAAACGTATTTTTTATAATCCTGATATAGTCTGGAATGAATTAGACCGAAGCAATGATGAGTCCGAAGTACTAAGCCCGTTAGAATATTTTAAAAATATATAAATGGCGATGAGTTTGAAAAAATGGCAAACTTTCTAATATATATATATATGCCCATCAAAAAAATGTTTACTTCAAATCAACGAATTTACTAGAATTAAAAAGTCTATTTGGATTGAACATTGCGGTTAGCTGCCTAAAATTTCCAACAGTTCGGCTGTTTTGGGATAAAGTCTTAAGATTTTTCTAACTTCGAACGAATTTACATTAATCAATCAATAATTCGGAGAATCCAGAAAATTGCTATGATAAATTGAATAAGGTACGCCCTTTTTATGATGCCATCAGAAATCGATGCGCAGAGTTAGATTTTGAAGAAACTTTATGCATTGACGAGCAAATCGTGTCGTTCGGGGGACATCAAAATCAAACAACAACACAACATATCAAACAGTACACAAAAGGTAAACCAACCTTCTGGGGTATGAAAATATTAATTTTATGTGGAAAATTTGGAGTGGCATACGATTTCGTGATTTACCAGTGGGCTTCTACTGGTTTGGACGTAGACAACCGAAAAACATTTCTCCTTGGAGCTTCAGTGGTCATTCATTTTCAGAATGAGTACAAAACGAAGGTCACAAATTGTATTTGGACAATTATTTTTCATCGTTCCAATTTCTGCAAGTCCTAAAGAATACAAAAATATATGCTGCTGAAACAGTAAGAGTGAATAGATTTATGAAGGCTCCATTATTGGATGACAAACAGTTGAAACCAAGGAGATAGGGGGTCCCATGATGAATTGACAAGCGAAAATAGAGATATTGCATTAGTAAAATGGATGAATAATCGTACGGTAGTACTCGTTTCTAATTTTGTTGGTATTAGGCAGGAAGACTTGGTTTCTAGGTGAGATAAGACCGAAAAGTACGTGGATATTACAAGGCCTGAAATTGTAAAATTATAAAATCACTCAATGGGTGACGTTGATTTACTCGATCAAATGATCGAATTATATAGAATTTATATTCGTTCTAGAAAGTGGACACTTCGCCTAATATTTCATGCAGTTGACTGGGTTGTTGTCAACAGTTGATTTGAATATAGGCATGTTTAAAATCGACTACACATCCTAAAGAATATCAGGTAGATCTTTTAGACTTCCGTTTACGTTTGGCGGAATGTTTGGTAAATGTTGGTAAACAAGTTCAATGTCAAGGCGTAAAGACCAAGCAGCGTAACACCTGAGGTATCAAGATCAAACGTTCCAAAACGCAGTGAAGAAAATCAGGTCACGCTCAGAAGTATAATACGATTCCATAGATCATCTGCTACATTGAGACGATGACTTCGAGTGGGGGAAAATTTTATTTCTGTCCCTACTACAGATCCCCCACCATCATAACCACCTTAAGATGTAAATACTAACAAAAATATAAGTCAGTCTTATGGGTATAAGCCACCCAGTGCTGTTGTTGTGTTAGAATTCTGCATATACTTTTTTCCCATGGAAATTCGTTACTTTATTAATTAATTTTTAAGAATGTTTAATTTCTGCGTAAGGGATCCAAATTTTTTATCAACAGACGCAACAACAGCTTCTTTTACTAGGAATGGAAACATGTTACTAGGAAACATGTTACATAAAGTGCATTTCGATGGATCGAAGTAAACAAGACGATGAAAGGGGTTGATCGAAATAAACACGACGTTGCCATTGTTGTCACTTTTGACGTGGTCCCGCGAAAATGGTTGCATTTTGGACACACGTCATACGGAAACTTTCTGTTCAAAAAAATATAAAGAATCGTTGATTAATTTCACGAAAGTATTTTCACTTACACTCCGTATACCGGACTATATCTTCACTCTTCTATTCAGTACCTGGGTTAAGATCTATTAGAGAAAAATTAATAGTAAGCCGTTTTAGCTAGTTTTAATCGAGTTAGAAACTATCAGTATTCTGTCCACTAATGAATTAAAAAAAAAAGTTCAAAGGATGTGTATCATCAGAAGTTGATAAAGCATCATTCCTCGAAATTGTCTCTCATTTTCAGAATGGCATAGAAAATTCCGGTTCACGTATAGAATTGCAACAAACCACCAAACTGGCTTTAAGAAATTCAAATTCGTACAGTAATCGCAACAGATTTTGGCCTGCATGCCCTGGAAAGGGAAAGCTAACTTCCAACCAAATCGAATGCTAAGTCTCCAGTCTCATTATTTTATTATGGTAACATCTTCAAAACGATACGATTAGTTTTATTTTTTACCGAATGAAATCTAATGAACTAAACTATTTAGAAAATTACCTCACAGGTGTCGATTGGATTTTCACCTTTCCTTAGACGATCTGCCACTTGTTTCGGAATCATCTGATAGAGTAGTTCGTCTGTTCGCTTCATCTCTTCATCTAATTTCTTCATAGACTCTTCCAGCTTCTTACTTTTTTGCTGTTCCTGGTCCAACGCTAATTTTAGTTCTACTGATTGTTGAGTACCAGCTAACATGAGATCACTGAAAGAAAAATAAGTATCAGATCAGTTACACTATATTTACACTTCTATCAATACATGTTGTGCTGCCATCTCTTGTTCGTTCGTAATTATATAAAGCGTCACAGCAGCTTTTGAGCGCTGGTGTAAAAAACAAGTTTGTTTTGTTTTAAATCGGGTAAAAATACCACAGAAACTTTTGAAATGATTCAAATTTTTTAATATAATAAACCAATTTATAGATCATTGGTTCAACGTTTTGCATTAGTTGGGAACATTTCGTGCTGATAGAGAGAATGCGAAACATGGCACTGAATTTTAATCAATCAGTAATAGATTCAATTGAAGAAAATATCTAAAAAGTGCTTGATATTCTTTGCAATGATCACAAACCCGAAGAAAGCTGCAAAAAACGACCTAAAGATGTGTCTTTAAATTGGGCAAAAATGTTGTTTGGCGTACAGTCATTGTATGTTTCTTTAACAAAATTTAATCGTTTACTCCTTGCTAAATTACCACTATTATATGGAAGAATTGTTTTAAATAGAACATTCTCTACACTTTTTATGTCAGTTTGTACGAGGGTCGTTCGAAAAGTTTATGACTTGATATAGATATGCCGTAGATATGATCAAATAATTATGCTATTTCCCAGGGATGATTTGTTAGATTGTCATCAAATAAAACAAAGAACTTTTGACATTCTCTGAAAAATGGATGAAACTGAAATTCGAGGTGTCAAAAAATACCCCTTTGAAGAATTATTTCTTTCGTTTTCTAGGGCAAAAGAGTGGGCTGCTGAATTAAAACACGGTCATATGTCCATTGAAGATGTTGAATGTGCGGGACGTCTAAAAATCACTATAAATGACAAAATACTTACAATCCTTACAAATCTTTACAAATTTACAATGCGTTTTTAAGTTATTGTCGACTAAAGGTCCATGAGGTGATGTCCGTGAAGTGATCCTACTATAAGAGTAGATGCAACATGTATTCACCATGATAATGGTGGTCGTCAGCTCGATACAAGTATGACTTCTGTCATGGCTATTGATTTTGCTGAGCCATTGTTGAAGAATCATAGGTTTTATAGTGACTCAAATAACCCACCTTATATTTGCATGCCTTCCGCATGCTGGGCATTTAAGGTTAGGACAATACAGAATTGGTACATGCCCCTGTTTGGGTTTTTGCGCCTGCCATTTGGTTTTTATTTTCTTCAGGGAACTGCACAGCCCTGTATGTCTCCTCACGCCATTTGGGTCTGTCTTGGTTTTGCGTCTTTTCTCATTCAGACACGCTTGACAAAAAGTTCTATCCTATTTATGGACTTACCAGATTTCGTTTCTTATTCTTTAATTCTTTTTAATCTGCTTCGGCATCCTAGTATTCTGCACCATTTGGAAATGACTTAATCATCTTAACTGAGCTTTTATGATCTGGGATTATATACTCAAACTTTTGGTTCTTTCAAGTAGCTCCACATTGGTCTGATAGTCTTGTTATTTTATTCTTAGGATTTTCCCGGAACAGCTTTAATGAAATCTATCGAGTTTTATTTGCTGAAAGCAAAGCAGCTTTAAGCTAGCTATATATAAGTATAGCTATGGAGTTTTATCACCATAAAGAAGAATGGAAATTATGATGGCATTGTAAACAATAATTTTAGTGTATTCTTTTAACTCTTGGTTACTAAACATCCTTCACATTAGATGTCCAAAATTGGCACCAACACATTTCATACTATATATAACCTTTTCCAGCATGTCAGTAGAGTAAGAAATTTAATATTTCAAAACGGGAAAGCATGCTACTTCTTCCAGTAGTTGACCATTCACAACGATATGAACTGTTTCTCTCTCCTTATTTGGAGCAGTTTGTTCCAATATTTTTATTTCTCATTAATTTTAAGATCGAACCGTTTATAACGCCGTTACACATAACTAAATCTTAATAACCTAATCATCCGCATACTGCTGCTCTACGAAGCTAACCTCCTCTGTTTTTGATTTGGCTTTAAGTCGCCATCTGACATGATGCAGGAGAATGCACCGAAGGCGTCGGCGCGAGCACACAGCCCTGCTTAACATCGATCTTAACCTCAAAAGCTTCAGTTTCATCCATTTGTGTCAGAACTTTTGCATTCATGCCATTGTGAAAAATTGTAGTCATGTGCACCAGCCTAGGTGGGCATCCTATGATGTCTAAAAGTTTTAAATAAATAAATAAATACACACTTTATTTAGCATATGCAGCTAATAGTAACAAAACAAAATCAATATACAAAAAAAAATATAAGTAAGAAAAATTCTAAAAAATCTTAACAAAAGAAAATACAATCAAAAGGCAATAACCAACATTGTTCAAATGATAAAACACTCTATTGCTTCAAATAATAATTTAACAGTCTATTAAATACATGCACATTAGGAGCGCTCCCTAGGTGGGCTGGCAAAGCATTGAAGAGACAAACACCTTCCCAAAACAATGTCTTCTGGAGAGCAGTAGTTCTCACAATTGGTACATCATAATTGTTCTTAGAACGGACATCGTAAGCATGCATATTTACTTTTTGTACCAAAAAAGTATTCAAATAATCGGGCAACAAATTATGTTTTATTTTATATATCAATCGAATGTTAGCTCCTTCAATGGCCCGTGCAATTGAAAACCAATCCAATGACCGCAACATTACCTCTATCGGTGTATACCTATTACAGTTCAATAGTACACGCATAGCCTTGTTCTGCTGTATTTGAAGTCTACCAATACTCTCCTTATTACATGATATCAGCACAGACATACAATAGGTAAAATGAGGTAAAACTATAGTATTATATACAAGCCTCTTGGACCATGGTGATAATTGTGACGATTTACGTCTAAAGAACCCTATTTTTTTCCCAATATTTCTACATAGATAACTGACATGATTACAAAATGTTAGCTGAGGATCCAACAGTACTCCTAAGTATTTAATTTCATTTACAATTTTAATATCACAATTATTTATATTTATTTTTAACCCTAACTCATTAAATATTTTGCAGTTTGCTTTAGATCCTATCACCATGCACCTTGTTTTCAGTTCGTTTAGTTTAAGTTTATTTTTGCATAGCCATCTAAATAGTAATACCAGTTCACCATTCAATGTTTCAACCATCTCAGGCAAATTATACCCAGACACAGATATGAGAGTATCATCTGCAAAAAGACTAATAAAATATTTATCCAATATTGTAGAAATATCGTTGATATATATCAAAAATAGCAACGGGCCCAAAACACTACCCTGAGGAACTCCCCACGCACTTTCCCTCTTTGCCGACACTTTTCCCTCTACCCTCGTCCTATGATGTCTGTCTGTTAAGTAACTTTTGATCCATTTTAAGGCTTTCGATCTTACATCATAACTTAATAATTTTTTACACAGTATATCCCGGTCAATAGTTTCGAATGCTCGCTTTAAATTTATAAATACACTAAGCACAGTTTTTCCGATCTTTATATCGCTCCTCCATGTTGTGCAGACATACTGAATAGCCGTTTCACAAGAATGTTTTGTTCTAAACCCTGATACACCCTGATAACAATTTATTGGTTTCAAAATAAATTTTCAACTCTGTATATACTATAGTCTCAATGATTTTATCAACAAGAGGTAATAAATTAATTGGTCTAAAGTCACTTGGTATACTAGGCTTTGGTATTTTTGTAATTGGTACAATAATGCTGGTTTTTAAGTCCTCAGGAAATGTATTCGTTTCAAAACTTGTATTAATTAAGTACAATAAAGGATAACCGATGACACAATTTTTTTTTTTCATTAACCTTATCGTAATTTCATTGTCACTCGTACTTCGGCTTTTTAAACTAAACAAAACTTTTCTTAATTTGTTTAGAGTAACATGTTTAAACTCAGAAAAATCGTGAGTCTTGCATACTTTGACATCACTGCTCCAGTCCTGCTCTTCGATACTCTGTTCTACTTCATTCAAACTATCGAAGTAAAAGTTATTGAAGTTCTCCTCCGTAGGTCCGTAGTGAGTATCAAAGTCGATTCGCGAAAAATCGGCACGCCCCTTATCATTGCCCAGCAAATCCTTTATTGTTCTCCACATCTTCCTCCCGTCCCCCCTACAAGCATCGATATTATTATTAAGGTACTTTTTCCTCTCAAGTCGCAACATGGATAGTACAATATTTCTTTTCTGCTTATAAATTCTCCAATCATGTTCATTCTTTGTGAAAGAAAACTTTCTATACGCTCTGTCCCTCTCAACTTGAGCATTTCTTAGCTCTTTGCTCATCCAAGGGAACTTTCTAGGTTGTACTAATTTTAAGGGAGCAGTTATATCAATAGCATCATGTAGAGTTTGCATAAAATCAACATATAATTTACTAACGTCAATGGAATTGTAGTCCCAATCATTCCCCATTAACTAAGTAATCAGCCTCGAGACTGCTTGCTCATTCAGATTCCGAGCATACGTATGTTGAGGTGTTTCACATACAATACCCTGAAGTTTAAACTCGGTACCAATAATCTCATGATCGCTTATCCACATTATATTTCCACATTTACAGTTTCCACATTATATTTCTGTCAACGAAGTCAAACGCCATTGCCAGATCCACAAAAGCCACAAATAGACTTTTATTTTGTTCTCGATATTTTTCTTGTATTTGACAAAGAGAAGAGAAGCAGTTCGTGGAACAGCAGATATGATCTGCTGTTCCACGACCTGCTCTGAATCCACAGCGATTCTCCGGCAGCATTGGTTCAATAATACCAGTCAGCCTTTTCAGTATGACTCTAGCTAGAATCTTTCCTGCAGCAGAGGGCAATGATATACTCCGACAGTGGTATTAGTCAGGTTTATCTACTTTTTTAAAAATGGTTACAATGCAAGCATCTCTAAAATCTGATGGTATTTTCTGCTCTCTCCAGCACCGGCAGATTATTTCGTGGAGTTTGTTTACAATTGTACTGCTACCAGCTTTGTATATCTCACCGGTATTTCATCCATACCTTCGGCTTTGTTATGTTTTACGATCCGGACTGCCATTTCTACTTCGTTCATGGTCGATTCTTCGCCCATGCTCATAACGCATCTAGGCCTTCGAGAGATGACCCACAAGTTTCTTTTTTATTTTAAATTTTGTTATACGACGTATCTTATGATACGACAGAAATAAAGCAGCAGTCCAAACTGAGTGAAGGATTAGGTAAAATTGTTCTAAAGAGAACGAAAACGGTTCCATTTGCAGGAAAAGTTATGGCTACAGTTTTCTAGGATTTTCTCGGTGTAGTGTTCATAGGTTGACAAAAGGCAAAACTAATGACAATCGATAGGTGTCGCTATCAAGCAAAATGTGAGTTTGCGCGCTTCTTGTTTGCGTATTTGTTTTCGTTAATTAATGCCATTGAATGTTATTTTACATAAAATAAATAGTTTCAGATCATTTAATTTGGTTTTTGTTTCATTTAAATTTACATTTCGGACGTACTAAAAAATCACTCTATATCATCGAGGAGTATTACGCTTGACTACTGAACCAACTGTTTTTTTTTTTGCTAAACATCCAATAACTAAAAGAAAGTGCACTTTCATCACAATAATGTGCATGTTGATGCAAAACAACAAATATGACTTCCTTATTCCAAATTTGAAGAATGATTTCATTCATGATCTTAAATTTAAATGATGAGATCAAACCCAAAACGACTGTTTATTTTACAGAACTTGACAAATCGCATTGAATTCAGGGTATTAAGTTGGAATCTCGTCGGTCTAAATATATTGACTACAGAGTGAGTACATTGAAGAATAAGAAAAAGAGCACTAAGAATTTCTTTTTGAGCAACCTTCGTATACTGATAATTATAACCGAATGTTTGGATAGATAATTGAAACTGAAACTTTAGTCGGGATTCGTATTTTGGACTAAAACTGACCCAAATTTAAATCCAAGCAGAACTTTCTGCTAGTATCATAGTATGAACAATAATATTCCTAACTGTAAAATTTACTCCGTTTATTTTCTACGCACAGAAACCAATTTTTGTGGTAATAAGAAGTTACAAACTTGCACAAAAGAAAATTTGTTTTTTAACAGAGCTGGTGTAAAGTAAACCAACTAAAATGAGGTTTCTTAACAAAGTTTTAATAAAGTTTCAAGTTATGAAGATTATACAAAAATTGTTTCAAATAAATAAAGAAATCGGACGTAAAAAAGTACACAATACCCAAGTTTTTTGCTAATTATTTTTCATATACTCTCAGTTGAATTATAAAGCCACATTTTTAAATCAAATATCCAGAACTGGGAGATTGAAATTGACTTGTATTGATTGAGATATCCCTCCTCAATCTTCATATATTTTTTTCCTTTATTTGGATTTTTCGCCACTATCTAAAACTCAAAAAATATCAAAAATACCTGTCCTTATTTAAAGAAAGAATCACTGGGTAAAAACAAAAAACCAAACGGAGACAAATTTCTCAGTGATTCTTTTTTGTAATAAATTTGCCTAACGAACAAAATTTTAAAGATATAAAAATGTTATAAAAAATTTTACAAACTTTTAACATTAACGTTTCGGAGGATACTCCCCCCCGCCCCGTTTTCAAAACTAAACTAAAAAATAAATTATATTAATTTGTAATATATAAAGTAACGAGTGAAAGTAAATATATTTTTTTGTATATGCCAACGATACTTACATTGACAACAATAGATTTTCATGACAGTGACATACTACCAAAAAATATATATAGGTAATGTTTACTGTGTGATTGTGTATTCAAATATTTAAATGTGTTTAATTGTATTCTTTAGAATCGGGAACCATATTGAATTTAAATCTACCGAAGGCATAGCAATACAGTTATTTTTATTTAAATTAATTATAGCGGTTTCTTTTAATCTTCTGTATTTTGTTACCGATTCTTTTAATACCGTTTTGGAATTATTCCAATTGATTTTATGATCCGATTCCCATGCGTGTTGACAAATTCTAGATTTATTAAAATTGCCCTTTCTAAGAAGATTTTTATGCTCTTTTACTCTAACATCTAACGGTCTAGATGTCTCACTCACCTATATAGAATTTGCCACATTAAAAACCTAAATAAAGGACAAAAATATATGAACACGCCACAATCATTCAGTCATTACTCATTCTTCATATCGACCCGATCTGTCATCCTTCGATAATCACATATTTTGGTCGTCTAATTTTCACTTAATTCATTGGAATTCTTCAAGGGGGAAATTTTTCATTGATAAGAATGTTTTGGTTGGGATATCCTCTCTCATTCTTCATATCTACCGAATTTTTTTAATCCTCCAGTAATCACTTATTTTGGTCGTTTAATTTTCACTTAATTCGTTAGAATTCTTTAATTAAAAAACTGTCATTAATAAGAATAGCTTTAAAAGTCACCAGGATCAGTTTCTCATAGATACGAGGGTTGTTATTTATGTATCCGGATAATAAATAACAATTCATATTTATCATTGAAAATGGTTTTATTATTTTTCATAATATTTTACGCGATGATCAATATAATTTTCCATATGTTTGAACCAATTTACATAGCACTTTTTCCATTCCGATTGAGGTATTTTTAGAATATGCATTTTGAACGCATCAACCGCTTCTTCTGACGTCGACAATCGTTGACCACGTAATTTATTATTTAAGGACGAGAAAAAAAAAGAAATCATTGAGTGCCAAGTCAGGACTGTACGGCGGATGACCCATCAATTTGATCAAATATTGACTTGTTCGGTCAGATGTGTGAGAGCTCGCGTTGTCATGTTGAAGAATGATCCTTCGTCGTTGGTTGTTCTTTCTTATTTCCTCAAAGACTTTCAACAATCCACTTCTGGCAAACAAATGGTTGTGTACCTTTCAAAATTAATTTTTCTAGTGGTTACGACGATTCTCTAGTGGCACTATAGCTACATGCACATTATTCTAAAAAAACAGGCGACAATTTGGTTCGAAGTACTTCTTGCGGGAACAACTTTTGTTGGGTTTGGCTCATTTTGAAAAACAGTCGACTGTTATTTACGTTTGGGCTCATACGAATAGATCCAATTTTCGTCACCTGCGTAGATATTATACATGGCTTTTGACGCACTACGATTGTATTTTTTGAGCATTTCTTTGCACCAATCGGCCCGAGCCTATTTTTTAACGATTGTCAAATTTTACGGAATCCATCAGGCACAAATCTTTTATACAGCTAAATGTTTATGCAAAATCTTATATACGCTTGTCATACAAATGCTCAGGGATGCTTCAATCTCACGGTATGTCACATGACGATCTTGCTTTATCAGTTGGCACACAGTATCGATGTTTTTTGGCGCAACAACCGATTTTGGGTACCCTTCTTTAAATTCGTGGGTGAGCAAACGGCCACTGATATACAGTGGTTTTAGATAGTGCTTTATCGCTAAAAGCTGAAGTGAGCTATTATCTCAACTGTTGTTGAGCTAATCCACGTCGAAAGTCGTAGTCAATCATCGCACGAAAATTCTCATAAGTTAATTCCATTTTTAACTGAGATACAATTTTCCACTGACTGAACAACTCAAATAGCGTCCGTATGATTCAAACGCTTTGAAAATATATTAATCATACTGGAGAACCTTTAAAGTCATTTAAAGTTGATGGTGGCTGGGGTATTCGATTAAGAGTTCGATAAAACTGGGACTATCGTTGGCTAGTCGAGTTTCGCTCCTCTATTCTTATAAAAACTGCACTGTTTGACCAGCTCTATGCGAGCTGGCTTTATATTACTGAACCATCAGCTTTGAGAGGGTTTGAAGATACTGCCTAATGATGGACTGCCTTATTTCGGTTACACAGCGGGAACAATTTAAACTTCTTAGGATGACCCACTTCATGCAATCATGCAATGCTTCAAAATGTTTGAAGTGATAACACTTAGCTCAGTAATAAGCGATTCGTATGATGGCGAAACGTAGGAAGGCCATAAGTAAGTGCATCATTCAGATCGTGTCACGTTGTTGTTGAGAAACGCTACAACTTAGGCTTTGAAATGCTTCCATAATCACTGGTATTTTGGTTCCCAGCGATTACTACCTCCTCCCAAACTTGTAAACTATATGCAAATGATCAATTCTTCTATTGGAACCTTTGGTGTGAAGCACTAAACTTGAAGAGATTTACCACTAAACACCAAAACACTTTTTTGAACTGCTCGACGCACGTTTCGCTAACCATGTTAGCATCATCAGGAGATGATTTAATCTGCTCTGCTGCTAGATTAAATCATCTCCTGATGATGCAAACATGGTTAGCGAAACGTGCGTCGAGCAGTTCAAATAAGTGTTTTGGTGTTTAGTGGTAAATCTCTTCACGTTTAGTATATACAAATGGTTCTGGGGGAAACTTAATTCAAATGATGAAGTCAAAGGTGAGATACCTAGATAACATAATGAAATGTAGGAATATATAATCTGAGGAATTGATCTCCAGATAAAAATATCAAAGGTAATAGATGTTAGGCAGAAAGAAAAAAATCATTCTGCGAATGTTTCTGCAGAAAAATTAAAACATAGAAGAGTAGGCTCAGAAAGACGAAAACTCACAATAGAAACAAATGTACTATAACAGCCGCCAACCCTGATGGACACGAAACATAGAAGGATTATATAAAACATGAATTCACTACTAAGGGTTAGAGATGAAACGGTAGTCCAAACAGT
This sequence comes from Cosmopolites sordidus, assembly GCA_031761425.1. Classification (NCBI taxonomy): domain Eukaryota; kingdom Metazoa; phylum Arthropoda; class Insecta; order Coleoptera; family Curculionidae; genus Cosmopolites; species Cosmopolites sordidus. The sequence continues at coordinate 262,283 of JARFXV010001219.1, forward strand.
GGGAGGGAGTTGGGGAGCGGGTTGTTTCAACAAGAGTTTATGACTTATGCCTCGAAATATTTCTACATGCATTATATGCGCTAGATTTGGCTCCCAATAATTATTTCCCCTTCCCAAAACTGAAGAAATAGTTCGCTGGGTGGATATTCACGTGGCAATAAAAAGTGGAAGACACAGCTAAGAAAATTACTTATTTTGCGGAGTTGGACAAATCTTATTCATATGAGAATATTAAAAAGTTGGAATATTATTGGTTTAAATGTGTACAATTTTTAAATTGCTCTGTGTATTCACCTTTTGAAGAACCCCTGTATACGAATAATTATAACTGAGCCGTGTACTCTCGAAAGCAAATTGAAACTTGATGAAAATCCTTTTGGTTGTGCTCGAATGTTTGGATCGATGATTGAAACTGTAACTTAAACTGAAATTCATATCTCCATCACGCTTGAATCCGCATTAAAGAATACTCGATTGCTTATTTTTGCCTACAAACGATGCTAATAAATATAGTATAGTTAATTTTTTTATAGTGTCAGTAATTATGCAGGAAAAACAATAGGCAATAAATATTGATAATAATACGAAAAATGGGAATGAAATTAGTATATATATTATATATATAATTAGTATATATATTATATATATATATATATATATATATATATATATATATATATATATATATATATATATATATATATATTTATTCCTACATACATACATCCACATATGTACGTCAGTAAATAGGGCTTATAAGGCTTCCTAAAGCAAGAAATACTAAATCATAAAATATATCTGTTTTATGAGGCAACTGTTTCCAACCAAAATCGTGGATCGTATAGAAAAATAACCGCGAAATTCAGTTGATTCTTTAGGGAAGTAACATAATGTTCAAAAGTGTAACAACACCCTTTTCAACAAGAGTTCGATTGAATGATGTATATATATATATATATATATATATATATATATATATATATATATATATATATATATATATATATATATATATATAAAATATATTGAATGATGTACAAAAATGTGTTTTCTTTGTCACAATTTCAACTTTATTATTAATGTTGAATATACATATTTCGGTAGCTAGCGGTAGCGGTGTACCTTCATCAGAAATAATTATTTTTGATCGGAAATATTTAGTTCTGATGAAGGTACTTTGCTAATGCTAGCTATAATTATAATGAATTTCCGTCAAGTAAAAGCCAACACAATTTAAAAGTGACTTTTGTCAAGTCGATAACTTTTCGAACGACTCTCGTAAGTTACTGTATTATTTCTGAAGTAGTTTTTGGTCGATGGTGATTTAGTTACAGTGTAATTTAGGTCACTATGTAGGTTTGTATATTTAAGGAGATCTACTATAATTTACACTTTTGATTTATATAACCGAAGGTATTCAATTAAATATATCATACTTACCGACTGAAATCGTGCATCGACAAATCGTTAATATATAAGCCTGAATTGATGAGGGAATTTAGATCGGGCATGACTGGGGTTCCCAAATACATCATCATTTTCCAGTTGTCCATGTAAATCATCTGACCTGAAATGGACAATATATTTTGAACCCTTTAGGCAAATAATATTGCTGTATACAAACTAATTAATAAGGATATGTAGGATTATCATTTAAATGGAAATTATTTAAAAAATAAAATATCCTGAAACCGTGTATTGATATTGATTATTAGGGTGATTTATAAGTACGTGCGTATTTTTGTTTGGTATTTTGGTAAAAATTATAAAAAATTAATAAAACGCAAATTGTTTGTTTGTGAGGTGCAGTTAGGTTTGGAGGTATTTATTTGAAAGACACACATTTTTACCGTACTCTATGGGGGTATAAATGAAAATTTTTGTCTTTCAAATATTTCTAAGATTACAGTTACGTGAAATGTTATTTAGTAACTTTACAATGTGTAGAGGATACTAATCACAATGACGATAGATCATTCACTTCCTTCCCATCAAACAATAATTCCATGCACATTTCTCAATGGAACATACTGCCACAAAAATATCTTGAATACAAATGTTTATTAAATATGATAAACCAACAATTCTACTCCCAAATTTACGGTGTAGCAATGGGCTTACCAATATCAGCCACTATTGCTAATCTAGTTATGGAATATGTTTGTTTATGAGGTGCAGTTAGGTTTGGAGGTATTTATTTGAAAGACACACATTTTTACCGTACTCTATGAGGGTATAAATGGAAATGTTTGTCTTTCAAATATTTCTAGGATTACAGTTACGTTAAATGTTATTTAGTAACTTTACAATGTATAGAGGATACTAATCACAATGACGATAGATCATCCACTTTCTTCCTATCAAACAATAATTCCATGCACATTTCTTAATGGAACATCTTGAATCCACATTTTTATTAAATATGATAAACCAACAATTCTACTCCCAAATTTACGGTGTAGCAATGGGCTTACCAATACCAGCCACTATTGCTAATCTAGTTATGGAATATGTTTGTTTATGAGGTGCAGTTAGGTTTGGAGGTATTTATTTGAAAGACACACATTTTTACCGTACTCTATGAGGGTATAAATGAAAATTTTTGTCTTTCAAATATTTCTAGGATTACAGTTACGTTAAATGTTATTTAGTAACTTTACAATGTGTAGAGGATACTAATCACAATGACGATAGATCATCCACTTTCTTCCCATCAAACAATAATTCCATGCACATTTTTTAATGGAACATCTTGAATCCACATTTTTATTAAATATGATAAACCAACAATTCTACTCCCAAATTTACGGTGTAGCAATGGGCTTACCAATATCAGCGACTATTGCTAATCTAGTTATGGAATATGTTTGTTTGTGAGGTGCAGTTAGGTTTGGAGGTATTTATTTAAAAGACACACATTTTTACCGTACTCTATGAGGGTATAAATGAAAATGTTTGCCTTTCAAATATTTCTAGGATTACAGTTACGTTAAATGTTATTTAGTAACTTTACAATGTGTAGAGGATACTAATCACAATGACGATAGATCATCCACTTTCTTCCCATCAAATAATAATTCCATGCACATTTCTCAATGGAACATCTTGAATCCACATTTTTATTAAATATGGTAAACCAACAATTCTACTCCCAAATTTACGGTGTAGCAATGGGCTTACCAATATCAGCCACTATTGCTAATCTAGTTATGGAATATGTTAAAACAAAATTTATTAGTACCCTCGATTTTAAGACTAATTTTAATAAAATATTTGTAGATGCAATTCAATACATTCCACTACATTCCAAAAATTAACTCACGAAGAAGAAGAAAATAAAACAATACATTTTTTGGATATTATTATTACGTATGATAAGGATGGCAACATCAAAATAAATAGGTATACCAAACATATATCATCTGGAAGATAACTTATAGATAAAAGAATATATGTAATATTATAATAATAATATTAATTCTTCTACGCCAAATAAATATTAAAAAGCGTTATGAATTCTTTAAATGATAGAGCTGTCATTTTAATTGATCCAAAAAATAGACCATAATATATAAATAAAATCAAAAAAACACTAGAAGATAACTATCCAAATAAATTCTACGAACCATATTAAAAACAGAACATATAACTATTATAGCAAAACAAATAAACTTAAAAATGAAAAGTACATACTATTACCATACATACCAAATCAAAATTCAAAAATGTGTCAATTGAAGATTAGACAAAGAATGTCATATTTCATTTATTAAGAAATTAATTTTTTAATAAGATATAGTTGATTGATAGGTTTTTGAATATGAATTTGTGAATAAAAGTGATATATAATTGACTGAAAATCCCAAAAGAACAATATATATATATATATATATATATATATATATATATATATATATATACCGTGTGTCCCAGTCAAATGGAATAAATTCGTTAATAAATAAATGGGGGCGTGTTCGAAAAAACACTCGAACACGTCGATTGGTATTTTTAGATGCGCATTTTTTTCAATAAAATTTTTTTATACAGAGTGTGTCATGTAATAGTGGTCAATACCAACTTTCTTATTTTAAATACAACACCCTGTATATTATTTAATTTTTGGATTCTTCAGGAAATTCTAGACATACTTCATGTAAATTATCCTAGACTTATCTTCAACTGTTTCGGAAATATTAAGTAATTCTTCGAACATTATCAGCAAATAGGCAAAGATAACAAATCAGGTTTTCAAAGGTAAGTATTTGTTGTATGAAACGTCAAAAAAATCAACGTGCCTTTTAAATTAGTTTTCTTTGACGTGTGTGATTCATTTGATTTAAACATGGTGTATTTATCAGAGAGTCATAAAATAACTATCTTAATGATGATAGGTTATGTAGATAGGACGCGAACTCAAGCCGAAGTTATTCGTCTCTTTAGGGAAAAATATCCTGACTTACCACTCATATCCCAAGGTACAGTAAGTAAAGTTGAAAAACAATTTAGAGAACTGGGACACGTGAGACAAATTAAGAAGGAAGCAGTGTCGTTGACCGATAACAAAAAAATTGGATGTAATGCTTGCATTCCAAGATAATCCGCATACCTCAACTCGACAAGTTGCCTTGGAAAACAATGTTGGTCGCTTTTCGGTTGCCAGAATATTGAAAGAGAATAAAATGCATCCGTATAAGCTACAGCCTACTCAAGAGCTTAGTGAAGACGACTTCGACAGGAGAATGGAGTTTTGCGAACAAATGATGCACAGAATAGACAACAACCTTCTGAGAGTGGAAAACGTTTTATTTTCTGATGAATCTAATTTTACTCTTCATGGGCATGTCAATCGCCAGAACTGTCGTTATTGCTCGAGAGAAAATCCTCACTGGATGCGGGAAATTCACACACAAAGACCTGAAAAGATTAATGTCTGGGCAGGTATTATATGAGATCAAATAATTGGTCCAATATTTTTCGATCAAAATTTAAATGGGGTAAATTACTTAGACTTTCTCCAAAATCAGCTCATTCCAAATCTTATAAATTTGTACCCTAATAGAAGAAATCCTCAATTGCTAGCCGACACAATTTGGTTCCAACAAGATGGAGCACCCCCCATTATCAAGTTAATGTGCGGCAGTACCTCGATAATGTGTTTTCAAATCGATGAATTGGGAGGAGAGGGCCACTAGAATGGCCACCAAGGTCCCCGGACCTCACTCCGTTGGATTTTTTATGGGGATATCTCAAAAGCGTCCTATATAAAACCAAGCCACAAGATCTAAATGATTTAAGAGGACGCATTACCGACAGCATTAGGTCAATTACGCCACAAACATTAAATAATGTCAGGAATCAGTTTTACTTGAGGTTGGGGTGTTGCCAGGCCGTCCAGGGTTCACAATTCGAGCATTTGTTACATTAAATGTTTTAAATAAAAAATTTATACAAAAACTAAATAGTCTTGAAATTTCCACAATTTTGTTTACAGTGTTAAAAAAAAGTGTAATTGCGCATTTTTTCCAACGAAAACCTTTTATACAGGGTGTGTCATGTAACAGAGGCCAAAACCATCTTTCTATTGTGTGTTGTAGCGAATTTCTGTAATCAATTATTTAAAAAAAAAAAAATCAAAAAAATCAGTTAATTTTTGCAATAAATCTGAAAACATTTAATATTTCCGAAACAGTTGAAGATAAGTCTAGGATATTTTACATGAAATATGTCTAGAATTTCATGAAGAATCAAAAAATTAAATAATATACAGAGTGTTGTATTTAAAATAAGAAAGTTGGTATTGGACACTGTTACATGACACACCCTGTATAAAAAAAAAAATTTGTTGAAAAAAATGCGCATCTAAAAATACCAATCGACGTGTTCGAGCGTTTTTTCGAACACACCCCCATTTATTTATTAACGAATTTATTCCATTTGGCTGGGACATACGGTATATTAATTATTTTTAATGACGAAAAAGCATTTTAATATATCCTTTGTGCTGAATGTAATATTATTTACGACAAAATCACTGTGCCGTTTACCAACAAATTAATCATTAATTAGTTTTAACATCAGTTTGAATGCCCGTATAATTAATATAAAAGAATGGAGAGGAATTGTCCTCTTGAAAATTGAGTATAAAATGAAAAGGTAAAAAGAAGGGGGAAGAAAGGATTGCGAATTACGAGTGAAGAGAGGCACACAAGCCTTTATAATGAATTTCAAAAGCTTGTTGAAAACGTTAAATTGGATCAAAATAAGATATAATTTTAAATATTTTCAAACATCTATGGTGGTGCTGATTTTATATTATGCTTTTCTAATGTTAAGCCTAATGCAGACCTTTCTTAACTATTGTTTTACGTTATATATATATATATATATATATATATATATATATATATATATATATATATATATATATATATATATATACATATATATATATATATATATATATATATATATATATATATATATATATATATATATATATATATATATATATATATATATATATATATATATATATATATATATATATATAACACATGGGCTGAAAAGTCCCGGGCCTAACACATAGATGGCGCTAGTTTGGTTGCAGTCACCTTTTTTTCAGTTAATATTAACCTTCAAAAGACAGCTGTTAAAATTTCATGATATTCTATTCATTAGTTTGTGAGTTATTGTGCTAAGAGTGACGCTACTTTTGTTATTTTCAAAACAATGGATCAAAAACAATTTTGTGTTTTAATTTTACACTGCTTCTTGATGGGAAAAAATACCGTTCAAGCGAAGCAATGGCTTGAAAAGTGTTATGGGGACTCCGCTCCATCAGAAACAACAATAAAACGTTGGTTTGCTGACTTCAAACGTGGTCGTAGAGACACCGATGATGCAGAACGCAGTGGACGTCCAAATGAGGTGGTAACACCAGAAAACATAAAAAAATCCACAAAATCGTTTTGAATAATCGAAAAGTGAAGTTGTGTGAGTTAGCTGACATCGTAAAGATATCAAAAGAACGTGTTGGCTTTATATTGCATAAGCATTTGACTATGAGAAAGTTCTGTTCAAAGTGGGTGCCGCGTTTGCTCACTGTTGACCAAAAACGAGAACGTGTTGATGATTCTGAGCAGTGTTTGGCCATGTTTAAACGTAACAAACCGGAATTTTTGCATCGATATGTGACAATGGATGAAACATGGATCCATCACTTCACTCCGGAATCAAAACGATCGTCATCTGAGTGGACAGCAACTGGTGAACCTCGTCCAAAGTGCCCGAAAGCACAACAATCGGCTGGAAAGGTTATGGCCTCGGTATTTTGGGATGTGCGTGGTGTAATATTCATCGACTATCTTGAGAAAGGAAATACCATTAACAGTGAATATTATATAGCGTTATTGGAGCGTTTGAAGGCCGAAATTGCAAAGAAAAGACCGCATATGGCAAAGAAAAAATTTTTGTTTCATCTAGACAACGCACCGTGTCACAAGTCAATCAAAACAATGGCAAAACTACATGAATTGAACTTCGAATTGCTCCCACATACACCGTATTCGCCAGATTTGGCTCCCAGCGACTACTGGCTGTTCGCAGACCTGAAAAAAATGCTCGCCTGTAAGAAATTTCGCAAGAATGAAGAGGTTATCGCTGAAACTGAGGCCTATTTTGAGGCAAAAGATAAATCATTCTACAAAAGTGGTATTGAAATGTTATAGCGGCGCTGGAATGATTGCGTTGCTCTTGATGGAGATTACGTTGATGAATAAAGTTAATTTTGAACCAAAAAAACTGTGTTTTCTTTGTTAGGCCCGGGACTTTTCAGCCCATGTGTTATATATATATATATATATATATATATATATATATATATATATATATATATATATATATATATATATATATATATATATATGGAGTTTTTTAACTTCTTTTGACTCCGTCAAACGAGACAACAGTAGTCAGGAGTTATAACTATTAACCACTAACTAACCATTGCTCATATATAAAGAAAGCTATAGAGTGACTATATTTTAAGTTTTATTCAAATATCTATCTGCACTAGAGCATCTAGTGCTGCACATTTTTGACTCATAGTATTTCTGTAAATCTTCAAAGTTCCTCCAAACCAATTTATATTCTTTCTTTGTTTTATTCGTATTACAATGACTTATATTTTTGATATCCCCTAAATAAAAAAATTAATTCAATTAAGAAAATACGACAGTAAATTTCAGGAATAAGTTCCCTATAATGAACGGAGCATATTTCGCAATTGTTATATAAAATTGTTCATTAAATTTCTCTAAATTATAACATCATTAAAATGAAAAGAAAAAAATATCCTCTTCTGACTTTCGCTAATTGTTATACAGGATGTTTCAGGAGGAAAGGTAAATAATTTAGTATGTTAAAATGTAATTCAAATTAAACAAAAAAGTTTATATGAACATAAGTCCAATTCTATATATATATATATATATATATATATATATATATATATATATATATATATATATATATATATGTTTCTAAATCATTCCGGGTGTCGATACGTTGATCCTGTGAAGAGTCACGTCGTTTCGTTAAAATCGCATTTGGCATTTTCAAGTGTTGTTCGCTTGACTGAAAAGTCTGAAAGAAGAGTCATGAAGAGAAGAATAGGCGAAAAGTATGGGTTGTTGACTGTGGATGGGGTCTTCCTATTCTTGATGGGAGATCACATGTCGGTGCCCTGAAGAGTCTAAACGTCAAGAGACGAAACTTGTGCCCCCCAATGGGAGGGATGGGTGGTGCCCGTTCCCAGTCAAGCGATCAACAAAATGTTCATTTAGACGGAGACGCAGGTTGTTCCTGTCCAAGTACGCAGGGGCGCGAACATTGACTCAGACCACTACCTAACACGAATCAAAGTCAAGTTCACCCCAAGGAGACTTCATCACAAGAAAGCACATCTACAAAAATTCGACACAAAAAAAGATCAAGGAATGCAACATAACAGAAGAATGGGAAAAGAAACAGGCAGATACATGGAAAAAATTCCACAAAAAAATACACAAAAAGCACAGGAACTGATCCCATTGAAAAAGAACACAAAACACCCTTAGTGGAACTCGGAAAGCGAAAGTGCATTGCAGCGACGCAAACGAGCATTTCAAGAGTACAGCACTAAAAAATCTCCAGAAAGTCAACAGCTTTTTGACGTGACTAGAAAACAGACGGCAAAGATTATCAGGCAAACTAAGAGGAAGTACATGAAGGAACAATTAGACTCCTTAGAGGAGAATTTCCGGAATTAAAACACGAGAGACTTTTATAGGAATTTTGCAAGAGAAACCCGTGGATACACACCACAAAATCTTTGCTTCAGAAAGCGGAATGGGAGATTAGCGCTAACCAATCAGGAGAATTGTCAGGAGCTGGCACACTAGTTCTCTGATCTTCTAAATTGCCCTGAAAGCGACACAAGTTTCCCGAAGGAAAATTGTATCTATACCCCCACAGAATCACCACCACCAACCAGAGGAATCTCTTTACTACAAGTCACTTACAAAATCGATGTTTCGCCAAAATCTCATTTGGCATTCTCAAGTTTTCCCACTTCTACTGGAGAGTCCAACTCCCCCAAAGTCCCACTCTCCCAAAGTTGGACTTTTCAGTCGAAACGGACAACACTTTAGAATGCCAAATGGAATTTTGGCGAAACGTCGTGACTCCTGAATTACAGAATCAACGGATCGACACCCGGAATGATTTAGAAACATTATCTACCATCCGTGAATATATATATATATATATATATATATATATATATATATATATATATATATATATATATATATATATATATATATATATATATATATATATTACCATAAAATTTAAATTAGGAAACCATGATTCAAATTGTTAGGAATATATCTCGAAGTGATAAATTTACTAAAACATCCAGAAATGGTAAACTATCATATAATCAAATCACCTAAATTTATTAAACAAAGATAATTATAACAAAGAATTAAAATTAATTAGGTAGGTATCCGAAGTAAAAACATTGTAGATAAATCAATTAGCAAACATAAGTTTAGAAAGTTATTGAAAGAATCTTGATACCCAATTAACACGAGGGCTAGACAAAATTTTGAAAAAAGTGGACATTAAAGATGTGTAGTCCTGGGTAATTCAAAGAATAAAGTAGATCAACATGAAAAATCGGGGATTTAGGAAATTAGCTCTCAAGATTGCGAACGAAGGTATATTGAGCAAATAAAAAGATCCATATTAACGAGATATCAAGAACATACCAGATATAAGAGAAATGAAAAATCTTCTGTTGCTCACCATGTGATTGAACATGACCACAACATAGACATTAGCAATTTAAAACTGGTTAAAAGTGTAAATAACGATTGGGCTTTGGATGAACGTTTTCATTTATTAATGTAAGGGTCAGTAAAATGCACGGTTCATTTTTTCTTTCTTTTCTTCTCTTTTTTCTTTTTTTTTTCTTTTTTCTTGTTTCTTTTTTTACACGCTTCATTAGGTAGGTAGTACGCTTCGTAGGTAGTAGGTTAGCAATCAGGGTTCTCATATAAATAGAACATGGTTTAGGTTTAAAATTAAATTAAATCATGTCCCGATTATGCTAACATAGTCAGCGAAACGTGCGTCGAGGACTTTAAAAAAGTTATTCGGTGTTTAGTGGTAAATGTTTTTGAGTTTAGTGTTTCATAACGACGGTTGTGATTTTATTGACGATGTCTTATTTTGAGCATTTTCTCAGTGACCTCATCGAGACGTCTTGAGAGCGGAGCGTCGTTATTACTGAGTTTCGACCACATCGAAACCCAGAAAAACCATTTTGTGAATGACGAAATGTAAAAAATAAAAGTTCCTGTAATACTTTTTCAACTTTTCTGCGGCTCGTGAAATGGGTTTTCTACGTAAAAAGTAGGATTTAATCAACACATGACAATAGCCTTTTTCCATGAGAGTTACAATGTCGAATTTTGCAAGCTTTCTAAAAAACGTCTAAAATTCATGGAGCTTTACTAGAAAGGAAGCTACTCAGAAATAATGTCACACCGCCATCTATCGAAAAGGTATCTAACTTTTCAACATACCAAGTATTTTATGAAGGTGACATTAAAGTCCCGTCTAAATAATCAGAAATACTTGATTGTAGGAACTCTTATGACGATTTAGACGGATATAAAAATGTTTAGTATTTGAAGTTTTACCATTAATATTAAAGTGGATTGTTCAGTTGCTAATGCTACTCATATATCTGACATTTTCGCTCACTGTTGTACCGCTGCTTTTTTATTGCTAATATAAATGCAATAAAAACAAATTAATTACATTGCGTTTGGACCGTTATATTTTTCAACTCTACGCGAGCAAGTAAAACTTTTCTCGATCCGTTTCGCTTTTTTACTTCCCGTTTTTTATTCTTTATATTTCTTTATAAATTGGCTTATAACTTCAAAAAGATTTTCTTGATATTTTTAACAAGCACTTTATTTAGAGACACGTTTTAGCCGATTTAGAGTTTTTTTAACGCGAAAATTCTAATGTTTTTCTTACTACTAAGCTCATATGCTTACTTCCATTAGAATGCAATTGTTTCTGGAAAGGGTGAATGAGTATACAGGGTGTCCCATAACTTATTCGCCATAGAGCAAATGTTAGTCATTAAGAAGATACAGGATGTTGTGGAAATGAAACTAAATTTTCGAAAAATTGAGATAATTTTCAAAAGCAACAAATCCGAATTTGGTACTAGCTTGAGCCTAGTTTCAAGAGGGCGCTTGCTACCTACTTTGCGAGGAATTAACTCGCTCATATTTTTAACCCTATAAAGCTGGAAATATTTTGAGTCATAATTTTCACGTAAAAAGGTACTCTCGGTCAATGTCGACATCAAACTCCGTTTGCGAGATATTCGTGTTCGAATATTTCATTGCTCATCTTGTCGATGGCTGAAAAATATACAATACACAAAGTGTACCTTGAATGTTGTGTACAAATTATTATGACTCTTGATTACAACTGTCATTGCATTCTATTTCTCCTATTAAACGTAGGTGAAAACAAGTTTATCCAATCTTTAGTTGGTTTTAAATAACTTGTAAATATGCCCAGACTTACTCAGGTTCCCAACCGTGATTTAAGACACATGCTCTGCGTTGTCTGCAATCAGAATCATCCAAGGTCGACACATTTTTCAAAGAATTTTCAATCAGTTAGGCGAAACAAGTTGGTTTTATTACAACAATCCTGATGGACGACTGAAACGTATAACGGTAGAACAAGAAGAGGACATTTTGGTTAGTATCGCGAAAATTTCTGAACTAAGCACTAGGCGTTTGGAAGCATCTACGGGAATTAGCAAATGTATCGTTGCAAGAGATCTCCATTAAGAAAAATTGTTTCTCTACCATTTTTCGCTTGTTCAAAATGTATTGCCACAAGATTTGCCGGCTAGAAAACAGTTTTGTTAAAATCTACTACATAAAAAAAACGAAGACTCCATATTCCTGATATAGATATTGTTTATTGACTCGGCAACTTTTACAGGACGAGGAATTTTTAACTGGCGAAATAATGGTGGGTTTCCTTGGTCACCTCGTAACCCAGATATTAATACGTTAGATTTTTATTTGTGGGGGCATATGAAGTCTTTAGTTTGCCATGATGAAATCAATACATGAGTCGAATAAATTCAACAAGCGGTCAATGTTATTCAATATGAAGAAAATATCTTCTAAAATGTGAGGCGTCACTTAACAAAAAAAGAAAAAAGAAGTGCACTGAGCTAAGCGGTGGAAACTTTCAACACAATAATTGAATCTATTCCCAGCTTTATATAGCAAAAAATATGAGCGAGTAAATTGCTCATAAAGAAGTTGGTCTATGGCAGATAAGTTATGGGGCACCCTGTATATATATATATATATATATATATATATATATATATATATATATATATATATATATATATATATATATATATATATATATATATTAGAGCACAATAAAAGTTGTTGAGCTTTTTTCGAATTCGGATGTTTTGAAGAACTTGGTGGGGAGAAATTAATTGTTAAACAAATTGTTGTTACATGAGACGGATATCTTCGCCTAACTTCACTTTGAGTTGCAATAAATATATATTTTTTAAATTTAAATTACAACAATTTCACTGCATTTTTTAGAGTATATTTATCCATACAACATGTCACTACACAACAGTCGCCAATATCACGAAAAGTTGTTCCACCTTTCATAACTTTTATAATAGTTTTATAACAATATAAATGTTTTTAATGTTCTAAGTTTAAGTATTAAACCAGAAGTGACAAAATATTAGTAAAACGACTTTTACGGGCCTATCCTATAATATTACTCGTATATTTAAGGTGACGTTTTCGCCCATCTACATGCTGCCTTTTTATTGTCAATATAAAAACAATAAAAAGAAATGAATTATATTGCTTTTGAGCTGTTATATTTTTCAATTTTATGCTGGTAAATAAAACTTTTCTCAGTCTGTTCGTTTTTTAACTTTGGCATTTTTATCATTGTCGTCAAACAATTCGTCTACAACATATCATTTTCTTGGTGTTTTTAGGAATCATGTTACTTTGAAACCTATATATATATATATATATATATATATATATATATATATATATATATATATATATATATATATAATCATTTTGAAAGGAGAAGATATAGTGAAGACCATAAAAGTGCAAAGACTCCGCTGCTTTGGTCATATAAGAAGAATGGAAGACAATAAAGTAGTAAAGAACATTACAATGTGGAAACCAGATACTAACAGAAGAAGAGGGAGACCGAAAAGTAGGTGGGAAGATCAGGTACGGGAAGACATAAGGAAATTGGAAATACAAGCATGGTGGGAAAAGATACTGGACTGAGATGTGTGGAAGAAAATAACGGAAGAAGCAAGGACAAACAATAGGATAGAATAAGGCAAGAATAGAGGAACGTGAACTAACTCACCACAAGAGTTTCTAGAGCTCAAAAGAATCGAGCGGCTGTAATTCCTAATGGAATGTAGATCCATGTATATATATATATATATATATATATATATATATATATATATATATATATATATATATATATATATATATATATATATATATACCACCCATCCCTTACATTGGAGGGCACATGTTTCGTCTGTTGGTGGTTAGACTCATCAGGGTACCGACATATGCTCCGATGCTCAATATGGCGGAGGGAAAGACGGAGGTTGTTGTGCGTTCCACATGAGATTGTGGAGCCCAACGGTCGGGGGTGTATAACTCCTGACTACTGTTGTCTCATTGGACGCAGTCCAAAGAAGTTAAAAAAACTCGATGAATAAGCCATCCGACGAGAAGTCGGCGAAAATATGGTTTGTTTGATTGTGGAGAGGGACTCCCTATTCTTGGCGAGAGAGCATATGTCGGTACCCTGATGAGTCTAACCACCAACAGACGAAACATATGTATACATATATATAAAACATATATATAAAACATGATAATGCATTTTCTGTGCTGCAGTGTTGCCAGATCTACTTGGAGCTGAGTTCAACTTCGTTTTTAATTGGAATACCCTATATGTTATTACATTTCTGGATTCTGTGAAGCATTTTGAAACTTTTTATGTAACATATAAGCCTATCTTGAGCTGTTTCGGAAAAAAAAAACATTTGGCAACAAACGTCCCTGAATAAAAAATGATTTTTTTGCAACCAGCGTAGCTACATACCTGAATTTTAGAATACAGTTCCTTAATAGATTGCTTTATGACAATATGACATGAGAATTAATTTATCGCATACAGGGCGCTTAAAAAATAGTGTCTTTTTGATAGAACTTAAAAATTCATGTTATGTAAGAATTTTAAATGGAACACCTTGTACTTTATAGTGGAGCACAAAAGAGCAATATATTCTGTATCTAAGACTATTAAGTGATGATATATGTACCTATTTTTAATGGTTTTCAAATTATAAACAAAAAACCAAAATAATACAATTAAAGCAAACATAACTAAAGTAAAAAATTAAAGTAAAAAACTAAAACAAATAAAAATAAAACATAATGCTAAATAAAAATATTTTTACAGGAAATGTTTGAAACGCATTAACCTCCAAACATTTCAACATTCTGATATTGATCCCTTCCGTGAAGGCTCTTCTTTTCTCAATAGCATCTAAGGTTACGAATGCTTGATTCACTAGTTGTTCTAACTCCTCTCAAGTGTTTACTGGCGTTTTGTAGATAATATCTTTTACAGTACCCTAAAGATAGAAATCAAGAGGAGTTAAATCGGGTGACCACCTGTTTTGGAATAGTTCATAGAGTTGCCTGCTACTTCTTTTATATAGTGTGCCGGAATATCATCAAGCTAGTACAAGCTGCTGTGAAACACTGCCAGTGGAAGGTTTTCTGTCAAATCCTCTACTACTGTTGTTACTACTTCTAGATACTTTCGTGAACTTAACTGTTCATCGTAAATAAAGTATCGAATTTGTTTGTCCATGATTAAACAAAAAAACATTAAAACTAAATATATCTTGGTATGCGGAATCCCTGGTAAAATGAAGATTTTTATTAGTCCAGAAATGACAATTTCGCCTGTTAAAAACTCCTCTCGAAAATTTTGAACTCAACAGTGAAGATTATTTTTTGTAAAAAAAGTGGTTCTTTCCGGAAACAAACTAATACATTTTCAGAAAATTCCACTCTTTGAGGGCAGTCGTCTGGCTTGAGAAAATGACCTTAAGAAAATTTGTAAGGGCCCATGCCGTTTTTTTTCAAAATTCTTTGTATTGATGAGAATGTTATATCCAATTCATCTTCAGCTCTTCTAATAGAAGATTATGGATACGCATGGGAATAAGCCAGAATGTTAATCTCGTTATCCTCATCAGATGTTACTAGCTTGGTCAAATTCCGTGGTGTCTTCGAAAAATCAAAATGTCTAAAATTTATTTGAATCCGTCTAAATTTTTTTTTATCCATTCGTGCTAAATTAGGATTCATTGCGTAAAACTGTCTGCAGGTACGATCAATAACTTTTGTGACACTGTTCGTGTAAAATAAATAAATACATGATCACTGCATTCGAATAGTTAATTCCATCTATTCTTTACTCAGACAATAACTTACTTAAATACGTTAATAATTAATTATCAAACTAATAATGTCAAATACATACATTCTCGTAATATTTGTTTAAGTAATGTCACCGTAGGCGTGGTTCATTACTAAAATAACCATTATCTTTGCATTAATTGCATTGAGAATATTTTGAAGACAACCCCCCCATTGACACTTTTGGTTCGAATATGGAAAACTAATGATGATTTCGGCATCGGAACAGATGACTGTATCGGAGACTTTTTCACTGTAGACAATGATTTAATATTGGAAGAACTCGGTATGTCTGGAGGTTCCTATGCAAGAAACAGTATCTGATGGAACAGATGATGAAAACGTACCGGATGAAGAGGTTATTGATATATATATATATATATATATATATATATATATATATATATATATATATATATATATATATATATATATATATATATATATATATATTAATAGGCAACTAATGTGATGCAACAATTAAAACGTATCTGATGGAACAGATGATGAAAACGTACCGGATGAAGAGGTTATTGATATATATATATATATATATATATATATATATATATATATATATATATATATATATATATATATATATATATATATTAATAGGCAACTAATGTGATGCAACAATTAAAACGCTTTGTTGCAGCTCGTGGTGACCAAACTAAACTAAATCTAAGTTGGATCTCTGCTTCCAAGATATTTTAAAAAGAAAACTGGACAAACAACCTCGCTAGAATATTTTAATCATTATGCCATGTCAATCATTTATTATGTCAATTACGTCTTTATAAGTATTTAATATCTTTTATATGTGTGTTTGTAATAAATACATTATGTATTTGTTACTAAATGTTTAGTAACATCTTTAACTCTTGTGCCTTATCTCTCTTGGACGGACAACTCCTTTAAACGGGAACTTTTTTAGAGTCCCCTAGCGAAAACATGCCCAACAGAGGTTCAGTTTGACTTTTATCGTATTGAATATATATATATATATATATATATATATATATATATATATATATATATATATATATATATATATATATATATATATATATATATATATATATATATATATATATATATATTCAATACGATAAAAGTCAAACTGATAGACAGCAAGATATGGCCTCAATTAATTGGAATGTATCTCGAAGTGGTGGTGTTTCTAAAAATATGAAATTCTAATCTATGTTTATTTTTTCTAGTTACTAAAACATTCATAAACGGTAATCTATCACTGTTTTTGACTTCATGTGTAAATATTATGGTTTGGGAT
Source organism: Cosmopolites sordidus (assembly GCA_031761425.1). Classification (NCBI taxonomy): domain Eukaryota; kingdom Metazoa; phylum Arthropoda; class Insecta; order Coleoptera; family Curculionidae; genus Cosmopolites; species Cosmopolites sordidus. The sequence continues at coordinate 279,764 of JARFXV010001219.1, forward strand.
TATCTATTACGATTTTGAAACAATATTTTTGAATCAAAAATTGGAAAAACATCATCATTCATATACATTATTTAAGCCCTTAAAAAGTTATTCAATCGTTCCTCGGTTTCGGTTTCATACTTCGTTCAGCTTATTTTTGAATTCTTTTTTGCATCTTATTAAAGTTTTATTAAAACGGAAACAATATATTTTTGTACATCATTTTAGTAAACATATTTATAACTAGAATATGTTATAAGATAAAGTCTAAAATTTGCTTCTTATCGAAACTTTTAAATCAAATACTATTCGGGAGCAATAATAAATCAACAAGCAGTATACATATTTGAATCATTTTAAAAATATACTGTATAATAAAATTTGTGTATACGATTGTGAAAATTTAGCAATGTAAACCGTTCAACTTAAATCACATTTTTGTGGTAGTTAAACGATTAAAAGTTTTTCGAATTTTTCTATTGGAACCTAGAAAAGAACACCAAATCACTTTGTTTAACTTCTCGATGCATTTTGCTGACCATGTTATAAATTCTATGCTGGTTAAACTTATTCATTCTAAATATACTGACCAAAAATGTTAACTTTATAAAAGACGATGTAATTTCTAACTTAAAAAGCCAGATGATAAGATGCTTCTGTTGATACAATCATTTGTTAAAAACACCAACACCTACACACACCAACACAAAAACACAAACACCAACCGACGGGAAGTCGGCGAAAGTATGTTTTGTTGACTGTAGGTTCTCTCTATTCTTGACGAGAGACCGTATGTCGGTACCCTGAAGAATCTGAACATCAAGAGAAGAAACATATGCACTTCAATTGAAGGAATGGTTAGGGTTCGTCCCCAGTTAAGCAACTAACAAAATATTCATGTATATGTTATTATCGTAAAATTTAGCAAAACTGAATAGTGGACAGACCCGAATAAAAAAAAAATACGAGGCTGTACCACATCAAACCACTTTTTTCGGACTACATAAACGTATACATTTACAAAAATATTCCCAAATCAACAACAATAATTAATGTTGATATTTAATATAATACATTATATGTATTAAATATAAGCAAATACAGAAATCAAAATATTCCGATCGAGAAGTTTTGATCGAGTTTTTATAGAAAATTAATAATTATTGACAAAAGAAAAATAATGTTTGGGGAAAAGGGTCGTTGACTGACCAGCAAAAATGGTTCAAGGTTTTAATTAGCCCCTGCGAACATTTTTTTGCTGTCAGTGACCGTGCAGAAATCCAATAAAACAATGAAATTGATTCCGTAAAGTCATAAAGTTGAAAATGGCGAATTTGCTGACCTGTAGGGATACTGATAATTAATAGTTATTCTGCTATAGATCTGTTTCAGATTTAATAATATCCAATTGAAATTATCTTATAGTTTTGTTTTCTGTGTCTATTTGAGCCATCTAAATTTATAACAGTACAAAAATAATTATTTTACACAGGTTAGGTTTATTTTTAAGTAAAATACACGTTAACCACCAGGGTTATTTAGCAAGTAGACCGTAGGCGTACAACACAACTGATTTTAGTTAAAAAGAAATAAAACAAAATATTACTTTGTTATCTATCAAAATCCAGTCGAGTTTTAATATTTTTCTTACTTAACCAAGGTTTTTTTCGCCCCACACGATGTTTTCTTATAAAACGGTGTTTCGTTTGGGTTGAGTTTTGAGCTTGGGTGCACTAATTTTAGAGTTTTTAAGTACTTCTATTAAAATAAAGCATTGGTCTCTTTTATTTAATAATTTCGAACGACCTATTCTCAAACGACCTAAAACTCAAAAAAATATCAAAAATATCTGCTCGTATGTAAATAATCGTGGCGAAAAACCCAAAAAAAAAAGAAAAAAATATATGAACATGCCAAAATCATTTAGACCGTACTTTTACTTAATTGAAGCATTTTCCCAATTTTTGGGTAGGAATTTCCCCTTTCATAATGAAATAGCACTAATTATACGACCCATTTGAAAATGTTCCTTCGACACCGGTTTCTTCAGTTCGGAAATTGCTATTTATAGTAAACAAAATTAGAACCTTAATCAGATTAAAATGATTCATCCAGATATTTATTTTTTGTTTGCGCCTCTGAATATTTTTGAGGTTTATGAAAACAATATTTATGTTTGTTTCTTAAAATTTTAGAATTAAACCGATGATTTCGGAACTTTGTTATACAGAAAGTTAAAGAATGGATGTAATGGTAAAATATATAGGGGAAGATTTTTTTTGCGTAAATTACAACTGCTAGAAATTTTTTTAAATACACTGGTGATGAGAAGCAGGTCGTTGTTGTTCTGTGAGTTCTTGTTTTTCTAAATAAGATTCCTTTTTAGATTCGTTTTCCATATTTAAAAAGAATATCAATTTCTTCTTTCTAAAATAGTGTAGTCTTTTTTTGTTCTTGCGGTTAGTATATTTTGTGAATTGATCTGAGACATTTGTTTGTTGTTGATACCAAACCAAGCTAACCCTATTCTGTAAAAAAAAACATTGTTGCGAATGTTCGAGGAAAAGATATAGGGTAAAACTGCAATAGGTAATCGGGTACGAAAGCTCTAAAAATATTCCAATATTTTAAGAACTATTATGATAAACATACTGAAACGAAGATTGATATCGAGAGAATGAAGAAAGAATAACCTACCAAATAGATTCTTTTTCAAACATCAGTTGTAAACACATTAGGAGATTCCAATAGAAGAAGTAAAGTAAAGTTTGGGGTTAGAGGCGCATCAGCAACTGAGAAGGCTATTTAGCGACTGGATCTACAGCTTAACGTGGGTTCCGAACCACGGTCATCAGCTACCGAAAACCCCCGTCAGAACCCCCCTCGGGCTATCAACCCTTGGTTTTGTGCTTAACCGAAAGTATTTCGAGAAGCCTACCGACTGGCGAGTGACCAACGTAGAAAACCTCTCAGAAGGCATCCGACCTTACCCAGCCTCGAACTGGCGTGACTGAGGGGTGATTCCTTGCCAGATTTTTTCACTCTTTCCTAGAAACATTTACAAGAATTTTAGAAAAAGTGTTTTGCCTAGTACGGGATTCGAACCCGGTCCATATTAACTGCCATAACGTAAGGCTTACGCCTTAGACACCACAGCTAATGTGGCTCCCCAATAGAAGAAGACTTAAGAATGTGAGAAATTGGAAGGCTAAGGCAGAAAATTTGAACAAACGATGTCAACTTTTACAACAGAGTAAGATTCACCAATGATTGTGGAACCATAGCTGATGACTATGAAATTTGCACGAAAGCATTAGGCACAATATTGATATTATGTACACCAGTGCACAAAAACAAGATGGTATGTGGTTTTTCTGGTAAAACATCTGCCATATTCGCCTGAACTGGCTTCGTCCGACTCTTGGTTATTTCTAAAAATGGAACTATCCCTGAAAGAATTTTTTGACTGCTTCTAGCATTTTATTGCTTCACCAATATCGAAATAAATATATTTTTGATATAGGTTTTCCAAAAGGCGGTCGAACTTTAAATGCGAATGAAACAAGTTGTGTATGAGATATTATTAAATTAATTTTTTATTTGAAAGAATTCTTTTTTATTCAATTACATAATGATTTTGGAATATGATATCGGCCAAATAACCGCCGCGGCTTTGCTGGGTGGCGCGTATCCGAGAGGTTCAATTTTCGATGACTCGATCGTATAAATCGGGCTCGATATCATTGATGGCATTGGTTATGTTGATTTTTAAGATATGAATCGTCTGCAGCTCGTTCGCATAGACCCGTGATTTAACGTAGTCCCACAAGAAAAAAATCTAATGGCTTTAAATCACACGATCTCAGTGGTGAGTTGACGTCGCCGAAACGCGACATAATCATGCTGTCGAATTTGTTGAGTAGAAGATCCATTGTTGCATGTACTGTGTGGCGATGTTGTAGTGTCAAAAATTGCTTATTCGCGATTGATAATTGGTTATCATCGATCAATATCATCAATAGGCACGCTATTTTCAACGTTTTAACTTTCCGTGATGATTTGCCTAACATTAATTACTATAACCTCCAAATTTGATAACCGTAACTTGGCCACCAACATGGCCGCTATATACTGTCAAAGTTCGAGCGCCGATATTGGAAATCCCTATATAAATAATTAAAAAATATTCCACCGAATGATAATTCTTCATTTTCGATATATCCTTATTTAAGTCCCGTTCCACGATTTTTTTTTGTAATTTAAATGGATAATGGATTTTCTCGTCTAATTAATTTCGTTCAAGTTTAATGAAATTATACTTTATTGTCGTTGGTATAACTTGTCTTGTTTCAAAGTAAGCTATCTGTTATAATTCGGCGTTCGTTTGCGTAACTTTACGAAACGAGAACTATAATTTTAAGACGCATGGGCGAGATTAAGGATGCTCGTGATTTTACGCTGACGAAAATCTGACTTGGTTGTTAAAAGTTAAACTCCATACCATACAGATAAATAGAGTCAAAAAAAGTTGCACAAAACTGTTTACAATGTAATTAATTTCGGTTTTTTTAAATACAATTTTGCCGCCGATCTTTTAATGTATATTTTGCCTATAAAAGTGACATTTCGATTAGTAAAATATTTTGTAACATATTCAACGCTTCAGAGCTTCCAAATTATACAGTATGCAGTAATGACTTTTTGTATAGTTAGAACTAGTCTTCCGGGTAAACTGAGGAGCGAGGATGCGCGGCTGATTTCTGAGAATGTTTCCCGGAAATATAGTTGCAATAGATCACTTCATATAGCCCGAGCTCTCTGTAAAACAGCGTTACAGATCGAAGGCTTTTTGGGCTAAAGTATTGATGCATATCATCAATCAGTGTTCCAGCGCAAAACACAAGTAAGAAATTTATACGAAACTGATTCTGTCTTAAACAAGAAAGCAATAAGATTGCAGCGAAATACGAAAAACAAGAAGCATATATATATATATATATATATATATATATATATATATATATATATATATATAACAATCTAGTTGATTTACTGCGAGGCAATCAGTCAATGTGCCTACTCCCCAGAGTTCAACTAGAAAAGAGTTCACAACTTTTCTAGTTGTGAACTCTGGGAAGCAGTCAGATTGGCAGATTGAGGCCTCGGAGTAAATCAACTAGATTCTCTTAATAATGGCTTCAAAGTGGAAGCCGAAACGTCGAGATTTTACAAATATAAAACGCGGTTCTACCTGAGAACCTAGTAATTCTAATATCACCGACCGCGGAAGTCTTTCCGGACATTCCGGGCTTTCTTCTGCCACTCTGGTCCAATATACTTAACGATGTCATCAATCTATCGTGCTTTCGGTCTTCTACGCGGACGTTTGCGATCAAGCTGTATCCACTTCAGGATTGCTTTGGTCCATCTGTCACCCCATCGCCTCGCTGTATGGCCTGCCCATCTCAATTTCAATTGCTTTACTTTTCCAATGATGTCACAGACTTTCGTTTGTTCCCTGATCCATGCGCAGGACTTTCTGCCTCGTCTTGTAATACCAAGCATTCCATTCCCCTCTGTGCTACCTACTAGTTTTTGAATTGATTGCGATGTGTGTCCAGGTTTCACTTCCGTATGTCATAACGGGTAGAACGCCCTGATCGAAGCCTTTTCTTTTCAGGCAAAGTGGGAGTCTGCTTTTAAACACAATGTTGAGCCTGCCAAATGCCTGCTAGCCACATTTAACACGCCGTTCCACCTCCCGGGCGGTATTCCCCTCCATTGAAATCCTCTGCCCAAGATATATAAAGCTGTCCACAATCTCCAAATCCCTTCCTAATACTGAAATTCTTCTGTCCTGAGCGAAGTTATTGAACATAACCTGACTCTTTTTCAGGTTTATTTTTAAGCCAAATGCAGCTCCTTCTCCGCCAAATGCGTCTTTGCAGCTCCTCTACAAATCTAAGATGGTTTAAGTTTGCATCATTGATCTTTACACCATCCTGTCCTCAATCCAGTTTACGGAATACTTCTTCAAGGCCAGTCGAGAAAAGAATAGGCGATGTCGTACACCTGCCTCACCCTGCCGTACACCTCGTTCTACATAATTCCCACTTCAACATCATCAAGGTGAATTGTGGCTGTAGCTCCATTATATATCGATCCTAATAAGTTTACATATGCTTTATCTACCACTTGGCTAAGCATACAGCAGGTCATAGAAAGGCACAACGAATACACCATGCCACTGTTCTTGGCTTTTATCGACTACGAAAAAGCATTTAACTCCATCTCAAAGCATGCAATAATGGATGCATATTGCATGCTTTGAGATGGAGTTAAATGCTTTTTCGTAGTCGATAAAAGCCAAGCACAGTGGCATGGTGTATTTGTTGTGCCTTTCTACGGCCTGCCGTACAACCTGGATGTGATCGATTGTACTGAATCCATTTCTGAATCCTGCTTGTTCTCTTGGTTGTGCGTCATTCAGTTTTTTTAATATTATTTAAGAAATTATCTTAGTGAAAACTTTGTACATTACTGATAGGAGGCTTATTGGACGGTAGTTCTTTAAATCTTTCTATGCTCCATTTTTATGTAAAAGGATAACTTCTGCATTTTTCCATACATATATTTATCCAAGTCAGGTACTTTTTGTTCTTTGAGGCATTTTGAGTATAATTTTGCCAGTGTTTTATGTAACGTCCGACCACCAGCTTTTAGCATTTCGGCAGTTACACTGCCCTTTCCTGGAGCATTGCCGTTTTTCATCGATTTTATAACATTTGTTACTTCCTCCACTAGGATATCTGGCATTTGTTCTTCTTTGAGTATTGTTGTCTTTGATTGGTTCTGATTTACATCTAATTGGAAATAAAATTTTCTGACAACCTCAAGCATTTGCATACGCGCCTTGTATACTGTGCCATCCTCATGCCTTAAGGCATATATTTGCGTTCCTTTATTTCTCAGCTTGTGTTTAGCCTTGTTAATTCCGTTGTTTTCTTTCAGGGTTTTTTGTACTAGCTGCATGTTGAATCGGCACGTGTCCTCTCTGATACGTTTTCTAATAGTTTTGCAGAGCTCAATATACTCGACCCTGCCAAAAGGACTACCAGCATTTCTCATTGCCCTGGAGATTTTTGTCTGTTTGAGACATTTTTCTTCTGGTGCTATTGAAGCAGCCGTTTGAAACACATTGTTGGCGATTTCTTCATATTGAACTGATAGTTTCATTTCCTCCGGATCTTGTAACACAGCAAACCCGTTTGCCAAATCAATCTCAAAATCGCTTTCTCTCTCCAGCGGTTTCCCAGAATCCACTTAAAATAACCATAAACCACTTAAAATAAGCTTAAAATAACCATAAAATTCCTCATTTTCCTCATCCCTATGGCTTATAGTTGCTGCATAAGCTTGGACGATTTGAAGCCTAGACTTTTTATTCAGTGGAATGACTCATTGGGCTAGTCGGTGAGATATACTTTCAAATTTTACTACACTGTTCTTCAGCTTTCGATTGATGAGGAATCCAATTCCGCCACATCGGCCATTTTCCGTACCTCGACAGTAGAGTACGTGTCCAGTTGGTTCCAGTTTGATTAATTCTTCACCCTTCCGTCGTGTTTCACAGAGCTCAATAATATCCCATTGTATGTTGTCAAGGTCCATATATTTAGCGTTGCAATGTCAAAAATCCAATGGCAGCCTGATCTAACCTGGTGATTCTTAGTACTCTCTGCCTTGGGGCAGGTCTTCCCGCTGCTGTAGGTAGTTGCTCCTTGGCTTCCGAGGAATGAGGGCCATGAATGAAACATATTGAAATACCATGTTGAATATATATATATATATATATATATATATATATATATATATATATATATATATATATATATATATATATATATATCATCATCATCAGCCCGCATCGATCCACTGCAGGATGAAGGCCTCTTCAGCATGCTTCCAACCTTCACGGTCCTGGGCTTTCCTCTGCCACTCGGGTCCAATGTACTTAACGATGTCATCAATCCATCGTGCTTTCGGTCTTCTTCGCGGACGTTTGCGATCAAGCGGTATCCACTCCAGGATTGCCTTGGTCCATCTGTCGTCCCATCGTCTCGCTATATGGCCTGCCCATCTCCATTTCAACTGTTTTACTCTTCCAATGATGTCACAGACTTTTCTTTGTTCCCTGATCCATGGGCAGGACTTTCTGTCTCGTCTTGTAATGCCAAGCATACATCTTTCCATTCCCCTCTGTGCCACCCGAAGTTTTTGAATTGATTGCGATGTGAGTGTCCAGGTTTCACTTCCGTATGTCATAACGGGTAGAACGCACTGATCGAATACTTTTCTTTTCAGGCAAAGTGGGAGTCTGCTCTTAAACACTATGTTGAGCCTACCAAATGCCTGCCAGCCATATTTAACACGCCGTTCCACCTCCCGGGCGGTATTCCCCTCCATGGAAATTATATATATATATATATATATATATATATATATATATATATATATATATATATATATATATATATATGTATATATTTATTTTTTTTATTTTAACTTTATGGTCTGCATAGGACCACTCTAGTCAAGTTATGGTTCAGGTCCTTTTTTCTCTTCTCAGCCCAATACTTCTTCATCCACTCCGATCGTAATTTCCTTTCCTCCTCCGGAATCACTCTTCCTGTCCTCTGTCTGTTGATCCTTGCCTGTAGTGCTGTGTGTTTGTCCTGCAATATCTTAAGTGCATCTGACTTGCACCTTAAATCTCCCACTGTGATGTGCAACTCTCTCATGTCTTCCTTAAGTTCTGTGATCCATCTAATATTGCTCTTACTATTCCAAAATTTCTCTATTATTCTCCTACTGATTCTACTTTCCGGTGTCCTTACTAGATGCCCCAAGAAAGATATTCGCTTCTTTCTCATAGTGCTCGTCACTGGTTCTATTTCCTTATAGACGGTTTCATTGGAAGCCAGTCTCCAGACTCCATTTACTTGATAATTTTTATTCAAACAAGTTCTCACTATTCTCCTCTCTGTCTTTAGTATTCCATCTATTGCAACGGTGTTTGTTGTTTTGAATATTGTTTCACATGCATATGTAATTTGAGGTTGAGTGACCGTTTTGTAGTGTTTTAATTTGGTTGCTATTGAGAGACATCTTTTGTTGTATGTGTTCTTGGTCACATGCTGTGCTCTAACCAGTCTATCTATTCTACTTTGCCATGCTGGTTTTTCATTCAAATTGTATGTGATTATTTCACCTAAATATTTAAATCTTTCCACAATTTTTATCTCTTGGCTACCCAGTTCAATTTTGTTTACTAATGGAAGTTGAGTTGACATGATTTCTGTTTTTTCAAATGAAATTTTCAAACCAATATTCCGAGCTATTTCCTGTAAAGATTTTATTTGTTGTTTTGTTTCCTGAATGTTATTGGCCAGAAGAGCTAGGTCATCAGCAAACCCTAGACAATTCAAATGTATGTTGTCCTTTTTGGTTCCAATTTTTATATTTTTTGGGTTGTTCTTGTACCATTCTCTCATTATATACTCCAGTGCACAGTTAAAAAGAAGAGGTGATAATCCGTCACCCTGTCTCAAACCAGTTTTTACCAAGAATGGTTCAGAAAGTTCTCCCCTGAACTTAATTTTAGAAATTGTATTAGTTAGAGTAAGTTCTATCAATTTGATCAGTTTTGGGTGAAGTCCAAAATGTCTTAAAATTTTTAATAATGATGGTCTGTGGATGGAGTCGTATGCTTTCCTGAAATCTATAAACGTTATCCAAAGGGGGTTGTTTCGTTTTCTATAATATGCCATGACTAACTTCAAAGTAATTATTTGTTCTGTGCAGCTTCTCCAGGGTCTGAAGCCTCCTTGGTATTCACCTAGCTCTTGATCTAGTTGTTGTTTAATCCGATTGTATAGTATCTTAGAGAACATCTTATATGTGCCGTCTAGTAAGGAAATACCTCTGTAGTTGTCTGGATTACTTCTATCACCTTTCTTATGAAGTGGGTATATATATATATATATATATATATATATATATATATATATATATATATATATATATATATATATATATATATATATATATATATATATATATATATATATTTTTTTTTTTTTTTTGTGGACCTACTACTTCGTTGGCAAAAAGTGTTACATGATAATGCTAATTACACAATAGAGTAAATATATATTTACATAAACTATTTGCGTTTCCCTTTCTCTTAAAAAATCCCTATGAACTTTCAGGAAAAACTATCATAATATATTATTCATAGTGATACATTTTCTGTTCTTTAGTATGCTTTATTAGTATGTTAAACTTTGTTTATATTTCTAATTAAATCCACGAAAAAGCGACTTGTATTTTATATATTTAAGCTTGTCCAAACCACATAGTTCGGCGACTCTGGAAAATTTTAGAGATTACCCTCAGGGGCTCGAAAGTTTTTGACATGTGAAGATATACACTTTTTTAAAGCAAAAACCTTTCAACCCTTTTTTGTGGCTGTCTTAGCAGCTACAGATAAGAACATTGAAATATAAGATGTGACTATACGGACTTGCTACGTTTTTTATCACTAAAACTTCGTAAGGTTATTATTTTCACATTGATGTTAAATATCAGGGTTAGTTGATATATTGGGTTAGAAAATAAATTCGTTCATTTTTTTATTGTGAAACGAAGTATACAGAGGATTCCAAAAATATTCTAACAACTTATTTAAAAAATCATTCTAACACTTCCAATTTATGCAAAAAAAACGTATATTTTATCGCTCTTACCTGGTTTTAACTTCTTGTATAACAAAGTTCCGAAATCATCCATTTGATTCGAAAATTTTAAGAAAAAAGATATTTTTTATTAAAAATATTCGGACACGCAAACAAAAAAATTAATTTGGATGAATCATATTAAGAAAAGTTGGTAATCTTTGAATTTTGTTTACTACAAATGGTAATTGAGACTGGCGCCGAAGGAATATCTTAAAATGGGTCGTATTTCAAATAAAAAAATAGTTTTGAAATTAGGTAATTAGTGGTATTCCATTATGAAAGGCGAAATTCTTACCGCAAAGTTGGGCAAATGCTGCGCCGTTGTATACGGATATCATGGACGTGCCGAAATAGCCTTAGTTAAGTAAGAAAAATATTGAAATTTGACTGGATTTTGCTAAGAGTGCGTTTTGAAACCTGAAAATTATTGAAACGACGTAATTTTCTGGCTTAAATGGGTGTCAAATGGTTTGGCGAAGGGTCCTCAGAGAGGTCTATATCCTCAGAAGAACATCTAGACAACATGCAGATATTGAATTGTTCACAAAAACGCTTAATATTAACATTATCAAAAAAGTAGCAAAGAGTTTCCGAGCAGCAAGTATATTTCCATTAGCTTCTCGTAAATTTGATGATCCTCTCACAACTCTGATAATACCATAAGACAATTTGTTTGTCAATGTGTACAAATCAAATGAAGTTTCATGGAATCAGTCAATACAGTTGTTACTGTACCCATTTTATAATAAAATAAGTCTAAACTAACTTCCAGAAAATATCACAAAACCGTTAGACCACTAGCCCTATAAAAGATGTTTTTGAAAAAAAAGCCAGATGAAAGCGAAAAAAATAAAAGGAGCAAATAGATATAAAAAGAAGGAAAAGACTGAAATAGAACCTAAGGAATGTGTAAGGAATTCACAAGTAACGAATAAAAATAGAATTAACTTAAATGAAAAAAAGATACCGATGGAGTGAAAAAATAGTTCTGCCTATAATGTAAGAAAAAGTAAAAGAAAAAGTGGAATGGGCCTTTTTTAAAGAAGTATTACTCCATTAAAATTTTTGAATAGTAGATATTTATAAATCAAATTATGTGTTAATAAATACATAGAAATACACATACATGCTTATACACATAAAAATACGTTTGAAGTCGTTTTTGAACGTTCTTCTCTTTCTAAAGTTTCTTCATCAATTTATTTAATTTGATCACGTATAGTGGGGCGGGGCTTTTTAGGGAATGCAGCTAACTAATGAGCAGTGGTCCCATCTTGTTGATACCACACATCCCTCTTGTTGATTTCTCGTTTCCGTCTATCGTGACTCTATCGCCTTCAAAAAAAAAAATGGCTCGAAAATTTCGCTTTTGCCAATGATACACCACATCGTTATTTTTGGACTCTGTAATTCACGGGGATATTTTGAAGTGTAACTTTTGGAGTAATTTTGTAATTTTGCGTAATTTTGAATTCATTCTATATTACCGTTAAAAAATAAATTGTAAGCAATCACGCGGTATTTTCGAGTCCCCAGCAGCATGATACATACTAAACATGGTAGAGAGAATCGATAAACTCCTTTCCCTCTACTAGCCGAGTACTGTAAAGGACTTTTATTCCTGAATTCCGGAATAAAAACCACCATTGTGGGTTTTTCTGTTCGGTTTGTTGTAGGAGATCACTCCACATCTACTTTTCGTTGCCTCGATAGAGTGCTATGTTTTTTGTTTCATCTATAATCTTTCCCCATTCTTCATCACCATTCTATATCATTTCTCCATCCTTTTGTCCTTTATTTTCGAACTCCACTTTGGTATATCGATTCATCCTATGTTTTGTCCAGCTTGGTTACTCCATCTTGCTCGCGTTCTTTTTCTTGACCTGTTACCGGTGGCCAGTATAGCGTTTTCTTGTTGCTTCCTGTGGAGTTGTCCATATTACTGATTAATTCCGTATTACTAATATAGTGATTCATTAGACTTAAGTATTCTTCTCCTTTTTTCTTGAGTCCGTATGTTATTTTCTATATTTTACTCGGAAAGACTCTCATTTTTCTTCGTCTTTGCTGGTGAGGGTCATAGTTTCTGCTGCTTACGTTACAATGGGTGTTATCACTATCTAAGTTCCACTTTTCCCACTGAACCCTGAATTTTGTGAAATGGACACATGAAAAATGCATCAGCGTAGAGATCATATCCAAAGGCTTTCTATGTGACCTTTGTACTGAATAACTTTAATTTGTATCCAACTTGTTACTCCACGCCCTTAAGATAATCGGGGGTTTTGTTTTTGATGATAATTTGATTTTGTTTTAAAGTTGATTATGGGAGCCTATATCTAATTAGTTTCACACTTAGTTTCCACATTTTCCACGCTTAGTTTATTAGGTTTTGTTTTACTTGATTTTTCGCTTATACGTTCTTAATTACCCCACTCACCCCTACAACTTATCCGTAATTTTGATAATCGGGAAAATTAGATTAATTATTGGTAGACCTGATACTATAATATAATAAAATGTTCTAATAGATTTTTTATTCCTTTTTCCTCTCGGTTTACTTTGTTACAGTAAAACGTTCCATTTAACGATCTTTGAACTTCCTCCTCGGGGAAATCGTAAATCAGTTTATTATTATCCTTTTGCCTTGTAGTCGTCCGTTCAAGTTTCATTCGTACACTATGCTATTATTTTCTCAGACAGCTTTTACCTGATAGCTTTTCTTCAAGAAAATAAAAATTTCCGCAGATATTCAACCTTTTATAAAAAGTTATTCGTCAATAATAGGAAATACTTGGAAGAAAATTTTAAAGATATTATATTTTTCAATAAAAAAATGTAATTTTCTAAATGTATTTGGAAACATCTGTAAAAAATATATTGTTGGAAAAATTGAGGTATTGTATTCTAACAAAAATTGATCACTATAGATGGTAATCGGTTATATTTTTTATCAGATGAAATTGCTTATATAGAGGACAAATTTGACAATATAGCCATAATATAGAAATGACATTTTATCTATATTGAATTCAGAATTCATTACAGTAGAGTAAAAATATGTAAAACTATAAAAAATAATGGAATAACTTTGAAATTTTTTGTATACACCAGCGGCTTCCAAACTTTATATTACTACCCTCTTTTAAAAAAATCTATTCTTGGCACACAGCGCTGGAACGCTTCTGTTGACACACTTTAGTTACGAGTGGCGTTTGCTTTTGAAGTTATTGTTTTGATCATTACATCGACTAGTAGTTCTAGCAATCGTTTTATAAATGATAGACTTGGATAGAAGGATTTTATAGGATAAGAAAGAGTAAAAAAAATACCGAAGGGAAAGTTTTTGGAATGAATAGAATACTGTTAAGATCTAAAATTAACGGATTAGATTACACTGGGGAACAATTTGAAAAATAATTTCTATTCGAGTTCGATATTTAAGCTGTTTTATACGTAAATTGACACGCTAATTCCAAAACTGTATTTAGTTTTTTTTTCTATCACGTCAAGTTCTTTCTCTACAGTTGTTGCGCATCCGACTAAGCTTGGCGAATCACAGAAGTCACTACTGTTCTCCTACCGGCGAACCTTCTTCGACCTAGGAGTGGCGGCGTGAGTGACGCTGTGTCATCCAAATCTAGTTCGGTCAGTTACGCATGAGATGCTAAAGTATGTGGATCTGTGTCGCTCTGATATAGCGAACTCAAAGTATACATACACAACTACAGATTTTCGTTATGTCTGCCTCTGGTAGTTCTCGTCGTAAGTTTACAGCCCTGATTCATTTTGTTATATATGTGGCAGTTTTACCATCCCCATTCAACGGACTAATATTAGTACATTTGTCAGGCAAGTCTATTTTGCTTATTTTAACGTGAAAATAGGTGACCAAGGCCTCTCATAAAGTGTGCAAGCAGTGTGTAGAGAGTTTACGAATGTGGACGAAGAGAACACGTAATAAACTTTCGTTTGGTATACCAATGGTTTGGCGAGAGCCCAAAGATCACTTAAGTGATTGCTACTTTTGCATAGTGAAAACATCAGGATTTAACAAGAAAAACAAACGTAAAATTGAGTACCATAGTTTATCGGCAGCTATATGCCCTGTGCCTCATTCAGCTGAAATTCCAGCCAGTTTTTCAAGAATTACCTTCTTTAAAAATACAAGAATGTGAATCAAGTGAAGATCGAAGTGACTCGAAGTTTCCTTTGATTCTGTTCGTAAAGGATTCAATCAACATGAATTAAACGATTTAGCACGAGATTTGGGACTATCCAAAAAAGCATCAAAATTATTAGCATCAAGAGTGCACGAAAAAAATTTGCTTGACAAAGGAGCTAAAGTCACTTACTATCGATCCAGAGAAAGTGAATTTAGGCAGTACTTCAGAAATAATGACGGATTTGTATATTGCCAGAACGTAGAAGGTTTAATGAAAGAATTGGCCATTTCTAACTATAACGCAACTGAATGGCTATTGTTTATAGATAGCTCAAAGCATAGCTTAAAGTGTGTTCTCCTACATAATAAAAATTTATACGGTTCAGTCCCAATAGGTCATTCAGTTTCTTTATGTGAAGAATATGGCGACATAAAGAAAGTCATTGCCTTGTTGTAATATAACATGCATCAATGGATCATCTGTGTTGATCTTAAAATGGTCTGTTTCCTTCTTGGCCAGCAACGTGGGTATATCAAGTATCCCAGTTTTTTGTGCATGTGGAACAGCAGAGCTCGTGAGAAGCATTGGGTGCAATCAAACTGGCCGCCAAGATCTGACCTAAAACCTGGTGATCCAAACATTTTAAATCAGTCACTTGTCAACAGAAAAAACATTGTATTTTATTGGTATCAAGGTAGATGGGATGTCAGTATGATAGCTGACTACTATTGGAGCATCAAGCGAGAATGTCCACAAATTGAACACTCCAGGAAAAGCTATAATACGAAATTTTTACCATAATATCTTTTATTTATTTTTTGTATAAACCCAATTTAACTTTTAATAATATGTTAACCTCTGTATGAATAAAATACTCTAATCTATTTGGTCAGATCTCACCTTATTTCCTTTTACGTATGTACACTTTTAAGGTAAAATGAGGAATATGCTGTAGCTTAAGAACGTGACATGATAGAGAAAAACTGTGAATATTTTTGAATTCAGAGATGAAAAATTAGTCAAAAACAAGTCACAGAACCAAGTCAACAAAATTGCTATTCCACAGTGTTATTTAAGAAAGATCTGCTTTTAAGGGAAGATCTACACGGGCCATACAGGACAAATATAGCGATATTAGATGATTTGCAAACACAATCTGCAGGTAGAAAAAGAGGAAGAACAGTAATGACGAAATTAAAAATATTAAAAATATAGACGAACATTTTAAATTACACAACATTTTTATTACACATAATTTTAAATTCAAACACAAGAGCCGCGTATTCCCTAGTTAAAATGATGAATGAAGGATACCAACTGAAGACGACCCTGTGTAAGGTTGCAGAAAGCCATATTATAAGTAATGCGTAAGATATAAAACTAAGATGGGCGTAATCCGCACGAACTGCAACAGTAGACATAATAGTAAGTACAACTGATATAACAGCTAATGCGGGATCCTCTTTGGATCCCAATTCCAACTGAGCTTTTGAAAGCCCACACCTGCATAGCACATCTCCTACATAGATTAGCGCAGGAGTATTATATGTCCAATTTATAAAAAAAGGTGACAAACTCTGCTGCGAAAACTACCGAGGAATATCTTTGCTGCGTACGCTGACAAAGACCTTTGCTGCCAAAGTAATTGATGAACACCAAGGCTGATTTAGGGCTGGACGATCGATCACGGACAGATATCCTCCCAGATATTCTCACAGACATTCTCACAGATATTCTCACCGGTATTCTCACAGATATTCTCACAGATATTCTCACAGATATTCTCGCAGCTATTTCCACAGATATTCTTACAGATATTCTACCGATATTCTCAGTTAAATAGGTGCTGAAAAAGTGTTGGGAATAAATTATTGATGTGCACCAGGTATTTGTTGACTATAAACAGGCATACGACATTATCGACAGGCGCGTACTTTATAAAAGCATGTTGGAGTCCCACCGAAACTGTTTCGGCTTACACGAATGACAATGACCGATTCTTTGTCACAAGTCAGAGTAGAAGATGATCGACTTCTAGCTTTAGAACTGACAATGGTCTTAATCAAGGTCATCGCCCGGTATCAATGCTCAATTTGACACTCGAAAATATTGTTCGAGTTATGACACAAACTGGGGAAAAAACGCCAATCAGACAAGATATTACAGTAGGAGAATTTATCCTAAAAGACGTAGACAATTTTGTGTACATAGGGGCAAACTGGATGGAAGCGAACCCGATCAAAATTAAAAGAAGAATAATAATGGGAAATAAGAGTATATCGTATTATTCGGTACTCCCAATAACTCAAAACAAAAAAGTGCACAGGAAAACAAAACTGAAATTATTTAAAACGATTATAAGACCTGTGGTATGCTATGGCAGCTAAAAGTGGACATTAACTCAGGCGGCCAAAAAATTACTCAACGCCTTTGAAAGAACGGTCTTAGAAGAATCCTCGGACCTGTGAGGAAAGACTCGATCTGGAGAATATGATACAATAGAGAACTGTATGCCATCCTCGATAATCCAGAAATGTCAACCCTTATAAAATTCAAGAATCTACAGTGGGCTGGTCATGTGGAGCGGGTGGATGACGGAATAATTCCCAAACGCACACTAAGCAAGAGAGTCAATGGACAAAGACCAGTTGGAAAACCACGGAAGTGCTGCGAGAATTCTATTGACTCAGACAGCAAATCACTACCAAAATTTTCATACTGGATTACGTGGGCACTGAACGGAGTATACAGGAGGACAAGGCCTGATTTGGACTGTAGCCAGTGGCTGTTGGTCCAGAAGGGCACGTGGGGGCATTTCTACACAGCAAAGTGTGTGTATAATACTAAGAAATGTAAAATTTTTGATTGCGACGCATGTCCCTATCCCCATTCCAAAATGTGGTTATACGTGCTCTACCTGTGTTTTCCCCTACGAACCGCCGCCTACTGTAGCACCAGTAAGAAAATAAATCTCTTAAATACTAAGTAAAAAAACGAAGATTAATATATATATATGTATAAGACATTAGTAAGACCAGTCATTACATATACACTAGAGTCAGCCAACAAAAAATAAGAAAGAAGAAGAAGGTCCAAAAATACTGGAAAGGAAAATACTAAGAACAATTCTTGGACCAGATATAACAAAAGATGGAAAAAGGAGAGTTAAAAAAAACGAAAAAATAGAGGAAGAATTAGCTGGGGAGAATTTAATCAGATACATAAAACAAGAAGTGACCTCATTATGTGACCCTGGAAGCTGGAAAAGCTGGAAGTCCATTCCAGCTTTTTTGTTGTATGTATCTGACTATATTCTCCCCTCTGTTGAGCCAGGGCACATAAAAAATTGTAACAATAATTGGAAGAAGACGAGTAGTTCAAGGAGTAGTGAATAAGCATATCCATGTTAATATTTCGCCATGTCGATGCTTGATCAAGGTCTCTTTATGGTTAAAGCTTTTTATTGACTTAATGTTCAGGTAAATATTTCTTGTTTCCAGTTTTTGTAAAAACAGCCCTTGACATACAACACTGCTTCCATAGACCTGTTGAAGTTTTGCAAAACTTTGTGTCAGACTGTGTCCAAGTCTGTCACAAAACCTGATAGTGTACCGTTGCTCGAAATGCTTGTCACTCAATTTCATAACACTGTAGAAAATTCTGTTCACGAAAATAATTGCTACGAACTATTAAGTGACTCTAGGGGGTTCAAACTAGCACTGAAGATGTATCAGATGTTAACCTACCAGATTAGAAGCCAACTATGTTGTCAGATCGAATATTACGCCATCAGTCTCATTATTTTATTTATACACCTCGTATATTTTATAAACCCCCAATTTTTTCTATTCAGATTTATTACATTTTGTTAAGCTTCTGAAAGAAACGATCTAATGAAATAATCCGTAAGGAGAGATCGTGAAAAATGTATTGAATTAAATATTATGAAATGAACAAAATGATAAATTTTTCTGTGATAGTTAAAATTGATTTTTTTTTTCATTTCATAAAATTTTATTAAATGACCTCCAAATTACGGAGATGTCCCACTTCAGCTCTAGTTAACTACAATAATATCTTTTTATCTCATTGTTTCTTCTACATTCTCAAGTATCATTATCAACCTTTAAAGAAAACGATAGAAAATACCATAACAATTTGTACAAAATCATCTGTTTTTCCAGACCGATAAACTGAGAGCTGTTAATGGGTTTGGACGATCACAAACTTAGGAAAGAAGCTTATTTTCCAAAAATATTTTTACGATGGGTCATTTTTGGTCGGCAGAAACAATAAACATGTAACAAGACAATAACGTCTTTTTTAACAAAAAATGTGCTTCGGTTTATAGTTTTCCAGCCTTTATTAATACCCAATTTTTTTGTTCCGTAAACATAATGTTTAGAAAAAATATATAGTCCACGGTTTTTTTATTGTACTAAATTCTTCAATGTAAAACACTGACTATTAATTTATTATATATATATATATATATATATATATATATATATATATATATATATATATATATATATATATATATATATATATATATATATATATTGTAGCATATCACTGCCAGCAAAGCTAATATTGTCAATGCAAGTATCGTTAACATATACACAAAATATATTTACTTCCTATCTTTTCAGTATATATATAGGAATTAATATAATTTACTTTTTAGATTCGTTTTTGAAAACAGGAGGAGAAGACCTCCCGAAACGTTCAAAAAGTTTGTATTTATTTTAGTATTTTTGTATTTTTAAAATTTTTGTTCTTTATGTAAATTTATAACAGAAAAAGAATCACTGAGAAATTTGTCTCCGTTTGGTTTTTTGTTTTTCGCCAGGTGATTCTTTATTTACATAAGAACAGATATTTTTGATATTTTTTGAGTTTTAGATCGTGTTAAATGATCACTGTTAAATGAACTGTATAAAATCTGATGTAATCTCGATGAAAGATGATATTTAGACGAGATTACAAATATGGTCTGCATTATGGGCATATAGGCTGCATTTATTTATACTTATTTGTTACTAGAGCGGACCTGCTTCCTGAACATATAGTTAACTGTATTCTAATTCCTGGAGTGGTAACTGTATGAGGCAGGCGGCTCATATGGAAACAAAGTTTTTGGGGCGGATTGAAAACGATGCCTTCATTATTGGTGACGAGTTTTGGTCTTTTTGAATATGACCCTGGAACGAAGTGCCAGAATCAGGAACGGCATATTCCAACCTCACCACGACTCGAAAAAGCCAAAATAAAATGTAGCTTCTCTAACAATTTTGATGTTATGCAGTTATTGTCGTACCCTGAACTTATTAAACCAACCTTCCAATACTTGAAATCCTCAATCCTTATGTTCATCACCAGAGCAATATAGGTTAAAATGTGTATAAAGACTCGTAACTTTCTCAAGGATTATAGCACTACTTAGAGACACTCTCTTCTGGCTACAGTCTTCAATCCGTAATGTTAATGCGGCTTCCATTTTTTCAATTGCTGGATCACGAACAATTTTTGTTGATTGGTTAAAGCAATAGAATTTCTTATTTTTTCTTCTGACTTCTTGATGGATCGAACAGTTGGCATTTCATGAAGGATCGTACCTTGACATTAAAAAAACGTGATATGGATGCAAATGACTCTCCAAGGTGTAAACGGTCAAGCGTTTCTATTTTTTATCTAATGACAAGTTGAAGCAATAAAACAAAAACCATAGCGTCACGCGTAATCTGGCGGGGCGTACGGCCGCGGGACTTATTTGTCAAATAACTCTCGGCCAAGCTGAAATAATACTTGTTTGTTTATAAATATTTTGATACTTGTTTGTTTTGAAAGGTAGTTGGTAAATAAACACATATTATATTATTCTAAAAATACAATATGTATCATTAGTTTGAAATCCGCGAAGAAGTGGTCACAGTTTTTTAATCCGCGAATAACGGAACCGTGAATAAGATTCAAGACTTTGATTGTATTTTATTTCATTATCTTGTATTTTCAGTTTCATTCAAATATGTTTGCTGGGCAATGCAGTTTTTTGGTTCCCTTTGTATAGTGTAACATAAACTAATTCTGCAGAGTAAACAAATTCTGAATTAGTCAAACAAAAAATTCTGAATTAGTCAAGTTGTTTACGGTATTGTCTAAATATTCTTCCCCAGTTTTCTACACTAAAAGTTTCAAAACAATGCGCATTAAAAATATCAATATTTCTTTTTTTATTTCCACACACTATGGCAGCACTCCAACATCGAACTTTCAGAAAAATGAACTAAAGATATATTTATTAAAGCAAAGAAATAAAATCTGAATATTTTTATGTTGGGAAAGTCGTTATTCAGCGGATTTTCTGTTTTTATTGTTTCTTTTCCTCAGAACGACTCATAAAGTATAATTTCAGCAAATAAGCTTTTTCTTAGTTTATGATCATTATCACATCCCGGTTTAGTTTTATTCAAAGACTTAATTGTACTTGAGAATGAGAACGAGACAAACAAATATTATTGTTATTAGACGAAAGTGAACCCCATAAAGTAACTTCCAATAATATGGAGTTTATTGAATAGTAAGATTTTGTTTTCACTCAGCATTTTTATTAAAATGAATTCAAATGTATCTATGTTAGTACTCTTATTATGTTATTCCTGACCTTGTCTGTTTTATTTTATTCCCTGTGCCTTAAGAACAGTGGGCCCCAAACTTCGCAGTATTCAATTTTTTTACAAAAAAACAATTTATTTACAAAAAATTAAAACAATTTTATTCTTCACTGTAAAAAATGAGGAGACAGAAAAAAGTGGGGCAGAAAAACGCAAAAAAAAATAAGAAACGTCTGCAAGAAATGCATTGCATAAGTTCTTAACAGTAAATTCAGAGACATAGTTGCCTTCAGATAAATTGTCTGCGTTGGAAACTTGTAAACAACACAGGTCTATAAGTGAAGAAAAGAAAAAACAATATGTTGAACATCAAGAGGTTGAAAATGCTACTGATAAAACGGAGTGTGAAGACGCAGAAGATAGAGATAATCCAGACAAACTCTTCAATATAGACATCGAAGTAATATATGATATATCTTTATGGTCAAAAATATTTTCTGATGCTGTTATTGACCAGATTCTTAAACACAAATCAAAAAATATCGGAAATATAGGGAATTTCAAATCAGTGTATAAAAATAGAGATAAAGTTTATTACAGATGACTTTAAGGAATTATAGATAAGAGAACTTGGCTGATATTTTCAGGAACAAGCAAATGCTTTTACTGCGACCTTTGCAAACTCTTTTCAAAAGCAAATCCCAAATTAATAACTGGTTTGCAAAATTGGAAATCAATTATTGTTATTTTATGGGATCAAAAGATCAAACAAACAAAAGATCAACCAAATTCAATTGAATTGATACTCAACTATTAGTGAAAAAGGAAAAAGTAGAATGTTACTGGAGAGAAGTGCTGAAAAGAATTATGTCAACAATATTGAGTTTCTAGTTGATATCCTGGGATTAGGGTTTAGTAATTACGATGAAGGCAATTATTCCAGTAGCAAAGGAAATTATTTAACCTGCTTGGAATACCTAAGCGAATATGATGAGTTCTTGAAATTACTACAAAAATATGCCAACCAAGGGCGAGGAAATGTGAATTATTTCTCTCACAATATTTGTGACGAATTTGCAGACCTTATTAGCAATCAAGTAAGAGCTGAAATAATTAAATATATCAAACTCCACTCCCGATATCTCATGTCAACTAACTTATTTTTGTGATAAGATATGGTTCATCCTCTGGTAATATAAAGGACATATTGGTGGGATTCATCCTTATATACACAACTCGTCATACAAATATGTAATGAAAGTACTAAGGTTAACAAGCACGCATTCGATTTTTATTCCGTGTACTAACCATTCTTTAAATTTAATTTGTAACTTTGGTGCAGAAAGTTGTAGTGCTGCAGTTGAATATTTTATGTTTGTGCAGAAGTTATTAACATTTTTCTCTGCGTCAACTCACCGCTGGAAAAATTTAATGTAAACGTTAAATAAAACGTAAACTTAAAAAAAAAATAAATATATAAAAATAAACATGTATATTAGCTATAAAAATTGGATTCGTCCGTATAAAAGAGACTTCAAACTATGAGAGAGAGGCTATGAAATTTGTAATGAAGAAGAAAAAAAATCAGTTAGAATAGTGGAGGCGACGTCAGTTCTGACGAAAATGAACAAATATGAAACCGCCCTAATCACAGTAATTTGAAATACTATTTGGCAAAGAATAAATGCTGCTAATAAAAGTGATAGATACCAATGTAAATAAAATATTTTATTATGTTTAAAAATAAACTATCATGAAGTACCGGACAAATCAATCAATTATATAAATGCTACTAGTAAATCACTGCAATGAGTAGAGTTCGAACTATTCAAAGGATCTATCATACTGAAGTCATTAGAAAATGTTATCAATAATTTCTGAGAAGAACATGAAAAAGAGGCAATTGATTCATCAGGGCTATCGTTTAACATGGAAGATGAACAAACTCGCAGACGATGAAAGAGAAACGTGTTTTTTGATGAAAACAAAGAAGTCGGACATGAATTCACAATTAGAGAAAATTTATTTTATGTCATATGTGATACCATAATGCACAACTATCTCAAAGAGCTCGGAAGTACAAAGTTGTTCTAGAGCCTTTTCGTATAGTTTTTGATTGGAAATTGTCAATAGAGGAAAGAAAGAAAGAGTTAAAAAAGTTGAAGGATATGTACAAAAATGGCATTGATGATACTTTGGAAGATGAATTGGACCATTTCTTAATATTTCTAAAAGAAAACGAGGAAAACATAAAAACCACACCAGACAATTCAACATCTTAAATTTCTCGTGTGATAGTGTTGTCGACATATATCACATGCCGGTCGCGTTGGTGCGGCGGTAAGAGCGCCTGCTTTGCCGAATCCGCGCTGGAGCGATAGCTGGTTCGATTCCAGCGCTCAGATGGTTATTTTTCTTTCTTCTGCCCGTTTATCTTTCCTAAATGTTTGTGATTGTTTCTAGGCAAGAGTGTAAAATCCGACTACGAATTACCCCTCAGTCACGCCATTTAAAGGCTGGGTAAGGCCGGATGCCTTCTGAGAAGTGTTCTGCGTTGGTCACTCGCCAGTCGGTAGGTTTCCTGATAGACTTATGGGTAGGCACATAACCAAGGGTTTATAGCCCGAGGGGGGTGCTGGCCTGGGTTTGTCGGAAGCTGATGACCGTGGTTCGGAACCCACGTTAAGCTGTAGGTCCAGTCGCTAAATCGCCTAGTTGCTGATGCGCCTCTAACCCAAACACTTTACTTTACTTTATATATCACATCTATCGAGCCTCCAAAGAAATGTTTTGCACATTTCCGAATATTGAAATATAATTGAAGATTTTTCTAACAATTTCCTTATAAACATTATATAACCAAACCAAAATATAAAGAGTTTTCCTGTTTTAAAGAGAGTAAAAAATGATTTAAAGAATACAATAAGAAAAGAAAAACTAAATAACTTGGTCATTTTGTATACAGAGCAGGGAATTTTAAACCGCATTGACACTGTTAAAATAACTGATGATTTTGAAAAAATAAAGCAAGACGGAAATGCAAGTAAAAATATTTTTTAAATACATTTATTTAATGTGTAACGGAATGAAATTTTCCATGACTTTTTTTTTTGTTAATAAGTTTGTGACAGTTTTTTTGCAACTTCTATTCTTAACTTGAGTTTGAAGGTCTCAAAATTTTTATCGGTCGGGGCCGCTAATTGACTTGAGCTACCACTTCTTAAAAAGAGTCGCATTTGTGTTGCTTGCATTGCAAATATAAACATGAAATGAAAGTAAAAATTAGTTAAGAAAGATATTATCTTACATATTTGTGACTAATTTCCATCAAGTAGAAGCTAACAGTATTTAAAAGTGTCTACACACTGTATCAGAAGCGTAGTAATCAGTTGGATAGGTTGTTTATAACTTTTTATAATTCCGGTGGAGACAGATCAGTTTCAGAGATGCCCTGCCTCAGGGATGCAAACTTTGCTTCTATCTCGCTTCTCGACCCTGAAGAAATCATAACCTAACCTTAAAATCCCATACGGGTCACATTTTTAATTCAATCTCTAAACTATGCATATTATTCCAATCTGCCTGGTCACTGTATGTAGATTCCGATCTGAATGGTTTTTAAATAAATTAATTTTACAACTAGCAGAGTCCTCAGGTGGGAAAGGAGCAAAACCTAAAATCCCTTTTTTTGAATAAAGTATTAATTACCATTCTTTATCTAGAAATTTCAAAATTCCAAGAATTGAGAAAAGGACTGATGTAAATTAAATGGGGTATTTTCGGATTAATCGAGACAAGGCTGTCGGAAGAAAATTACTCCATTCTGTAAAATCGTAATATATATTGTACCAAAATTATATAGACGATAATTTCTATCTTGGAAACGTAAACAAATGTATATTAATTACTTAATTATATTAATACATTAAATATATATTAAATGTATTTAATATACTTATGTATATTAACTGCACATAAAACTTTGATAACCTGCCTTTTTATGAAAATAAAGATAGATGTTCTGTATACTGTGATATCCATGAAATTTTGAATTCGTCTTTTTTATCGTTATTAATGATTTTTAGGTCTTGAAAAATAACACTAAAATAACAATATATGATAAAAGGTGATATTTAAAAGAAAGAACAGTACAATAAATTTACGTTTAATCATTCATAAAATAACACAGTTTAAAACAAAAAAAAAACATAAAAATATCCTTCAAAATAAATATCCTTTAAGTAGATATATTAAAAATAATAGAGGAAGAACTGGAAAAGAGCATAAATCAACAGTAGGCCAATTAAAGTCCTCCTGCTGCCGACATTTTGATAAAATATATAAAGGGTAAAATCATAAGTCACTTAAGAGAATAATCAAGGACATTATAGTAGTTTTCGTAATAAAAAATCTGACTCTAGAGACTATTATTAATGATAATTGTAATTTATATTTGGATTTAAACTATTTACTTGTAAATAGTAAAAAACCACTGCGTAGAAATGTTAGAACTTTTACGAAATATTTACCCGTCACATACAGTGGTAGTCAATAAAATAAGAGTGGCGGACTATATAAATATGAACTATATAAAACTAACAGCAATAAAAATATTTACAATTATCCATCGACCTAATAATACCATAAAAGATGATAGTGAGAAAATCCATTTTTTCAGTGTCTAGGAGGGCAATATAACTTTAATAACGGTAAACTATTCAAGTCTAGCTGGCCAATAAATAAATTATTTTCTGAATGATTATGGCGTATTTATATATTTTTTTCTTTATCATTATGTAAGTATATTTATTATTATGTAAGCATTATGACTTTATTTTATTGTTATTATTACGATTTTATTATTGCATATGTATCATTGACATATACACAAAATATATTTACTGCCTATTTTTTCAATATATATATAATATATTAAAACTAAATTAACAGGCTATCAGCCCCAAAGTTTTTGCTTCCAAAAGGAAAACGGACAATTAGCTCTAAATAACTAAGACAATTGCAAAGAACTTGCGAAGCAATTACTAAACTGTCCTAAGCTCTTAAACAAATTACCTAGACTAAACCCTAAACAAACAAACACAGATTCATTATGACCGAATGAAGATGAAATAATTAGGCAAATGAAGCGGCTTTAAAATAACAAAGCTTCTGGTGAAGATGGAATCACTGCTGACCTTTTGAAATCCGCTGGTCCAGGTACAATCAAGGAAATAATCAAAATTCTACAAGAAGTTTGGCAAACCGAACGGATTCCGGAATATTGAAAAGATGCTCTAATCCATCTACTACACAAGAAAGGAGATGGAACGGATGTAAACAACTATAGAGGGATATCTCTTCTTCCAGATTGTTACAAGATTCTATCTCAATGTCTACTAGACAGAGCACACTGACAGTTAGAACCCAAAATTGGTAAATATCAAGCAGGTTTTCGACCGGGGGCAGATCCTGCCCTGAACAGATCCGGAATCTAAAGTTGATCCTAAGACATCAAAAACTGTATAATAAAAATCTCGTCTGTACATTTGTGGATTTCAAAAAAGCATACGATTCTATTGACCACGAATCTTTATTCCGAATCTAAAAAGAACAAGGACTAGATCTGAAAACGCTGGCAATTATTAAAGCAACAAAACACAAGGTCAAAAGTTAAATTCATCGGTGATATCTCAGAGCCTTTCGAAATTAAAACTGGAGTGAGACAAGGGGATTGACTCTCGCCACTCTTATTTAATCGTGTTCTAGAAAAAGTAATACAGGAGCGGCGTAAACAAGTCGGCCCTAAATATTGACCAGCCCATTAAACTGGGGAGAACCAACATCAAAATTGATTGTCTTGCCTTTGCTGATGATCTAGCAATTTTGGCTCAAGATATATTAAGGGCACAGAAACAGATTAAAATTCTAAAAGAAACAGCAGAAAAGGTAGGACTCCAAATTTCCTTTGAAAAGACACAATACATGACCTGCAACAGACTAAGAACACCATTTCTAAAAACAAAATATGGTAACATGAGACGAGTCTCTCAATTCAAATATTTGGGTGAAATAATCATGGAAACTGGGTTGGAAAAAACGGGCAATAGAGGTAGATGTCAAAAACAAACAAACGCCTCTAACTGTACTTCGCGTGGTATGTATATATATATATATATATATATATATATATATATATATATATATATATATATATATATGCAGAAGTGATCCTTTTACATAAAAAAGGAGCACAGGAAGATTTAAAGAACTACCGTCCAATAAGCCTCCTATCAGTGATGTACAAAGTTTTCACTAAGATAATTTCTAAAAGAATATTAAAAAAACTGAATGACGCACAACCAAGAGAACAAGCAGGATTCAGAAGTGGATTCAGTACAATGGATCACATCCAGGTTGTACAGCAGGTCATAGAAAGGCACAACGAATACACCATGCCACTGTGCTTGGCTTTTATCGACTACGAAAAAGCATTTGATTCCATCTCAAAGCATGCGATAATGGATGCACTGCTTAGCCAAGGTGTAGAGAGAGCCTATGTAAACCTATTAGAATCGATATATGATGGAGCTACAGCCACAATTCACCTTGATGATCTTGAAGTGGGAATTAATATAGAACGAGGTGTACGGCAGGGTGACGCAATATCGCCTATTCTTTTCTCGGCTGGCCTTGAAGAAGTATTCCGTAAACTGGATTGGGAACAGGATGGGGTAAAGATCAATGGTGCAAACTTAAACCATCTTAGATTTGCAGATGATATTATTCTCATTTCACAAGACCCAGAGGAGCTGCAAAGACGCATACAAGAACTGCAAAGGGCTGGCGAACCATTTGGCTTGAAAATAAACCTGAAAAAGAGTCAGGTTATGTTCAATAACTTCGCTCAGGACAGAAGAATTTCAGTTTTAGGAAAGGATTTAGAGATTGTGGACAGCTTTGTATATCTTGGGCAGAGGATTTCCATGGAGGGGAATACCGCCCGGGAGGTGGAACGGCGTGTTAAATGTGGCTGGCAGGCATTTGGTAGGCTCAACATAGTGTTTAAGAGCAGACTCCCACTTTGCCTGAAAAGAAAAGTATTCGATCAGTGCGTTCTACCCGTTATGACATACGGAAGTGAAACCTGGACACTCACATCGCAATCAATTCAAAAACTTCGGGTGGCACAGAGGGGAATGGAAAGATGTATGCTTGGCATTACAAGACGAGACAGAAAGTCCTGCGCATGGATCAGGGAACAAACAAAAGTCTGTGACATCATTGGAAGAGTAAAACAGTTGAAATGGAGATGGGCAGGCCATATAGCGAGGCGATGGGACGACAGATGGACCAAGGCAATCCTGGAGTGGATACCGCTTGATCGCAAACGTCCGCGAAGAAGACCGAAAGCACGATGGACTGATGACATCGTTAAGTATATTGGACCCGAGTGGCAGAGGAAAGCCCAGGACCGTGAAGGTTGGAAGCATGCTGAAGAGGCCTTCATCCTGCAGTGGATCGATGCGGGCTGATGATGATGATGATATATATATATATATATATATATATATATATATATATATATATATATATATAATATATATATATATATATATATATATATATTACTTCTTGTAAAGTATGATTTTATATTATGATGGTATGGTATCATGGTATTTATCAATTGCACTTCATATCTAAATCCATCAACTTGGTCTGACGAAAGGAAAAAAGCTCATAGTGAAAGAATTAAATTAGTATGGGCGCAAAGGAAGGCTAACAACAACAAACACCTCTAATTATACTTTGCGTGGTCCACCAGGGCCCATATGTGAATAATAATAATATATATGTATAGGAATTAATATTATTTTTTCTTTATATTCAATTTGAAAACGGGAGAAGACCTCCTGAAACGTTAACGTTCAAAAGTTTGTATTTATTTTAGAAATTTTTTGTATATTTTTAAAAATTTTGGCAAATTTATTTTGAGAAAAAGAATCACTGAGAAATTTGTCTCCGTTTGGTTTTTTGTTTTTTTGCCCGGTGATTCTTTATTTACATAAGAACAGATATTTTTGATGTTTTTTTGATTTTTAGATCGTGGCGAAAAACCCAAAAAAAGAAAAAAAATACAATAAAATAAAATAAAAATTATCAAAATTTTTTAATATATTAAATTAAAGATATGTAATATTTTAAAATTATCATTGAAAGTATGATTTTCTAACATTAAGTGTTAGCATATTGACGTTGTTATTTAGTTGAACTTCTTTTATGCTCATTGAGCCTAGTGGAAAAAGACCTTCCTATTTTCCAACATGCATATAAAGTTTATTTCTTTGACTTTTTTTTTTTTTAATGAGGCCTCTTAGACAATTGTTTGCTTTGGGAGCAATATTTATATTGTTACTTTTGGAAAAATGTTTAGAAACTAATTTGGTAACTTTTTCTGTATATGTAATTGTTTTGTACGCGGTATTCTTGATGTTATTGTTATTGACACGGCAAACGTTGCCCTGTCCAAATTTCAATTACCTTGTTAAATTTCTTTATTTCAATGCCCTACAATGTGGGCACACAATGCTCATCGATCCAATAGAAACAGTTTGGTCTGCACTGTAATCAATTGTCATGTTGTAGCGGAATGCAGCTCGATGAGTACTAAACGCAACATTTGTTTGTCTTCTTGCACGATTATTCAAATTCATTGTCACAAATTGATTGGTTTCTACTGACCGATGATGTTTCATTCGATGCATCGTTCGTTCGCATTTTCTCTTTCTTTTTCGCGTTCGTTTTTCATTTCGCTCTTTGCGTTACTCTGCAGTTCGATTAGATCGAAAATTTGTTTGGTTTAAATTTTTCGTCACTATTAAATTTTCGTCAAATCAATTTTTCGTCACTATCTATGATTCACAATTTGACAATAAGCTGTCAAATGACATTTGTGTACATAGCGAAATAAATTGGAATAGAAATAGAATAAGTACCTTTGTTGGACAGATCGCGAAACAACACAAAAGTAAAAACAAATGTAGTTTTATTTTAATTTAGGCTGGAATGCGTTTTTTGTTAAATTTTTCTCCAGATCTTCCAGATTTTTATAAATGAATATATTAAATTATGATTATTTCTTTAAATTTATAACTGTTTTGATTTTTTTCTCTGAAAACTTTTGTAAGATCATAACGAATAAAAGAAAAAGGAATTACGCATATCTATCGTTCAAATCGTGAGTTATGGTCTTGAGTTCATACAAAAATCTCCTAGAAAAAAGCACTTTCAGTTTTTCCCGAATTTTCCAATTTTCCGGGCAATTTTTCCAATTTTTCTTTCCATATAAACCTTATTCGGACTATTACGAATATTAAAAAAAGCCAAATCAGTCCAGCGGTTTTCAAGTGATGCTTACCAACGAACAGCATTTCATTTTTATTTATAAGATTTTATTTATAATTTTTGGGTCGTATCCATGATTTACTGCGATCTTTTCGATAACATTTATTCTTTTTTTAAGAACTTATTTTTTAACATTAATTCTTTATTATAATTATCTATTGACATTGGGATATTTAATAAATAATCTGTGTATAAATGAATTAAATGCCGCCATCTTTGTGAATCAGGATGACAAGATTTGTTGTGTATAACTAAATATGCATGGGATGGTTTATGAAAAATTGCAAAATCATGTTTATTGGGTCTGGTTCGATTATTTCGAGAAAAAACCATCCAAGCTTAACTGATGAGTACTTAAAGGCCGAAACCGGTCTTAAGAGGTGGATGCATTTTTTTCTTCTAATAGTTGGTCTAGTCGTACTACCTGTAGTTAATAATATAGGTAATTATTGTATATCAATTTGTTTATATCTAAGTACAGTCTTTCAGTACATTCGATGTTAGTATTATGAAAATCCGCACCAGATATCCTTACAAACTATAAAGGTCCTAATGTGATGTATAATATGATTTTTGGGCATTGTAGATCTTTACTTGAGGATGCTAATGAAAGAAAATATAATTACTATTTCAGCCAGTAATTTTCACATGATCGAGACATTTTTAAGATAACAACTAATCAAATGTCTTTTTATTAATAGTGACACATAATTTCAATTAGATCGAAAATTCGTTTGGTTTGTAACATTGCGAGTTCTTCGACTAGACAGTTTTAAGATAACAATTAATCAGATGCCCCTTTATTAATGGTGATACATAATTTCAGTAAACTGGGGCCACTACTCACATCGCTAAGACATCATATTAATATGTCAAACAGTTGTTTATCAATTATTTTATCTCCAGATAAAGAGACACTCCTTGGCCAGCAAGATCGCCAGATTTAGCGGCATGTGATCACTCTCTACGATATACTGCTAAGCTGATACTCACAATTCAACAGGACATAACCCAAATTTGATTAGAAATGTTACGTTGTGATGTGGGTAACGTGCAGTTAAGATTAAAAGAGTGTTTACCATGAGACGGATATCACTTTTCAGACGTTATCTTTTAAAGTTAAAATGTTTTTTTCTTCTTTAACATTGTGTATTTATATTTTTTTTTAATAAAGCATTTGAATTAGTTACCGAATTTTTAAAATCGTTCGTTTCTCTGTTACACCCTGTATTAAAGATACGATATTTCTTATTCTCTCCTAACAAAACCACATAAAACTGAAAACTGAAAATCCTCCATCGCTCTTATCCGAAGCGGGAATAAAAAAAGGTTTTTGCTTACCTTTCAGTCGAAGATTTCGATCTTCCATGTTGTCCATTTCGTCGCTCAGCATTAATTCCTGATGGCTGGTCGGATTGTCGTTGAGAATGGGCTCGACGGTCACCAATTCGAAGATATTATTCGTCCGATTCAATATCTGAAACAAAGCTATTCAGTCTGTAACGATTATTTAGGTTTTTCGCGCGAAATTTTCCGATTAGGGGTGTATTTTTATTTCTTTTGATAATAATGCGAAAAGATCTAATTGAAAATAAAGTAATAATTCAGAAGGAGATCTATAATTCTTATGTCTGCAAGATTTTGAATGAGTTAGACTGTTCGAATTGATAACATTCAGAATATCTACTGGAGAATATAAAATAGTTTCGTTAAATTTTGCTAAAGATGTTCTGATCGCTCATGGTTACTTCGGAGTTACTCAACCTCAAGAAAATAATGGTAATTATAATATAAAGCAAATCAAAAAGGTTGTGTTATTGTTGTTGTTATTTAAAAGGGTCTACGAGTCATGCTACTATTTTAATTATTTATAAGTATTGAGCGAAACAACTATAAATTTTATGTTATTAAATTTTAACACAACTTTTCTGAACACATCTGGTGTTATTACAGCGATTTCGACAGGGGTATTTTGTAGCGTCTACAAATTATCGGCCGCTGCAGGTAGAATTATTTTGAGCTGGTTTTACTTCAAAGCGCATCTGTATACTCTGGAATGAATGTCGAGGCAGTCAAACATCGGGACGAATACGGTGCTGAACACATATCGTCACGCCGACAGAATGAATAACAATTTAGAAGTTAACACTGCTGATAATCCTATTTGAGTAATCCCTCCATTTGAGGTATGTTGATTAGCTGGCCAAGCGCTACACAGGCTTGTTCTTTTTGTATTTTGTAGAGGGTTTTAGAGCCTGGTCGTTTTAAAGCCCAGTCGTTTTAAAGCCTGGTCGTTTTAGACCCCGTTCATGTTAGAGCCCGGGACATTATGGATCCGACCCAGTCATCTTAGTAAATGGGCATTCCGGAATACAGACTTCTTGGACTCCGATCATTCTAGGCTCCAGACTTCTTGGGATGCAAGCATTTTGAACACTGAACTGTTCAGTAATCCACCATTTTGATATCTAGTTTAATAACACTAGACCATTTGATTTCATTTAATTTAATTTGGGTTGATTTAAGATAATATATTTATTTTTGATAATATAATAAGATAATTTTCTTTATACCTTAGACAATAGCCCTTATACTATAAGAATATTTGTTGACGGTTGAATCTTTCTCTTCATATGCCTATAAGTAGGGTAGGTATGGACACTACAGTTAGTTTTTTACGATTTCGAAGAACTGAGTGGCGTCCTATTGACATGCCAGTGCAATACATCTGAGACCTATGACACACAGACCTCCGGCCAACATTTGCCGTCGCTGTAACTTTAAGAAAACCCTTAAAAGCAACCTTTAAGAAAAATTTTACGTTACAGTTTTTCTTGATGGCTTTGGGGCTTATTTACGCAAATTTGTCCCTTCAAAAATTCCCATAACAAATCGGAGTCGTACGGTACGTACAGTATTCTAATCGCTTGTTATTGTACAGAACAGAAGAGGTTTTGATCAATTTGAATCTTAACGGGAAACGTGAGTAAGTCACTTCTCAACATTCAGCATAAACTACGTGGAGAAAATCTCAATTGTGGACCATCAGCCTTCGCACTGTTCTGGGACCTCACATGCAGGGCTTATCCCCAACTGTTCTGAATTCTTAAAATTGCTTCCATAAACGATAAATTGTCGTTTTATGAGGCACCAAACGATTGGGATATTTTTACCTCAATTTATGTTGTGCACCTCAATTACGAGTTGCAATAATTAACAAAAAATGTTACTGCGTTCTTTGAGCGTATTTTTATCCATAATAAAACTTGAGCTTGGTCTGAACTAAACAACTGCTCTTGTGGTATCATGATACTTACCTCACTCTTTAAAATAGCACACATTTTGTGGGCAGACAATAGTTAAGACAGATGTGTGAGTTTTAAATGCAGATTTAAAGTGAAAATTTACAGCAGTTGAAATGGAGTGTTTAAAGAGAAGCGTAACAATTTCTAAACTTAATAGAAAAACGAACGAAGAAGAAATTAAATAAATGATACGAGGGAGTAAGAGATGCAAAGATGTAATCTAAGAGAGGAAGATGTTCACATTTTTGAGGTTCAGCAGAGGGGGTTTGCTATAGTTGCTAAGTTGTATATCATTTGATGTACTTTTGTATGCGATCAGCCCAGCTCTGCATTGTTGCATTTTTTAGTAACATGTTGAGTTGATGATGAAATGACTGAATCATAAAACTGAATTTTTTTTCACACGTATCTACTTCACACATGCAAAGTTTTGATGTTATTTGACAAAAGGAAACTCGGCGAATACTTGGGAAAATATGTTTGCTTGTGTTTTTTAAATTTTGTTAATTTATTAATTAAATTATAACATTAAAGATGGCAGAAAATAAGGATCGTTTTCGAAAAATGGTTATTAAAAAAAGATACTTTCTATGCACCCTTTCTGTGCCCATAGTAACCCATGATACTGATGATCCAACGTGCTGTAAGCGGTTCAGAAAGTGGCGTGAAACCGATATTTGTCTTAGCGAAACATTACGTTCTGGACAGAGAGATCGGAGAATTTCATGGAATTAATCAGTAAACAAGAGTATCAAGGTGACTAAGCCAATTTAGAATGGTTAACAAGTGTGGAAATGCCTCTTCGACCAGAGCAAAAACCAGTTTACCTCCGAAAAAGGCCCTGTTATGTATTTGGTGCGATTGGAAGCGAATCGCTTATAATGAGCTATTACCTGAAAATCAGACTAATAATTCGAAAAAATACTGTTTACAACTAAGTGAAGTAAAGCGAGCAACAAACCAGAAGCGGTCTGAATGAGCTAATAAAAAGGATATTGCGTTCCACAGAAACAGTGCTAGATCACAGTGACTTTGACTATCTGACACAAACTTTTACAACTTGACTGGGATGTTTTGGTCCATCCACCATACTCTCCTTAATTAAATCATAACATTAAAGATGACAGAAAATAAGGATCGTTTTCTATGCACCCTTTCTATGCACCCTTTCTGTGCCCATAGTGACCCATGATACTGATGATCCAACGTGCTGTAAGTGGTTCAGAAAGTGGCGTGAAACCGATATTTGTCTTAGCGAAACATTACGTTCTGGATGTTCTGGACAGAGAGATCGGAGAATTTCATGGAATTAATCAGTAAACAAGAGTATCAAGGTGACTAAGCCAATTTGGAATGGTTAACAAGTGTGAAAATGTCCCTTCGACCAGAGCAAAAACCAGTTTACCTCCGAAAAAGGCCCTGTTATGTATTTGGTGCGATTGGAAGCGAATCGCTTATAATGAGCTATTACCTGAAAATCAGACTAATAATTCGAAAAAATACTGTTTACAACTAAGTGAACTAAAGCGAGCAACAGACCAGAAGCGGTCTGAATGAGCTAATAAAAAGGATATTGCGTTCCGCAGAAACAGTGCTAGATCACAGTGACTTTGACTATCTGACACAAACTTTTACAACTTGACTGGGATGTTTTGGTCCATCCACCATACTCTCCTGACCTTGCACTCTCCGACTAACATTTATTTTGACTACCAAAAATTTTACTTCATTACAAGACTTTAAAAATCCCCTAGATCAGTTTTTTAGTCAGAAAATTTCAGAAAAATGTAAGTTTTAGTAAATAATTTTTTTTTCAAAGAAATGGAACCAACATTTGTATTAACCCAATATATGTGAGTAATGAACAATGAATATCTGCTACAACCCGAAACGCAAATTGATTACTTGAAACGTCCACGGCATATTTACGGAAAATCCTAATAAATTAATATTAGTAGTTTTCTACTAATTTCTACTAATTTCTGGATGTTTTAGTCAGTAGAAATGATAAAAATAGGTTAGATTTATACCTTATAATTAATTAAGGGAAGTCCTGGGTAATCCAAAGGATAAAGCAGAGCAGCATGAAAAGTCAGGGATTTACGAAATTAGTTGTCAAGAATGTGACCGAAGGTATATTGGGCAAACAAAAGGATCCATACTGACAAGATATAAAGAACATATTGCCCACATTAGATATGGGTGAAATGAAAAATCTTGTGTTGCCCAACATGCAATCGAACATGACCACAGTATAGATATTAGTAATTTAAGACTAATTAAAAGTGTTAATAATGATAGGGCTTTGGATGCATATGAAAGCATTCAAATAGAAAAATGTAAGAAAACCATGAACCGGGATAAAGGACTTATTCCATTCAGTCGACTTTTTCAATTATTAATGTAGCGCTCAGCAAACTTCACGGTTCGCGATTTTTACACACTTCAGTAGGTAGGGTTATCATACAGTTTAGTTTTAGAATTAGATTAAATCATCTCCTGATGATGCTTACATGGTTAGTAAAACGTGCGTCGAGAAATTTAAAAAAGTTATTTGTGTTTAGTGGTAAATCTCTTGGGGTTTAAGTTAATATTACATAGAAAATAACCAGATCTTATTTAAACTTCAAATAATAACAAAATATTAAGGTACTTAGATCCAATATGATAAAACTCCCTTTAGCCCATAACGATTATTTGGGGATTTTGCGAGAAAATTCCCAATATTAAGACATATTTTTATTTTGATTGATGATAAAAAGAAAAGATTCTTAAGTAAAATCCCTGTATGATAATGGATATGTCTGAGGATTCAGAGATATACTGTTTTAACGATCCAGAAGGATATTTATCATTTATGTGCTAAGAAACTGCTAAAATATTTAAATTGATAATTGCATTTTCATAAAATGGTTTTACGTCGACTCTGACTTCGTCCATTTTTTATTCAACGTTGTTAATTTCTGGTACAACTTGTGGTGCCTTCACCACAAACATATTAAACAAATATCACATCATGATGTCACATCGTAGAAATAATTCACTGTATGCTTATTGGAGTCGTTTAATATGATCTATTTAATATTAAGTTATAAAGAGGTTTCCAATAAGAGTGTTAGAACTTTCAAATGTGGTAGCGGCAACAGTGTTTAAAATATAAATATCTCTCATAGACTGTTATGTTCGGTATGTTGTGTCAATTTACTATGGAAAAATACACGATTCAAGAGGGTGTAGAACTTATTCGTATCTACCATCAAAATGCGTGTTCAATTCGTCAGTTTACTGGGCGCGTTATTTCGCGAAATGGTAATATGCCATAGACGGCATTAGTCTATATCAACGAATGTATTATTATAACACCATTTCTTAGCAAGATCGTCATTATTAACCAAAACACATATTATATATAAATATACATACATATATATATATATATATATATATATATATATATATATATATATATATATATATATATATATATATATACTGGATTGAGAACAGGATGGGGTAAAGATCAATGGTGCAAACTTAAACCATCTTAGATTTGCAGATGATATTATTCTCATTTCACAAGACCCAGAGGAGCTGCAAAGACGCATACAAGAACTGCAAAGGGCTGGCGAACCATTTGGCTTGAAAATAAACCTGAAAAAGAGTCAGGTTATGTTCAATAACTTCGCTCAGGACAGAAGAATTTCAGTTTTAGGAAGGGATTTAGAGATTGTGGACAGCTTTGTATATCTTGGGCAGAGGATTTCCATGGAGGGGAATACGGCCCGGGAGGTGGAACGGTGTGTTAAATGTGGCTGGCAGGCATTTGGTAGGCTCAACATAGTGTTTAAGAGCAGACTCCCACTTTGCCTGAAAAGAAAAGTATTCGATCAGTGCGTTCTACCCGTTATGACATACGGAAGTGAAACCTGGACACTCACATCGCAATCAATTCAAAAACTTCGGGTGGCACAGAGGGGAATGGAAAGATGTATGCTTGGCATTACAAGACGAGACTGAAAGTCCTGCGCATGGATCAGGGAACAAACAAAAGTCTGTGACATCATTGGAAGAGTAAAACAGTTGAAATGGAGATGGGCAGGCCATATAGCGAGGCGATGGGACGACAGATGGACCAAGGCAATCCTGGAGTGGATACCGCTTGATCGCAAACGTCCGCGAAGAAGACCGAAAGCACGATGGACTGAAGACATCGTTAAGTATATTGGACCCGAGTGGCAGAGGAAAGCCCAGGACCGTGAAGGTTGGAAGCATGCTGAAGAGGCCTTCATCCTGCAGTGGATCGATACGGGCTGATGATGATGATGATATATATATATATATATATATATATATATATATATATATATATATATATATATATATATATATATATATATATATATATATATATATATTTATTTATTTATTTTTGTATTTATTTATTTATTTATTTATTTATTTATTTATATAGAGGGTGTTTCGAAACTCAACGTCAAGCGGGTACCGGGCAAAAGGCCAGGTTATAGCAGTTCTGATAAAAATAAGAAAAAAGCCCATATCACCGTGTTAAGTGATAATAGGCATACTTTTGAAAATCTTGAAATTCGACACCCTAGGTTATATCTTTAGGTACTGTGATCATAAATTTCACTATGTTTCAGTGTTATTTTTTATAACGTGACTCTAAATAACTATGCTATTAATGGCAATCACAAATTAAACGATCAACGGTGTTAATTTAGTAAAATTTTATTTAGTAAAATTATGACGATAAAAATTATTTTCTTTGCTCAAAAATGGACGTCACCAGAGTAAGTGAGATGCACAGATTGATAGTGTGAGATAGATAGTGATACTGTTCGACGACGAATTAGCCACAGCATTTTTCGTTCTACAAAAATTATTATTGCATTTTCTTGGCACAACAATTATTTTTTATTCCTTCCTTATTTAAAAAAAAAAAACCAAAACAAAGACAATCATTGTGAGTCAAATTAATAATTGGGCTATTAATTTATTAAGATACAACTTAATCAAAATGAAAGGAATTATAGTAACACTTTTATTTCAGCCTGAAAAAAAATAGATTGAATCATCTCCTGGTAATGCTAATATGGTTAGCGAAACGCGCATTGCGAAGTTAAATATAGTTAGTGATTTGGTGTTTAGTTGTAAATCTCCT
This sequence comes from Cosmopolites sordidus, assembly GCA_031761425.1. NCBI lineage: Eukaryota > Metazoa > Arthropoda > Insecta > Coleoptera > Curculionidae > Cosmopolites > Cosmopolites sordidus. The sequence goes on from JARFXV010001219.1 coordinate 319,211, forward strand.
CAAATTTAAAAATTACTGTAGTTAAAATTGGAATTTATATATATATATATATATATATATATATATATATATATATATATATATATATATATATATATATATATATATATTTTAATTATTAAATAATATTTCCAACAAGAAGGAATAAAAATACTTTTATTGATATTCTGTATAGAAATATAAAACATAAGCAATTTATTACTTTAATCAAAGTAACAGCAAGCATTTTTTTCAACTACATTTTCAGTTGTAAAGTTAAAGTTCTCGTTAAGTTTTTTTCAAATTTAAAAAGTTGTAAAAGTAAATTAATAAATCAGGAACGAACTCAATTTCGTTTTTATCCCCTTTTAGTTTTTGTTTTTCCCTCGCGCTTTATTGACTTGTTTGCAGTGTTCGCTCTAAACTCCGCCATAAAATATTGGTAATATTCAGTTCCTGAGAAATACGCAGAAGTTAGAATCCGACGTCGAGTAAAATAAAGTTTGAAATTGTGTACGATGTTGGCCCATCAGGTTTCTAAAACGTTTGTCAAAGAGGAACAAAGATTGTCTGCTTGTATACCGAGAAACAAAATACTTGCAACACTCAACGTATATGTTTGAATCAAATTAAAAATAGTTTAACTATATATTATTGGGTTGTCCGAAAAGTTCGTATGAATTTTCCATTAGCAGCTATTTTACCGCTTATAAACAAAAATCTTTGTTAGATTTGTAATATTTATTTACATATTATTAATTCTTGTAGTATTTATATTTACTTTCAAATTTGCTTTGATTTGCCTTTAGTTAGTCAAGTTGATTCAAATGGAAAACGTCGATCGATTACGGAGAGGATTCTATTGGGGAAACCCTGGTGACAAAGTTGTTTCGTCGGTTCAGTGGTGAAGATTTTAACCTGGAAGTGCGACATCACTCTGGATGTCTTTTAAGACAGTCATCCCGTGTGAAGGATCGTTTTTTTTGCGAACTAATTAAAAATCCAGCTGAGAACTTTTCACCACATATTTATTCATATTTTGAGCATATTTTAAAACATTTTTTTTAGGCTTTAAATCATCGCTCATTGGTGAAGTACACGGCAACTTAGCCGCTCGTGTTCACAAAAACTTTTCGGTAGTGACCGCGATTGCGAGAGTTCTGCTTATCTGAAACAACAAAATCAAACGGCATTTTAATTTGTGAAGTATGAACTAGTTTTGAACTAGGATTATTAAAAAACCTTGAAAGGTAAATTTTTGGCATCTTGGCTGAACATTTTTTCGTGAATTTTGGTGTTTTTTAATGACTTTAAAAACCGCTTTATGAACCAGAATTATTCTAGTTTGCAAAGTGTCTACATGAGTACTAAATAAGTCAATCAAACTTCAAACGAATTTGCTCTATAGATTTCGCAGTATCATGGTCACCAGTTTGAAAAATACAGTTTAGAGAAAAAAACATTTAAAGGTTCAAATAAGATTATCACCAATAAAATTTCGACTCACCCTCAATCTGCTATACCAGGTGCGTCAAGAAAACCTTCAGTTTTCTAAAAAAAAAATCCTGCAAAACCGATTGTTGCTCCCTGGCATCAGTTTTCGTTTTTTTAGTGAAGTCGCTCATGCGCGTAAGCTTGAGTTACATACCCAATTTGACAACCCATTGTAACTAAAACTTTCATAATGCCGTCAGATCCTTCAATGAAGATAATCACGGCAATAAAAGTTGCTATTTCAACGATCTTTGTGCCAGAATGCAGGAGTTTAGGAGCGAAAGTCCAGATCAATGAATTTAATGATTTATTATTATGTGTTTGTGCTCCTAAATACCTGGTCAAAAGTTCATCTCGTGATAAATTTTTATAGACTGGCTTGATGATTTTTTGAACTTCTACAGTCAAAGATGGCTTATCGTGGTGGAAATTATTCAGTTCCCCTCTAGTTTCAGCATTACGCCATTTACACTAACTGTCTTTGTGTGCTGGACAATTTTGATGTTGAGGATTTGTGTTTGTAGAACAGTTGTTGTAGAAAGTTACATACGTTCCCACCCCATCTATTTTGGTGGTTGATCTCTATGGTGAAGGTCTATTTTGAACATTTAGAAAGGCGTTAAAGTTCAGATTCTGTTAATTATTAGACTGTTGTGCTGTTAATTTTATTTGACGGTTGTTATTATTATTATCTTCGTTGTTGGCCCGTTGGCCTTTAAACACGCTCCAAATTAATATGGCACGAAGAATTTGGACCAGTCCTAAACCTGGGTAAAGTGTGAAGGAAGGCAAACATTAGGTTAATATTTTTGTTTAACTTAATGCAGGTAGTAGTGAAATAATAACTGATTTTTTCAGAAAAATTGAAATATCTCTTGACATGTCAGAGATATCGATTTCGGGTTTTCACTGGATGATTCCTCTTTAAATTACCTTTCTTGCCATGTAATAAAAGCTGTACCATTCCATTTGAAAAACTGAACAAAACTTCAAAAAACTATTGTTGAATGTAACGCCACCTCGCGGTTTCATTTATAAACTAAATAATTAATCTCCCAGATTATCTGATTGTCCCAGCAATTGCCTTTTAAATGAATCCAAATTGAGGAAAATCGGTAAAACTCACCCCCCCCCCCCATATTCGTGAAATTACGACAAAATGTCATAAAACAAAGTTGTAGGAGATAGTTTGCTATTTATAACTGAGAATTTTTCTTACTCGGTTAACACTTGAAAATACACAAAAAAAAAAATTTTTAAAAATGTTTAGCTCGTCACGCCCTCTTGCGGTCGTTTTAGAAGCTTACAAATATTTTTGGTGAATTTCTCGCGCTCAGTTTTAGTACAATTTTTTTTCCCCAGAGCTGTGGGATAAATAGTTTTCAAGATACGGTGTGTATATATATATATATATATATATATATATATATATATATATATATATATATATATATATATATATATATATATATATATATATATATATATATATATATATATATATATATATATTAATCTGTTTGATATTGCATGTATATCTAAACAACTTCAGACCGACCTTCGTATATTTTAATATCAAACTTTTTTTTAATTACCCTTTCGGCTAATAAATCCACTTTTTAAAAGTTTTGACGGGCAATTATAATTAATTTAAAAAGTTTCCTGTTGGAGAATTTATAAAAAAAGGGTGAAAATAACCATCTTCGTTATAGACCACATTGTGGCGAAAACGCCATAAATCTCGGGTAAATTTGATACAAAGAGAAAATACGAAAAAATCCTTATTTGGATTTTTTATAAAAAAAATCTTTATTTTTAATATGTTTTTATATATTTTTTAAAATATATTTTTATAGATGGCTGATTTTTATAGAGACAGTAGAATTAATTTTGTCAGAATAAAATTCCTTAAAAATAAAATATTTACTTTTATTTCTTAACGGAATACATACGATTTAATTGACATTGGCTGACACACCTAAAATTCGGTAGCTACGCCTCCAGGCTACACTTTACTTTTATTACTTCTGTCAAATTATCCTGTTAAATTTTGAGGTTAAGGCTTTTTTGAATTCACTTTCTATTAATCCAGAACAGTAAAAGTATCATTCTGATACACGTAACTTTGTGTGATATCACCGTCGACAATGTCTATATAGGGTGTTCCGTATAGTTATGTCAAATTGGTCTGAATTGTTCCCTAATTTTGTAACCTCATTTTTGACTTATTTACCGGATACAGTTGGATCATGTAAAATAAAACAAAACAAAATAAATCCTTAAACTGGGAAAAAGGTTTACCTACTTTAAAAACACTCTGTTATCAGTAAAAATAATTCAATAATCACAATAATAAGTTCAAAGACTCAGCAGAAATATCAGTATAAAAATGCATTATCTCTCTAGCCACCTGGACATATTTCCGGATAACCTGGAAGAAGTTAGCCGGGAGCAGAGAGAGCACTTTCATCAGGATATAAAAGTCATAGAGGAGATATATCAGGACAGATGGGATCAAGATATCATGGCAGATTACTGTTGGTTTCTAAAAAAAGATTCTTCTCTGGAATCCCATAAGAGGAAGCCTTATAAGAAAGAGGTGTTTTTCTGAGGTGCAATATACTTTTTCTCCCGTTATTATTTTTCTTGCCTTTTATTACTTTTATATAATTAAAATACATTCTTTAATACAATAATTAAGGGATTTTTAAGAAACTATGCATAATACAAACAACAATTTGAATAAATCTCGTACATATCTACTGCCCTATTTTAATGTAATACGAAAATGGCGATTATTTAAAAAACTAGTGCCAATTTCGGAAAACCATTTGTAATTGTCATCATAAAACCACCCGACAACCATTCCTATATCAAGGGCAACAAAGTCAGTGTTGACCAGTGTAATTGTTAAACTTGAAGAGATTTACCACTAAACACTTTTTTTGATCTGCTCGACGCACGTTTCGCTAACCATGTTAGCATCATCAGAAGATGATTTATTCTAATTCTAAAACTAAACTATGTTCTATTTATATGAAAAACCGTACCTAACGAAGCATGTAAAAATCATGAACCGTGAAGTTGACTAAACCTTACATTAATAATTGAAAAAGTTAACTGAACGGGATAGGTCCTTCTTCTCGGTTCATAATTTTCTTACATTTTTTTTATTTGAATGTTTTTATATGCATCCAAACACTATCATTATTAACACTTTTAATTAGTCTTAAATTACTAATATCTATACTGTGGTCGTGTTCGACTGTATGTTGGGCAACACAAAGTTTTTCATTTCTCCCATATCTAATGTGGGCAATATGTTCTTTATATCATGTCAATATGGATCTTTTTGTTTGCCCAATATACCTTCGATCACAGTCTTGATGATAATGGTATTATCATGAATTTCTTTGTTTTCGGATCCTTTTAATTAGTCGAAGATTCTTTCTATAATTTTCTGAACTTATGTTTTCTAATTAATTTATCTACAATGTTCTTATTAAAACCATTCACTTCAGATACCTCTCTAATTAATTTTAATTCTTTGTTATAATTAACTTTATTTAAATTAAAATTAATTAATCTATTTACCATAAAATTTAAACTAGCCATCTAATTTTGGAAGGTATGATTTGAATCGTTAGGAATGTATGGAAGTGGTGGTGTTTTTTCTGAAAATATCAAAATCTAACCTATTTTTATTCTTTCTACTGACTAGAACATCCAGAAATGTAAACTATCATTCTTTTCGAGTTCATGCGTGAATATTATATTTTGGGATTTACTATTTAATTTCTTAATAAAATCATCTAAATTTTCATTTTTCGAATCGAAAATGGTAAAAACTTCATCCACATATCTTGACCATATCTTCGGAAAGTAACTGAATTCATCTTTTGCCTCAGTTTCAAATTTACTCATAAATAAGTTAGCTAAGAACGGTGACAGAGGATTGCCCATTGCCATTCCTTCTTGTTGTCCAGAAAATAAATTTCATCACCGACCTTTTCAATTATTAACGTAAGGCTTAGTACACTTCACGGTTCATGATTTTTTCACGCTTCTTTAGGTAGGGTTTTTCATATAAATAGAACATAGTTTAGTTTTAGAATTAGATTAAATCATCTCCTGATGATGCTAACATGGTTAGCGAAACGTGCGTCGAGCAGTTCAAAAAAAGTGATTTGATGTTTAGTGGTAAATCTCTTCAAGTTTAGTGTTTCACACCGAAGGTTCCAATAGAAGAAGTGTAATTGTAATTCGTGAAATTTTGTACGGCATTTTTGAAATATTTTGCTACCATTTATATGAAATCAAAAACGTAAGGACCAAGTATGAAATCATCGATTAAGTGAGCTCGAACGTTCTCAGAACATTCATGCTAACTTTGAGCATCATGTTGTTATGAACGAAGTGGAGGTGGACAATTGAACGACATTATTTTCACATCATGATGGCATTATTAGTTTTACAAGATAAAATAAAAATGGAATTCTCATTTGTAGCTACCATTGTGCCTAATTTTTAAGTTCTGATAGTGGATAACCCTTATCCTATCTTAGAGGACAACCCTTAATATTTTGAGTGATGATTGTACGTTTCTGATCACTTGCGTTTTGGCTGGGAAATGTCTAGCAGTCCCCACCTGAAGAGGTATTTAAAGCAAAAAAGAGACACTCTGTTTTGTTTCTCTTTCCGTTTGGTTTTTTCTCATGAGAGCGGTCCATTAATGTTAAGAAAAACAATTTGAGGCCTCCCCTCATATACGTAAGGCAAATCATTAAAAAAACAAAATATTAATATAACTGTTTTTAAAAGTTTCTCAAATTTCACATCTATAACTCTCGACTTATTTTATCCAAACGGTCGTACAAGTAGCAATGGAAGAAAAATATCTAAAATAAGCAAATAGGCGTCGTGTCTCATCATGACAATGCACGATCACAGCCCGGCAAAAATTAAGGCGATGAACCTATATAAAAAAAAAGTGTTTCCATGTGGTACAAGGACTTTAGTGATGGTAGAGAATTTTTGAAATATTTTGCTACCATTTATATGAAATCAAATAGGAAAAACGTAAGGACCAAGTATCAAATCATCGATTAAGTGAGCCCAAACATTCACAGAACATTCATACTAACTTGAATGCTTTCATGAATGTCATGAACGGACGTATTGCTTTGGGATTTTCTAGTATCTAGCTATGCAGGTTACCCTGAGCTTCCGCTTCCGCTAAGTTTTCGCTAACTTTTTGCTAATATTTCACTATCTTTTCGCCAATTTTTGCTTTTTTGCGAATTGTCGTTATTTTCTTGCTAAAATTAGCAGATAGGATAGGCGTCGTCTTTCATAACGATGCAGGATCACACCTTTCAATCAGGACCCGGTAAAAGTTGTTGGGCTTCAATTGGGATGTTTTGCCCCATTTATCTTACTTATTGTACTGCAATCTATTCCGCTACTTCCAAAATTCTCTCAATGGGAAATCTTTTAAAACCGAAGAAGATATTTAAAACAATCTGTTGACATTATTTGATAATAAAAATACTAATTGTTAGCAAAAAGGCATTATGGACCTATGACTAAGTTGGAAAAAGTTCCAATTATTAATACAAAATATATAATAAACTAAATTATTATTTACATAAACTATTTCTTTACGAATATTTCTTAGAGAAAAAGAAAGTTTTTTTTTCTCTTAGAAATATCCGTACGAACCTTACAAACAACCCTATGTTTAAAAAAATAATATTTAATATCAAATAATATTTTTAATGTATTGGGTGTATAGGAAATATCACTTACAAGAGACCTTAAAATATACTGTACGAAATAATGTATCATTTTATTTCGGTAATAAAAAATACGAATGAAGAAACCGTGTATCGTAAACAAGTTTAATCATTTTACCATTTTCAGGTTTTGCCTCTTTTTTTGGGTTTATATAGAATTAAACGTAGAAGTAATTAAAAGATACAATCTTATAATATCCTCGCATTGAAAAAATCATAACAGAAAAAAATTAATACTGATAATATTTTCGCTTTGAATCCGTCTTCGAGAATTTTGTAGACAAAGGTTGAGTAAACATAATTTCCCATATATATCCCGAAAGGTTCGTAATAAAAATCGAGAGACACCGAGTCTTTTCTTATAAGACTTGTTTTAAAAGCTTTTTTAACTACTCAAATATCATTTTTGTTTCAGTGTTTTGGTTCTGCATGTTTCGACAGAAAAAGATTTAATGAACAACAAATCGATTTATATATCTTTAAGTATATGTCCAGGTTTCGCTTTCGTATGTCATAACGGGTAGAACGCACTGATCGAAGACTTTTCTTTTCTGGCAAAGTAGGAGTTTGCTTTTAAACGCAATGTTGAGCCTGCCGGCCACATTTATTAAAATCCTCTGCCCAAGATATATAAAGCTGTCCACAATCTCCAAGTCCCTTCCTAAAAATGAAATTCTTCTGTCCTGAGCGCCGTTATTGAACATAGCCTGACTCTTTTTCAGGTTTATTTTCAAGCCAAATGGTTTTTTTACAGTTCATGTATGTCTTTGCGGCTCATCTGGGTCTTGTAAAAGGAGAACGATATCATTTGCAAATCTAAGATGGTTTAAGTTTGTATCATTGATCTTTACACTATCCTGTTCCCGATCCAGATGCGGAATACTCAAGGACAGCCGAGAAAAGAATAGGCGATATTGCGTCACCCTGCCGTACACCTCGTTCTACATTAATACCCACTTCAAGATCATCAAGGTGAATGGTGGCTGTAGCTCCATCATATATCGATCCTAATAGGTTTATATATGCTTTATCTACCCCTTGGCTAAGCAATGCATCCATTATTGCATGCTTTGAGATGGAGTCAAATGCTTTTTCGTAGTCGATAAAAGCCAAGAACAGTGGCATGGTGTATTCGTTGTGCCTTTCTATGACCTGCTGTACAACCTGGATATGATCCATTGTACTAAATCTACTTCCGAATCCTGCTTGTTCTCTTGGTTGTGCGTCATTCAGTTTTTTTAATATTCCTTTAGAAATTATCTTAGTGAAAACGTTATACATTGCTGATAGGAGGCTTGTTGGACGGTAATTCTTTAAATCTTCCTGTGCTCCCTTTTTATGTAAAAGGATCACTTCTGCATTTTTCCATACATATATTTATCCAAGTCAGGTACTTTTTGTTCTTTGAGGCATTTTGAGTATAATTTTGCCAGTGTTTTATGTAACGTCCGACCACCAGCTTTTAGCGTTTCGACAGTTACACTGTCCATTTCTGGAGCATTGATGTTTTTCATCGATTCTATAGCATTTGTTACTTCCTCCACTACGATATCTGGCTTTATTCTTCCGTGGGTATTGTTGTCTTTGATTGGTTCTGATCTTCATATAACTGGAAATAAAATTTTCTGACAACCTCTAACATTTGCGTACGCGCCCTGCATACTGTGCCATCCTCACGCCTTAAGGCATGTATTTGCGTTCTTTTATTTTTCAGCTTCTGTTTACCCTTGTTAATTCCTTTGTTTTCTTCCAGGGTTTTTTGCATTAGCTGCATGTTGAATCGGCGCGTGTCCTCTCTGATACGGTTTCTTATAGTTTTGCAGAGCTCAGAGTACTCGACCCTGCCAAAAGGACTGCCTGCATTTCTCATTGCTCGCCGTTTCTTCATTAAATCAATGGTCTCACTGGAGATTTTTGTTTGAGACATTTTTCTTCTGATGCTATTGAAGCAGTCATTTGAAGCACATTGTTGGCGATTTCTTCATATTGAACTGATAATTCCACTTCCTCGGGATTTTGTAACACAGCAAACCGGTTTGACAAAGCAATCTCAAAATCGCTTCCTCTCTCCAGCAGTTTCTCAGAATCCACTTTGCCCTTCTTTGATCTTGCCATTCTTTCGCGTAAAAATATAATATATATATATATATATATATATATATATATATATATATATATATATATATATATATATATTATATTTTTCTCGCATATTGGAAATCCAAGACTAACCTGATTTTTTCTGTATTCAACGAGGTATATATTGTATGCTTTTTTCTTCAAAACAGATTTTAAAAAATGTCTAAAATTTGTTTCGGCTTCTTTTGTCATTATCAGGTTTAAAAAAGAAAACCATATCAAAATTAAAATATTATTGTTTTATTTTAAAGGACTATTTACAAAAGGTGTTCAAAGTGTCCACCATTATTTTCCTATCAGTAATGGATATGTCGGACAAACCCTTTAATTGCATTTTTCCTTCAGATAAAAGGTATATCGGCAATTTCTTATCGAATTCGTAATCGAAGATCTTTGAGATTTTCTGGCTTATTAAAGTGAACTCGACTTTTTAAATAACCCCACAAAACAGTCGGTTGGTGCGAAGTCTGGTAACCTGCCATTTGATAGTTCGTCGTTAACCGATCGGTTTTAAAGTTATATGAAGATCAGAACCAGTTATAGAGATCAATGCCCACGGAGGAGCAAATGCCAGATATCCTGTTGGATGAAGTGACAAATGCTATAGAAGCGATGATGTAACGGTTGAAATGTTAAAAGCTGGCGGTCGAACTTTACATAATAGACTAACAAAATTGTACTCGAAATGCCTCAAAGAACAAAAAATACCCAACTAAAATGCTATGGTGATTCTTCCGCAAAAGAAAGGAACACAAGGAGATTTAAATAACTATAGCCCAATAAACCTCCTATCAGTATTTACAAAGTTTTAACCAAGATAATATCTAAAAGAAAATTAAGAATACTGAATGACACACAACCACGAGAGCAAGCAGGATTCAAAAGTGGAATCAGTACAATGGATCATATCCAGGTTGTCCAACAGGCCATAGAAAGGCATAATAATACAACATGCCACTGTGTTTGGCATTTATTGATTATGAAAACGCACTTGACTTAATGTCAAAGCACGCCATAATGGATGCATTGCTTAACCAAGAGATAGACAGAGCCTATGTGAACGTACTAAGATCCATGTATGATGAAGCTACACCGACAGTTCATATGGATGTTATTGAAGTTAAAATCAATATAGAACGAGTTGTACGACAGGGTGCTCCAATATCGCCTGATTTTTTCTGAACCTGCCTTGAAGAGGTATTCCGTAATCTGGACTAGGAACAGGATTAAATAAAAATAAATGGTGCATACTTAAGCCACCTTAGATTTGTAGGTGATATCGTTCTCCTGTCACAAGATCCAGATGAACTACCAAAACACATACAATAGCTGCAAATGGCGGGAGAACCATTTGGCTTGAAAATAATCCTGAAAAAGAGTTAGGTTATTTCAATAAATTTGCCAAAAACAGAAAAATATCGATTTTAAGAAGCAATTTAAAGGTGGTGGACCACTACATATATCTCGGGCAAATGATTTCAATACAGGGTGATACTACCCGGGAAGTGGAACGGCGTGTTAAGTGTGGCTGGCAGGTATTTTGCAGGCTCAACATAGTGTTTAAGAACAAACTCCCACTTCGTCTTAAGGGAAAAGTTTTTGATCAGTGCATGCTGCCTGTTATGACATACGGAAGTGAAACATGGACACTCACATCACAAAGCATAACAAAGCGGGACAGACAGATTTGTACATGGATCAGAGAACAAACGATACTATGGAACATCATTGGAAAGGTGAAGTAATTGAAATGGAGGTGGATAGGCCATATAGCGAGGCGATATGACGACTAGTGGACCAAAGCAATCCTGAGAGGATGGATACCGCTTGATCATAAGCATCCACGGAGAAGAACTAAAACACGACGCATCAATGACACCATCAAGTATATTGGACCCGAATGGCAGAGGAAAGCTCAGAATCGCGCGAGATATATATATATATATATATATATATATATATATATATATATATATATATATATATATATATATATATATATATATATATTGTTATGTATTTTATTGTTTTTTCTTATATTATTATCTTCTTTAGAATACAAAAAAATGTTGGAAAGAAGAACGACAAACAAACCAGATATTCATTGATGCTGTGGACTTGTATGCAAAATAATATGATGTAAATAATTGAAAATTGTATTGTAATTATTTGAGAATAATTGAATAATATTGAAAATAATTTGTAAATAATTGAGAATTTCTTCTTAATAACAAGAAATTTCCGATCAACGAAATTCAGTACTTACCGAACTAAATTTAAAGGGAGTCAATGGTCGTACCAAATCGAACCAATTTGTTATCTTCTTTCCTAAGAGATCAGGTAATATCACCATTAGGGAATTGCCTATACTACGTACTACCATGTCTGATCTGAAACAATATAGATTGAAGCAGGTAAGATGATGATTTTAATTTTTTTATAATTGTGAGTAAAAATAGTGTAAGAAATAGTACTTTCGTAAATTTAACCAACGATTCTTCACAGCAGTCCAATAAAACAACTTCCTTATAGCAATCGTCAAAAACCTAAAAATTCTCGGGAATAAAAACGGCAAAGTTATTAAATCACCAATTGAAAAGCTATAAGAATTAGCATTTTAAACAAATATGTGATAAGTTATTATTTAAAGAAAAATATTGTTAAAACTTTTTTTTATTAAAAATCATGCATTTCATCAGTCCTGAAGGATCATCAGTCCATCAGTCCCTTACGACAAACATAGGTATTTCAAAATTGCGACAAAATTTATTTCGGTGTTTCAGTGCGTGTATTTCGATTCCCAAAACCAAGCCAAAGCCCCCCCCCAACCCCAAGTCAAGTCAACCCTTCAGTTGCTTCCGAACGTTCAGCTCGAGCCCGACTGATGACGGCTTAAGGCCAGAAACGGTTTCGGAAAACTGACTGTCTCTTGTTGCTATTTAACCCTTATTTATTATTTTTAATAAACTTTATTAACTTTCCGGACAACCCGTTATAAAAACGATTAAATATCTTAATGTAATTCGCACAAACCGTTTCGCATCATTTACTAAAAAAGATTAAGCGATTATCCCTCGATAATTGAAATCCACAATCGAAACATCTAACACTAAATAGAAAATTGATTGAGAAAATATTCGACGCTTTGACAGATCCGCCAAGTCCAATCTAAAATTTTGGAATCAGTTTGCAGGAATAATTAGTCGGTTAGGGGGGAGGGAGCTTGTAAACATCATACCAAAGATTAAATATCGAAACGGGCACGATTCTTCTAATGCGGAAATGTAGTTTATTTTCTGAGACGGTGATGCTGATTGACAAATCAATGAAGAAAAAAATTAGAAAATGATAAGGTCCTCCGAAGTATACGAGGTGATTTTTTTTAATTCTCCTTATTTATTTAAAGAACAATATTGACAATGAAATATATTGAGAGATAAATCTCTATTTCTTCTTCCGCTTCATATTTTTCTTTACTAAGAATCATGACCTATGAAAATTCATTCCATTTGCCGCCTCCTCCGACCATTTCTCGCCAGCGTTCTATATTTCTGGCTTCTTTAGCTACACATTAGAGTGACACACCAATTAGGTCTTTAATTTGGTCTGTCCATTTTATTCGAGGTTTGCAGCATGATTTAGAACCTTCCATTCATCCCTGCAGCACCAGTTTTTCTAGGTTACTGCCATCTTTATATCCAATGCGGCCGAAGTATCTTAGTTCATAAATAATATGACATAGCCTTGTGGCTTAGTTAATTTCTTGAATAACGATGCGTTATTCTCTCTAGCACCAAGGTCCAAAGATTCCATACGCTTGAGAACTTCAAGTTTTTTAATTGTCCATGTTTCAGCGGAATCTAGTAATACTGGAAAATCTGAAGTTTTATTATCTGTTTCTTTATGTTGTAAAGTAAACAGGAAATTTGAAGAGCAAGAAGAAGGGAGAGGTGTGGAAGAAAAATGGGAGTTTTTCAAGGATATAATACTGGATACTGGATACACAGAAAGATTAAGGACAAAAAGCAAAAATGGAAAAGGTATCTGGATACAAAACAAGATAAAGATGAAATATTTAAAGAAAAATGAAAGGAAGTAAAGATAGAAGTGAAGAAAGTGAAGCAACAATTATGGATGAGATTTGACGAAAAGATGACAGAGAAAACCAACAATTATTCTACGGAACTCTAAAGCAGCTAATACAGAAAAATTAGTACAGTATGATGAATATAAAAGACAAGAACGGAAATGTAATTACGGAGGAAGATGAAATAGTGGAAAGATGGAGAAAATATTTTATAGAACTGACTGATACGGGAACAAGTATACCAGAAGAACAAGAAAGTCATATAGACGATATTCAAAAAATACATATGATACAGGAAGAAGAGATATATGAAGCCATAGAGAAATTTAAGATAGGAAAGGCACAGGATAGAGACAGTATAACACCAGAAATAATGTATGGGAGAGGAAGGAGGAGGAAGCCTGACAGAATGAGCTTGTTGAATGACATTACGATAAAGGAATGGAATTCTGGAATTATATTGCCAATACATAAAGGCGGTTATAAGAGAGATTGCAATAATTATAGGGCAATAACGTAGACCAACATACCAGGAAAGTGTATGACCAGAATATTGGAGAAAAGGATAAAGAGCAAAATCGAGATGCCAATGGAGGAAACATAATGTGAATTTAGTAGGGGAAGGAGCACGCAAGATCTACTGTTCATGATAAGACAAACAAGCGAAAAGCTAATAAAAAAGAACAGATATATACATATCAGTTTCATAGACCTAGGAAAAGCTTTTGATCGAGTTACAAAAGAGGACATATGGAAAACGCTAGAGAAATAATAAATAGATAGAAGGACAGTATAAGTAACAAAAGGCTATATACAGAGACAACAAGAACTTCGCGAGGACAAAAAGTGAGGAATCGAATGAATTTACTATCGGAGTAAAACAAGTATGTATGCTGAGTCCATTGTTATTCTCGATTGTAATATACAAACCGTTAAAGGAAGCAAATAAAAGGATGGAAACATTAAAATTCGGACACTGGAAATTGCAACACATTGAATTGACCGAATTGATGTTTGCAGATGATATGGCCATAATAGCGGATTCAGAAAAGAACCTTTAACACAACTTAGAAATTTTGAACAAAAGCTGACAAAAATAATGATGGAATGATGGAAAATAGAGAACAAAACAAAAAAGAGACGGAATCAGAAATAAAATAATTAGAGAAAACCTACTGATTAAACCCATAAATGATCAAATAGCAAAAGGACAATTAAGGTGGTTCGGACATGTGTGTCGCATGTCGGAAACAGACTCATAGAGTGTAAGAAGCGCAAGTGCAAAGGAAGAACTGTAAAGGAAGGACAAAAAGAACGTGGAGCGATGGAATAAGAGAGGAGGCTGAAAAAAGGGGCATAATACATAAACCCCAAGCAATGCAACCATTCTTGCGTGGATCCAGGCATTCAACGCTACTGGAAACACTACAACATCCAAGAACCCCTGGAAATATCGAGTTAGTTGCGAAGTCTGTAAGGCGATAGCTTCAGGAAGCATGAATCTCAATTCGGATTATTTGTAGCAACGATTAATCTCATAATACGATCTGATTTGTATCTTATGTATTCTTATCTATTCCAAATTCAGATTGTGCAATCTCTGAATGAAAATGATTATGTTAAGAGACTGAATTATGTGAATATAATGTTAGAGAGATTCAACAATTTCGAGAACATTCGCTTCAGCCCACTTCCATTTAGACGAGTATGTCAATCGTCAACATTTCCACTTTTGGGCAAAGGCAACCCAACGGTGTTACATCAATTCCCGTTGCACAGCCATAAAATAACCGTGTTAACGTTAACCAATAAGAAAATAACCTATGTCAGCTAATTGTATTATTGGACCTTATTTTTTTGAGAACCATAAAGGCAGAGCGGTCACAGTAACTTTTGCGCACTATATCGCCATGATACGCAATTTCTTTGCTCCTCAACTACAGGAATGTAATCATTACAATCGGCTGACATGGTTTCAGCAAGACGGAGCCACGTCGCATACCACTAACGACTCTTTAGCGACATTGGACGAGTTGTTCCCCAAAAAAGGCGATTTCATGAAGTGGAGACACTGAGTGGCTGCATCGTAGCCCTTATTTAATCCCACCAGATTTTTTCTTGTGGAGTTATCTTAAGAATATCGTCTACGAAAACAATCCTGGAAATTTAACAAATTTAAATAGGAATATTAAAGAAAAGATCAAATGGATTCCTAAACAATTTCTTAGAAAAGTCTTCGATAATCTTCGCAAAAGGTTTGATGAGTGCCGCCAACAAAGTTGCCGTTATTTAAATAATGTTGTTTTTAAAAAGTAAAATTTCTTTTATTATCTTTATATTAGTAGTAATAAATAATAATTAATCAGTTTTGTTTTTATTTATTTTCAACTGAAATGGTTAGATCGTTCTGAGACACCCTGTATATCTGTGTGTGAGAATAGTTCATGGAAAAACATATACATATGTGGCGTGCTAATGTCATTTTAAGTGGTGCACTCCATCAGCCAGTAATCTGTGAAATTTCCGAGAGCCATGTTCATTAGTTTCGTTTTGAAAGCTGTTTAATAAAAAACGTGCCAAAGTTTTCAACCAGATGGATAGTCCTGAACTTCATACAGTCATTAGGCACTTTTTCTTAAAAGGCATATAGGCAACCGACATATGAACTAAATAATAATTATATAAGAAGTAGTAAATCCGAAAATATAATATTCACATTCAATGAACTCGAAAACAACGATAGTTTGCCATTTCTGGATGTGTTAGTAGAAATAATAAAAATATTAGATTTTGATATCTTCAGAAAAACCACCACCACTTCGAGATACATTCCTAACGATTCAAATCATAGCTTTCAAAATATCTTATTTTTAGTTTAAATTTTATGGTAAATAGATTAATTAATTTTCCTTTAAATAAATATAATTATAACAAAGAATTAAAATTAATTAGGGTGGTATCTGAAGTGAATGGTTATAATAAGAATATTGTAGATAAACTAATTAGAAAACATAAGTTCAGAAAATTATTGAAAGAATCTTCGACTTTTCAAAAGGATCAGAACACAAAGAAATTCATGGTAATACCATTTGATGCCCAGTTGACAAGAGGACTAGACAAAATTTTTAAAAAAATGGACATCAAGGTTGTGTACAAACCATATAATAAATTAAGAGAAGTTCTGGGTAATCCAAGGGATAAAATAGAGCAGCATGAAAAGTCGGGGATTTACGAAATTAGTTGTCAAGACTGTGATCGAAGGTATATTGGGCAAATAAAAAGATCCATATTGACAAGATATAAAGAACATATTGCCCACATTAGATATGGGAGAAATGAAAAATCTTGTGTTGCCCAACATGCAATCGGCATCAACATGACCACAGTATAGATATTAGTAATTTAAGACTAATTAAAAGTGTTAATAATAATAGGGCTTTGGATGCATATGAAAGCATTCAAATAGAAAAATGTAAGAAAATCATGAACCGAGATAAAGGACCGATTCCTTTCAGTCAACTTTTTCAATTATTAATGTAAGGCTTAGTACACTTCACGGTTCATGATTTTTACACGCTTCGTTAGTTATGGTTTTCATATAAATAGAACATAGTTTAGTTTTAGAATTAGATTAAATCATCTCCTGATCGTATTTATTTATTCATCTAAATTTATTTTGTTCCTTTTCACTACAATATACTTATTACAATGGATTTTCCACTTCCTGCTATATTTCTTATTTTCGAGTTCTCGTATTTCCTTCAAAGCAGAAAGGGATCTCTCTTGAATAGCTTCTACAGACTCAAAACGTTCAACTTACCCGGTGGTGTGACTTGACCGTTTCACCATATATCTGATAAATATAGCGTTGTATGAATATATATTGTGAAACTGTCTTTATTTGATTTTTGGGAAAACATTGATGAATAACACAGTCTACAGTGGATTCGGTGGCAGAAAGAGTAAAACTGTTTTTGAATATGCTCCTTATGCTGGTTCTAACAGTGTATATATATATATATATATATATATATATATATATATATATATATATATATATATATATATATATATATATATATGTATATATATATATATATATATATATATATATATATATATATATATATATATATATATATATATATATATATATATATATATATAAATATAAATATAAATATCGAAATATGATAGATGTCGAAAAAATACGATTATTTCATGTTTTACTTTTTGTTACATCATTAAAATAGAGAAACCTTCTTTTTCGTGATTTCTTTGAATGAGTTTCTTCCAGGTACTTACGCATTTACTCATCCCATTGACCCTGGTACCTTACTTACATGCAATCGCTTTCCTTGTTCTTCATTGTAAGGTTGTCCGGAAATTTATCAAAATGATTGTGGAGGTAGTGCACTTTGATGCTCATGTTACATCCAAGTTTTCTGAAATTTTCCACCATGTTTTGTACCAATTCACGATAATTTTCGGACTTATTATTCCAAAGGAATTTTTTTGCAACATTGACGAAAGAAAACTAGGCCAATGATTCTGTGTCATTCATTGAGTGCACGACATTGTCATCTTTCATCAAAAGCCTATTTAGCCAGGAAATTTCTTCCATATATCCAGGAGTTCAGCTTCAGTCCAGCTGATGATGCCTTGAGGCCAGAAACCGCTCCTGGGAGACGCTTGCTGGCGCTTTGCTTGGCGGATGGGGGAACGACAAAGCACCAACATGGAGTGAAGGTGTATTGTCTTTGTTTTTAATATTTTTCTCCACGAGCCCACTTCATCATTATTTTTGAACAGACCTGGTACTTACCCGAGGTTAGACGGGCCACGAACGGTCCCGTACAGTTTGTCTGTCGCGGTCGTTTACCACAGTATGGCAGAATTGCATGTGACTGCAGCCACCATTCGACATGGCCGATTTATATAGTCATGTACTTAGTCAATCGCTTCATCCGCTCTCCTGCGTTCAGCTTGAGCCCAGCTGATGACGGCTTAAGGCCAGAAACCGGTCCTGGGAGACGCTTGATGGCGCTTTGGATGGCGCGATTGACAATTTTAATATATATATATATATATATATATATATATATATATATATATATATATATATATATATATATATATATATATATATATATATACATACATATATATATATATATATATATATATATATATATATATATATATATATATATACATACATATATATATATATATATATATATATATATATATATATATATATATATATATATATATATATATATATATATATATATAACGAATACAGTTAGAGGCGTTTGTTGTTGTTAGTCTTCCTTTGCGGCCAAACTGATTTCATTTTTTCACTATGAGCTTTTTTCCTTTGGCCAGACCAAGCTGTTCCGGTCTTCGGTCATTTTTCTCTCTGGCCAACCTCCCAAACGTTAACCTCATGTCTGACATAAGGTTAACATGACAACAGTTTCTATCCTGAATTTCACTTTGTACAATATTTGCTGATCTTAGGTCCCCTTTAATTGCAGTAATCCATTTAATTATTTCTATTTTAGCTATACTCCTATGTTCATAAAATTCAACTGTATGTCTAGTTAGCCTACCCGGATTCGTCCGTTTTATGTGTCCGTAAAACTTAAGTCTTTTTTTTTTTCATATCGCATATGTATATCTGTGTAGTATTTGATTTCTTGATTTTCTCGAAGACTGTATGTTGTGCTGTTTATTTGTTTGTTGTTTGGGGCTTAAATTTTTTCTTATGATTTTTCTTTCTTTATTTTCAATCTCCTCGATGTCTTTCTTTCTATTCAAAATGAGCATTTCTGCGCCATATAGACATTCTGGCTTAATAATTGTGTTGTAATGTCACAGTTTTGTGTTTTTATATATGCATTTTTTGTTGTAAATATTTTGTGTAAGTCTCAATGCAGGTTCCTTTTTTTGAGCCTTATTGGCCGCATTTTCCAACCCGTTTTCCATGATTATTTTACCCAAATATTTAAATTGAGTGCCTCGTCTGATGTTACCATATTTTGTTTTTAGAAATGGTGTTGTTAGTCTGTTGCAGATCATGTATTGTGTCTCTTCAAAGAAAATTTGGAGTCCTACCTTTTCTGCTATTTCTTTTAAGACTTCAATCTATTTTTGTGCCGTTAATATATCTTGAGCTAAAATTGCTAGATCATCAGCAAACGCCAGACAATCTATTTTAATGTTGATTCTATCCAGTTTAATGGGCTGGTCAATATTCAGGGCCGATTTTTTTACACGACACTTCTGTATTACTTTTTCTAGAACACAATAGACTGGCGAGAGTCCATCCCCTTGTCTCACTCTAAGTTTTAATTTCGAAGGGTCACCCTGAGATGTCACCCATAAATTTATCTTTATACATATAACCTAAAGCAACCAACAAAAACATTCGTTTAGGCGGAGGTGCACGTTGTTTTGGGTTCCACATGAGATTGTTTCATTAGTCCCAATGCAATGAAGGCAAAATGGACATTTCGTGTAGCCACTTTATTAACCCAATAAAAATGTTATCATTTTTAAATCAACGCATATAACCCACTTATGATCATGGTACTTGAGTTTATGATCATGATACAAGAGATATGCTTTCATACTCCTCTTTTAATTTAGTGAATGAGCAATGGGAGCTGCGCCGTGCTTATTGCCATTATGTAGCAAAATAAATTTCAAACTTCGCTTGGAACTGTTTAAAAAAAGTCTCCATTCATTTGGCTGATAGTTCAAGAAACTCATTTTTGATAAAAGACCACCGAAATCATTACAACAGAAACAGTTATTTTTCTCCAGTACGATAACATGTAATTTTAGTACATGGAGAAAGTAAATTCATCTCTTTGAGTCTGGTTGCCAACAATTCTGATCTTTCTTCTAAACGGTCGAAGTTCCCTGGTAAGGTCACTTAAAGGTCTTGAGTAAAAAGTAGGGGTTTTGTCGACATAGCTTCAAAATTATCACTTTCTTCGCTAGTGCAAGCTTGCCTATCTTCGGATGTACTACATTCTGTATCTGAAAGATGAGACAGGTCACGAAAAGTTGGAATAGGGTCATCTTCCGAATAAGAAGCAGGTCTATTAGCAGATACCAGATCGGGGTAGATTTTTTTTTTCTGTTAATACCATGTACTCGACTAAGCAAAACATCAATCATCGTAGTGATTTTTTGGTTCCCTCTAAATCATAGGCCCACCAAATTTCTATTGACTGGTTTTACCATTCGTCCATTACCTTAAATGTTCACTACATATTTTGCAAACATTGTTAGGGATCCATCATTTATCAACGTCTTTGATTTTCAAGTTATCAGTGTATTAATACGGAAAGGATGCATTTTCAAAAAAAAGGAATACATTTGGTAAAATAACTAATTGTTTTTTTTTATTTAATCTTTAGTTTTGCTACAAACGATTTAAAACATCTTGGTTTTAGCTTAAGGAAAAAGATTAAAATTTTTAACTAGTGCAATGCGAGGCAGAACAATGTAGCAAATTTTAAGCAGTTAGGTTTCGATTGATTACCATACCAGTCTTATTAGCCACACTTTGTTCCGATTGATCAATTATATTAGCAACTACAAATTATCAATAGATAAGGACGTTAAAACTACTATTTAGAAGAACTATTGAATTAAAGTCGGATTATTAACTAATACATCGTATATATTGTTAATAAAGTATAGGAAAAACTAATTTATTTTTAAAGATTAGACGATGATTCTCTAATAATTGAAATCTGCACTTCAAACATCTAACACTATATATAAAATGTATTGGGAAAATATTGGACGCTTTGACAAATTTTCGCCCAATCTGAAATTTCGAAATAAATTTGCGATAATTAGTCGTTTCAGAGGGAGAACTTGTAAACATCATAACCAAGATTAAATATTGGAATGGAGAGGGTTCTTCTAATGGGTAAATTTAATTTATATTCAAGGGAGGTGATTACATTGGTAATCAAAAAATTACAAACTAATAATGTTTTTCAAAGTATACATACAATTAATTAGTTATTAACCAAATAGTTGAAAGCAATATAATTTCAAAGTCATTTCCGCTTTATATACTGGGAACCAAAAAAAGTGCACCACTCACCATCTAAATGAATCTAATACACTTTTGCTTGTTTATGCTCTATGTTAATGTATTCAATTGTAAGAAGGGTGGTATGCCACTAAGCTAAGCAGTACTCTTGTGGTTCGTTTACACTGTGTAGTGTAGTGTAGTGGAAAGTACTTTTCAAAAAAGTCACCGATTCCTTACATTTTTTGCACTAAAAGTTTACTTTAAAACATGCATCCAAAATACAACCGATTCCGCGGAAAACAGGACAGAACTTCATTTTAACCACCTTAACAATGACAATGTCTCATCGTCTTGTTTATTTAGATCCATCGAAAATATAATTTTTGTTGCATTGGCATTTTTAGGTTATTATTTGAATATTAAATGTAATTATTTCATAGCCATTTATTCCATACATTTCAGCTTACATTTCTTTTGTTTTGTTACAAAAAAAAATAAATAAATAAATTACACATTAATGTCGTTTAATGCCAAAGTTGAAATTATTGGCACTAATTTTTTACACCATAATATGTTTTAAACGATTTACAACACATTAAGGAACACATGATTAAGGAAAAAAAGCAAACCAAGCAAATACAAATCATTACAAAAACCAAAACATTACAAAGAATTCAAACACATAAGAAATATAACTATTTTGAAACTAAGACAACAAAACAAAAGTATTGGGAAGTATTTACAAAATACATGAAAAGAGCTACTGAGTCATTGAAAATGTCGGGTATTTTTCAATAGGATCAAAGAACAAACAAACAATTTTTTAAAAAATCATCTTTTCAGAAGCATATTTTAAAATTATGTTAATAAGCAAACTTGCGGAATTTGGGGTGAGAAAAATCAACGATTGATTCGTGAGATACCTTTACATCCTAAACGAGTCACTATTTGGTGTGCATTATGACCAGGAGGTGTAACTGGGCCATATTTTTTAGAATGCTGTTGGTTAAGCTGTAACTGTGAATGGTGTTCGATATCGTGAGGTAATAACTGGAGTTTCGAGGGCTGAATTGAATAATATTGATCTGGAGAATATGTGGTTCCAACAGCTACACCTCACTCTGTCAATGAAACAATTGATTTATTGATAGAAATAATTCCTGGACGAGTTATTGCAAGAAACAGTGATGTTAATTGACCACCAAAATCATGTGATTTGACACCGTTGGACTATTTTTCTTGGGGTTTTCGTTAAATGTCAAATCTACAAGAACAATCCAGAATCGATTCCTGAAGTAAAGAATGAAACTATTCGAGCCATTGGTGAGATATAGTCACGGTTATGCTAAAATGTCATCCAACATTTCGACAAAAGAGTGGACATCTGTGGAGCTAGTCAGAGATGGTCATCTGGCAAATATTCTTGTTCGTGTTTAAAATGTCATGCTTGAATTATCAATAAAAAGATTTTTTAAATCAACGCAAATTCTGTGTTTTATTTAATAATTAAAATAACCGCTCAATTTGAACGACCCTCTATATATTTTGTTATACATTTATTAAGAGTATAAGTACCAACCACCCCAAAAACACCCTCTGATGCCGTTTATACCTTCACTCTTGTCCAAGCTATTTCCAAGTTTGGGTCTGGACAAATCAACAACTACCAAAGGTCGTCGAATAGAACACTTGGTGGCAGTCAAAAAGGTAAGTAGGAGGTCAAGAGCACAAATTAAATCCGGAATTTACAATGAACTAGTCGTGTGTTGGGCCTATAGAAACCAACCGATATAGCTTGGCTTCTGAGATGCGCAAAAGAAAGAGTGAAAGGGTCAATGTCTAACAGAGACAGAGGACGAACAGTTCCTCGAATGTACAGTACTTAACCGATGTTAACACCACGAATGCACTACTTCAAATGAGCTCTCAGGCATTAGGCTACATTGCATTCAAACCTCGAAGACCAAGCTATGTTGGTTGATCTGTAGTTAAACCCGACCACGCTTCGCTGTGGCTCAGTCGGATATAAAATGAATAGGAAAGTAAATAAAGGAATTCTAGCACACATAGATTCACTGAGGAAACGCAACATTCAATTTAATACCCGACATAGCGTTGCTGTGTTTATTCTGTGGAGTGAAAGGAGAGGAAGAAAAAAGATGTTTTTCACAGAAAATCGGTTTTTTATTGTAAAGCTAGTGGATGGACTATATTTTTTGATTTTCCGTTTTCTGCATAAACATAAACATCAGACGGTTTAACGACTCTGGAGCATGCGACGTAAAATTGCCCATGAGAGAAGCATTCATTTTCTAAATTCAAACTGTACACTTGCAAAGATTGCCCTTGCCCTTTATTGATAGTCATAGCTAACGCAAGGTATATTGGATACGTTCATAGACAGATTGTCTATGATTGTATATCATTACAATCTGTGTAAAAAACTCTTTGTTTTGGTATCATCCATTCTCAATCTCGACCAACGGTATTAACCATGCGTTGGATCGCCGACTGACAAAAAAAGATGTTTTTGTTTGACAATTTTATCGTTCTAAGTGTATGTTTATTATTAAAATCATAAGTGTTTCATAAGTAAGAAAATAGTGATGTGTGTTATCTTCAAAAAAGTCCGTTGTTTGAAAAAAAACCTGTTTGCTCAAACATGTTGTATAATAAAAATAGTGTATTTTATATATTTTTAGACGCTACCTAGATGGACATTGTATAGTCATTGTGCAGTCATTCTTCAGACATAAGTGTTTTTATCTATAAAGGCGTGTACCTCGCGCTAGTATGAAAACGCTTGATATACAAGGAAATACGCTTCGCCAGCTCCCGGGGCCTGACAGGTTTCATATAATATATATATATATATATATATATATATATATATATATATATATATATATATATATATATATATATATATATATATCTGGCCAACGTCCGAAATCGAAAACAAAAACTTTCTTTGGAACGCTAAATATCAATTCTCTCATGCGCCCAGGAAAACTACACGAATCGGGGCGAAAATTGAATCAACAAACAATCCAAATTTTAGCTTTGCAAAAAACCAGATTGGCAGTTAATAACACGTTGGAATTCGGCAACTACAGACTTTTTAAAAGTAAAACGGATAAACGCATACTAAAAAATACACCACATCTCGCTGTTGCTTTCGCTATCTGAAGAAACATTCTTGGTTCTATAACAAATGTCCAGCCAGTAAATAATCGACTTATGACACTATCCCTCAAGTGTGTTAACAAGCATTATACATTAATCAATGCACACCTCCCAGTTAACGAAGAAAATAAATCTATTCCTGAAAAAGTAAATAACTCCTGGAAAATTCTGGAAAGGACTATCTCTAAAATTCCCTCTAATCATGTAAAAATCCTATTGGGTGATTTCAACGCCCAACTAGGGAAAGAAAAAAAGTACAGGAAAACAATCGGCAGTTGTCCCGCTCATAAATGTACTAACCATAATGGTAGAAAATTGGTTGAACTATGTTCGCAGTTTAATCTGAAAATAATGACAACCCATTTTAAGAAGAATATAAAAACAAAAGACCTGGAGGTGCCCAAACAAGTACATGGGTGAATTTTGAAATTGACCATGTTGCCATTTCGTACCCCAATTATAAAGAGATTTTGAATGTTCAAGTCAGGAAAGGAGCTAACAGAGACACAGATCACTACTTGACTAGAATCAAAGTTAGCTTAAAACCTCGAAAACTTATTCAAAAGAGACTGCTAATACCAAAGTTTGACCATACGAAAATAAAACCAACCCTAACAGAAGAGCCTGATAAACAACCAGAACTGAACTGGCAAGAATTGAAACAAAAATTTAATAAAACAGCCTTAAAATTGGTCCTTTTACAAAAATGTTTGCGAGCAAGCAGTATTAAGCCGAAGTAAAGCATTCAAAGATTGGAACAGTCATAAAACAGCAATAAATTATAACATCTTTATGGAAGTAAGAAAAGAAACACCGAAACTAATTAGACAAACTAAAAGAAAATAGGAAAATAATCAACTTAGTGAAATAAAAAAAGATTTCCAAAAAAATAATACCCGAAACTTTTACAAAATATTTAAAACTAAATTAGCAGGCTATCAACCCCAAAGTATTTGCGTCCAAAAGGAAAACGGACAATTAGCTTTAAATAACCAAGACAATTGCAAAGAACTTTCAAAATATTTTGAACAACTACTAAACTCTCCTGAGCCCTTAAACAAATTACCAACATTAAACCCTAAACAAACAAACTCAGATTCATTACCATCGAATGAAGATGAAATAATTAGGCAAATCAAACGACTTAAAAATAACAAAGCTTCTGGTGAAAATGGAATCACTGCTGAACTTTTGAAATCTGTTAATCCAGGATAAACAAGGAAATAATGAAAATTCTACAAGAAGTTTGGCGAACCGAACGGATTCCGGAAGATTGGAAAGATGCTCTAATCCATTCGCTACACAAGAAAGGAGATGTAAACGGATGTAAACAACTACAGAGGGATATCTCTCCCAGTTTGTTACCCAGACAGAGCACAGGGACAGTTAGAACCTAATATTGGTGAATATCAAGCAGGTTTTCGATCGGGCAGATCCTGCCCTGATTCTGAATCTAAAGTTGATCTAAGACATCGAAAATTGGACAATAAAAATCCCGTCTGTACATATGTGGATTTCAAAAAAGCATATGATGCTATTGACCACGAATCTTTATTCCAAATCTTAAAAGAACAAGGACTAGTTCTTAAAACGCTGGCAATTATTAAAGCAACATTAACTAACACATGGTCAAAAGTTAAATTCATGACATCTCAATTATCCCTTCGAAATTAAAACTGGAGTGAGACAAGGGGATGGACTCTCGCCACTCTTATTTATCTGTGTTCTAGAAAAAGTAATACAGGAGTGGTGTGAAAAAAAGTCGGCCCTGAATATCGACCAGCCCATTAAACTGGGAAGAACCAACAAAATTGACTGTCTGGCGTTTGCTGATGATCTAGCAATTTTGGCTGAAGATATATTAACGGCACAAAAACATTTTGAAATTCTAAATGAAACAGCAGAAAAGGTAGGACTCCAAATTTCCTTTGAAAAGATGTGATACATGACCTACAACAGACTAAGAACTCTAAGAACTCTTCTAAAAAGAAAATATGGTAACATCAGACGAGTCATTCAATTCAAATATTTGGGTGAAATAATCATGGAAAATGAGTTGGAAAAATCAGCCAATAAGGGTAGATGTTAAAAAATGGAAACGGAAAAAAATGCATGTCTAAAAACACAAAACTGAGATACAGTTATTAAGCCAGAATGTCTATGTGGGGCAGAAACGCTCATTTTGAATAGAAAAAGAGACATCGAAGACATTGAAAAGAGGGAAAGAAGAATCATAAGAAAAATCTTAGGTCCCAAACAAATAAATAGCACAACATACCGACTTCGAGAAAGCCAAGAAATGAAACAATACACAGATATACATAGCGATATGAGAAAAAGAAGACTTAAGTTGTACGGACACATAAAACGGATGAATCCGAGTAGGCTAACTAGACAAATAGTCGAATTTTTTTGAAAATAGGAGAAGAGCTAAAGTAGAAATAATTAAATGGATTGCTGCAATTAAAGAGGACCTAAGATCAGCAAATATTACACAAAGTGAAATTCAGGATAGAGGCTGTTTCAGACACAAGGTTAACGTTTGGAACGTTGGCCAGAGAGAAAAATATAGGAAGACTGGAACAACTTGGTCTGACGAAAGGAAAAAAGCTCATAGTGAAAGAATGAAATTAGTATGGGCGCAAATGAGGGCTAACAATAAGAAACGCATCTAACTGTGCTTCGCGTCGTCAACCATGGCCCATACGTGACTAATAATGTATATAGATATGTATATATATATATATATATATATATATATATATATATATATATATATATATATATATATATATATATATATATATATATATATATATATATATATATATATATATGTATTACATCTTGTAAAGTATGATTTTATATTATCATGGTATGGTATGGTATTTATCAATTGCACTTCATATCTAAATCCATCACAGCTTGCAAATTTCAAACTAAAGGCAAAAAAGAAATATTTTAATATTTGCGAAAGAAGAAACAGCGCAGTGAAAACCAGAATACACCTTTTTTTTTAATTTAATTTCGGCGCACTTCACGCTAATTGTATTCTTGATTAAGGATTATTTTCAGTATTTGATCTGCTGCTGGAAAATGTTCAAATCAAACATAAAAGGAAATTGACGTGCGGGGTTTTTATTACTGTTTCATTATTTCCATCCGAAATGTACGCTACAAAAATTTATCAAATTAGAAATAATGTAAAGGGTGGGTTTTAAGTGACCTGGAAAATTGAACGTATGTCAAAACCGCTCGTTTTTATCAAGTTTTGTTTGAAGAGATCTCTTTTGAAAAATCATGCGATTCAGTGAAGAATTTATACAGGATGGCCAAGTGTTAATATGACGGTATAGCACAAATGCTATTGTGACCTCTTGTACCAGATGGAGCGGTTTATAACTCTTAATTTGTTCTTAAAAAAAAACACGTTTAATTTTGGAGAGAGGTAAAAAATTATTTTTTCAAAGTATACACCATCGCTAGCTGTATATTTTTCCCATTTTTCTAGCAATTAGCTGATGCCCTCCCAGAAAAACCGTAGATTTTTTGAAGTGGTGTGGTCAGAAGGGGCCAAGTCTGGTGAATATGGAGGGTGGGGTAAGAGTTCCCAGCCAAGTGCAGAAATTGTAACGAGCGTGATTGTGCTGCAAAATCACTTTTCTGTGTCTTGTAGCCGATTCTGGGCGCTTTTTGAACAATGCATGGTTCAAATTCATCATTTGTTGATGGTAACGAACGGTATTAACTGTTTCACCTGGTTTCAGAAGCTCATGGTACACGACACCCTTCTGGTCCCACCAAATGCACAGTCTTCTTTCCAAAGGAAATAGCCAAATATAAAATTTGTTTCTGGTTTTGGAATTTACGAGGTGTGACTATTAAATAACGAGACTGATGCTATCATCTTCAATATGCACCCCTCATCTATCCCTACAACGCTCCATGCGAATCTTTCATTGTTCGAACCAGTGCGGGAAGTCTTCGTCTCTCAGCCCGTACAGAATGCGTGCAGCTTTCTCTTTTACAGTTTCAACGGACTCAAATTTTGCAGATTTCACCTTAAATGCAGATTTCACCTTAGGAAACAGATAGAAGTCGCACGGCGCAAGATCCGGCGAATAAGGCGGATGGTCTAACACTGGGATGCTTGGTAGAGAACCCATGACGCCCTTCCACAATTTTTCCTTCTTCTTTCGCGGAGTTCATCAAGAACGTGAAGATAGTAATGTTGATTAATAGTTTGACCTTCAGGAACCCAGTGAAGGTACACAATCCCATGAATATCGAAAAAAACAATCATCATTACTTTGAATTTTGATTTACTCATTCGAGCTTTTTTGGTTCTCGGTAAATTTAAGGTCTCCCAATCCATGCATTGGAGCTTCGTTACAATTTAAGGCACCATTTCGGAACACACTTTTTGCATGTTAAAATTGTTATGTAAAATTTGCCGTCCGCATTCTTTGTCAATTCCTATAGTTTGAGCAATCGCATGAATACTTAACCGACGGTCAGATCGACAACCAGATTTTTTCGATATTGTCATCAGTTTTTGACGTGGAAAGGCGACCCGGGCGTGAATCATCTTCAACGTCTTATCGGCCATTTTGAAAACATTTAAACCACTCAAAAACACTTGGACGCGATAACAATTCATGTATAAGTTTCAATAGCGATTTTTCCAAATTCAAGTGAAATTTCGCAATAATTCTTTGTTCTATTGTTACACTTAACATGTTTCCGGCGAAACAAAAAACAACTCTACTGCGAACGAAGGCTACGGTTATACGGATTTGTTTATAAAATCGAGAGGTACTGAACACATGTGAAAGAAAAAAGTTGTTTATAAATGTATGTAAAAGCACTTTTGACAAATAATAATTGGTTACTATTTAACGAATAAAGTTAAGAACATTGATAAAACAATTTTTTTATTAAAAATTACGCCATACCTCTCACTCAACATACTTCAACTTTGGGCAATAAAACACCATAGTAATGTCTCAATGATTGTGGCGTGTTCATATATTTTTTCCCTTTATTTGGGTTTTTCGCCACTATCTAAAACTCAAAAAATATCAAAAATACCTGTTCTTATTGAAAGAAAGAATCACTGGGTAAAAACAAAAAACCAAACGGAGACAAATTTCTCAGTGATTCTTTTTTGTAATAAATTTGCCTAACGAACAAAATTTTAAAGATATAAAAATGTTACAAATGTTATAAAAAATTTTACAAACTTTTAACGTTAACGTTTCGGAGGGTACTCTCCCCCCGTTTTCAAAACTAAACTAAAAAATAAATTATATTAATTTGTAACATATAAAGTAACGAATGAAAGTAAATATATTTTTTTGTATATGTCAACGATACTTACATTGACAACAATAGATTTTCATCACAGTAACATACTACCAAAAAATATATATAGGTAATGTTTACTGTGTGATTGTTTATTGTACTGATTGTGTATTCAAATATTTAAATGTGTTTAATTGTATTCTTTAGAATCGGGAACCATATTGAATTTAAATCTACCGAAGGCATAGCAATACAGTTATTTTTATTTAAATTAATTATAGTGGTTTCTTTTAATCTTCTGTATTTTGTTACCGATTCTTTTAATACCGGTTTGGAATTATTCCAATTGATTTTATGACCCGATTCCCATGCGTGTTGACAAATTCTAGATTTATTAAAATCGCCCTTTCTAAGAGGTTTTTATACTCTTTTACTCTAACATCTAACGGTCTAGATGTCTCACCTGTATAGAATTTGCCACATTCGCAGGGACTTTTATAAACCAAAATTTTGGTATTTTGTTATATATTGTTTGGTTTAGTCTTTGTTAATAGAGATTTAAGAGTATTTTTTGTTTTAAATGTCGTTCTTATGTTTTATTTATTTCCTGCTCTTTTAATTGTGTCAGAAATACCGCGGATATAAGGAATTATGAGGTTAATTGTTTCAGAGTTATTGTTATTAATAACTTGTCTGTTTTGTCTAGTATCAAAATTTTTAAGCGATTTATCTATAAAAATTTTTGGGTAATTGTTTTTTATTAAAATGTGTTTTATGTGATTTGTTTCTTTTTGTAGTGTATCACTGTCGGTACAAACAAGTTTTGCTCTGTCATATAAACTTTTAATTACTGATATTTTGACCGATTTTGAGTGATTTGAAGTATTTGTCGGTTTTCTGTAAACTGTGGTTTTTAATGTGTTGTTTTGTTTTATTATTAAAGTGTCGAGGAATGGCAATTTATTCTCCTTCTCCATCTCTAAAGTAAACTTAATTGTAGGCTCTCGAGAATTTATATCTTGTAAAAAAATATTTAGATCGTCAATGCTATGTTGCCATATAGCCTAAATATCATCAACATACCTAAGCCATATTAATGGCTTTTTAAGAGATTTATTTAATATGTCATTCTCGAGTTCCTCCATAAAGATATTACTCATCAAAGGAGAAAGAGAAGAACCCATTGCCATTCCGAAATTTTGTTGATAATAATCATTTTCTAATTGAAAATATGTGGTTTTTAACGACAGAGTTAATAATTCCAAAATTGTATTTATGTTTAGTTTAGTGTGGTTTTTTAATGTTGTGTCATGTTCTAATCTTTTTCTAACTATTAAAAGTGATTTATCAACTGGTACATTAGTCAATAAACTCACCACGTCAAAACTAACCATTAAATTTTGGTTTGTAATTTTAATGTTCGAAATTTTATCTAAAAAGTCTGAAATATTTTTAATATATGAATTTGTTCTATCCGAAAGTGGATTTAAAATGTTTAATAAAAATTTTGCTAGTTTATAACATGGGGAATCTATACTACTAACTATAGGGCGAAGTGGTATATTAGTTTTGTGTATTTTTGGTAGACCATCGAAATGTGGTGGTTTACTATAATGTGGTGTAAGTTGTGATATTTCTAGATCTGTAAATTCACGTTTGTGTTTATATAATGTATTGTAAATTTGTCTCTATTTTTAATGTTGGATCTGTAGGTATTTTAGTGTAATTTCCCTCATCAATTAAAGTTTTAATTTTGTTATTATATTCTGTAGTGTCCAGAATAACTGTGGCGTTACCTTTGTCTGATGGCAATATTTTAATAGATGTGTCTTTTTTTAATTTATCTATAGCTAAACTTTCCTCATGGTATAAATTTGATTTGATTTTAAATTGTTTTTCTAAGATAAGTTTTAACCTAATTCTGTATTCATTTGCACTTTCCAAAGATATTTTTTGAGCAACAGACTCTACTGCCGAAATAAGGTCTAATTTAGGGATATCTTTCGATGTAACACTAAAATTTAGTCCTTTAGAAAGTACATACTTTTCAGAATCAGATAATATTTTATTTGAAAGGTTAACTACACTTTTATTAATGAAATTTTTATCTGTATATGTATTAATGTGTTTTGTATGTGTTCGTGAAAAGAAAGCTCGTGCCGATTGGTGTCAAGAAATGCTCAAAAAATACAATTGGGGTGCGTCAAAAGCCGTGTATAACATCTACATAGATGACGAATCCTGGATCTATACATATGAGGCCAAAAGTAAACAGCAATTAATTGTATAGTTCTTTCAAAATAAGCCAAACACAACAGAAGTTGTTCGCGCAAGAACTGGCACACTTGCAAGCATTTGTGCCACTAAAGAATCGTAGAATCATCAGTGCTTAATGACACACAACCATTTATTTGTCAGAAGTCTTTGAAGAATTAAGAAAAAACAACCAGCGATGCAAGATCATTCTTCACCATGACAACGCGAGCTCTCACACATCGGACCGAACAACTAAACATCTCACTGCTCAAAACATCGAATTGATGGGTCATCTGCGGTACAGTTCTGATTTGACCCCCAATGATTTCTTTTTGTTTCCGTCTGTGAAGAATAAACTACGTGGTCAACGATTTTCGATGCCAGAAGAAACGATTGATGCGTTCAAAATGCAGCTTTTGGAGATACCTCAATCGAAATGGAAAATGCTATAGAAATTAGTTCAAACGCACACAAATGTATATCGATCATCGCGGAGAATATTTTGAAAAACAACAAAATCATTTTCAATGATAGATATTTGTTTTTATTTATTATTCCGGATACATAAATAGCAACTCTCGAACATCAATTTTATTTTGTTTGCTTTTCTCGGCCGCCACAAAGAAGCAACTAAACACACTCAACTAAAACTTCGCAAAACGCCATCTCACGAATCATATTTAATCATTTGGTCACCATGTACCATCTCTGTGTCCGATCTGGTTCCGTGTGCTTTTTTTTTGTTTTTAAAACTTGATATTTAATTAAAAAAACATACTACTATCCAATGGCATTCCCGTAATAGAGACCAATGTAACGACAGTACCGAGACGCCACAGTAAAAGGAGGAAAAAATTAAGAAGATGAATTATTAGAAGGGAAAAGCCGTTTATTTCAGAACAAGAAGATTTAACATAATAAATAATGAAGGTCATACCGAAATTAATTTATCAGATACCAGGAGACTTAAAGTTAAAACTAAATAATTTTTGTTTATATGAAAAGTTAATCTCTGATAAATCTAGTTTAATTTTCCATTAAAAGTTAGAAGAGAGAAGTGGCGTAGTAATGAAGTATTTGTTCGCTCATTAATAGGCCTTGAATAGGCCTTCAACCAGACAATGTTGTGTATACTAGGATGCCGTGACAGCCCTCTGGCCTTTCGGCTTAAAAGTTTTTACCATCTGAGTATAATAAAGGGTCTTTCAAATTGAATCGTTTTTTTTAATTCTTGAATAAAACACAGAATTTGTGTTGATTTCAAAAAACTAGCTGACCCGACAGATGTTGTCCTGTCAAAATTTCAATAAATTTGTTTGTGATCGTTTTGTGAATTTGTAAAAATGATTGTATGTAATTGATAATTGTATCTATTAACGATTGTGGCCGTGGATATTCAATTTGAGGAGGACATTCAGAACAGTACGCCAATCAGAAATTTTACATGCGAGATGAATTCGATCGGCAGTACACCGCTGAAATGCTGGAACTATGTTATGTGTCTGAAATGCGATCGACTTCAAACCATGCAGTTTTGTTCCAAAATTTAAGTCATAATTGAATTAAGTCAGAATTTCATGTCAACCAAATGATTTATTTTCTTCCATTAAATTTAAAATCACCATGAATCTCCAACCAAATTGTCCCGAACCACATTTGTTACGCCAAGTGAAGTAATTTGGAAGCTACTTTTATATTTCTGGATTTGTATCAGGAAAGGTGTGGAATCCGTCCCTATTCCAGAAACCAATGAGTGCAATGGCTCTGGTCGCGGGACCAATGGCGCCAATTTGACTTTGCCACTTGCGCAATACAATCCTGGAGTTTCATTTCTGCATTTCAATGCCTTACAATGTGGGCACACAACGCTCCAATTACAACGAATCGGTCTGCAATGTGATCAATTGTCATGTTGTAACAGAATGCAGCTCGATGAGTATTCAAAGCAACATTTGTGTGTCTTCTTGTACGATTATTGAAATTAATTGTCGAGCGATTGGTTTCTACTGACCGATGATGTCTCATTCGATGCATATCACCTTCGTTTGCATTTTTTCTTTCTTCTTGTGTACGTGCTGAACGTGTTTGTGATAATCTATTCCGTTCAATTTCATTTCGCTCTCCGCGCTGCTCTGAAGTTCGATTAGATTGAGAATTCGTTTGGTCTATAGCATTGCGAGTTCTGCGACCTAAACTGCTCCGTCTTATTAGCGGCATTGCAATGCGATTAAATTGTGTCAATTTAATTCAATTGTGTCATAACGAAAAAACAAAAAAGAATTACGCATATTCATCATTCGAATCGTGAGTTATGGTCTTGAGTTCATAAAAAAATCCGATAGAAAAAAGCACTTTCAGTTTTTCCCGAATTTTCCAATTTTTCCAATTAAAATCAAATTAAAAAAACATTAAAAAAAATAGCCAAATCTGTCCAGTTGTTCTCAAGTGATACGCTTACCAATGAACAGCATTTGATTTTTGTCTATAAAATTGAAGCATATGACAGCGTATGACATTCAAACACCAAAAAGTAAAGTTTTGGGGTTAGAGGCGCATAAGCAACTGAGAAGACTATTTAGCAACTGGACCTAGAGCTTAACGTGGGTTCCGAACCACGGTCATCAGCTACCGAAAACCCCAGTCAGCACACCCCTCGGGTTATCAACCCTTGGTTTTGTGCTTAACCGAAAGTATCTCGAGAAACCTACCGACTGGCGAGTGACTAACGTAGATTCAAACACCAAAGATATCTGCCAAATGACCACCTCTGGCAGCTTCACAGACTCAGTGATTTATGTTAAAATTTTGGATGATATTTTGGCATAACCGTGGCTCTATCTCACTAATGACTCGAATAATTTCATATTTTAGTTCAGGAATCGATTGTAGTTTTCACGTAAGCCCAAAGAAAATAGTTTAACGGTGTTAAATCACTTGATCTTGGTGGCCAATTAATATCACTGTTTCTTGGATTAACTTGTGCAGGATTTTTTTCTCTTAACAAATCAATTGTTTCAATAGCAGAGTGAGGTGTAGCGCCATCCTATTAGAACCACATATCCTCCAGATCAATAGTATTAAATTCAGCCCAGAAAAATTCAGTTACCATATCGAACACCTTTCACACTTACAGCTTCACTAGCTTCACATCAATCGTGGATGTTCTTCACCCAAATGCACCAATTTTGTTTATTAACATATCCACTAATTTCAAAACGAGCTTCAATTGAAAAGATTATTTTTTGAGATAAATCATCTGTTGGTTCTTTGATCCAAATGATAAATGTGTGACGTTTTGAATGATCCAGTGGCTTTATTTAGTTTCTGTGTTTTATGGACCTCAGAGCTAAATCCTTTCATAAGGCACGCCCTGTTGTGGATTCACTGAGTCTAAATTGATGTGAACGTCGACTAATGGAAATTTCTGGGTCTTCAGCAAGACTTTTACGTACCAAATCAATATGCTTTTGTGAACCACCACTACGACTATATATTGCACTTTATTTTTTTATTTTTATTTTTTTTTTTAATTCAAGTCACGTCAACGCTCAAAGCCGTTATTTAGTGGACTTACCAACACCGACAAACACATACAAATACGCATACAGACATCCATGCCCGCATCAGGATTCGAACCCGGGACCATTGGATTGCCAGGCGGGCGACTAACCCACCAGACCATCGCGGTCGGCTTGCACTTTATTTATCTTTCACCGAACTAATTTCTTAAAATTTTTTAACAATTGTATTGATAGAGCTTTCAGATGGACGAGTGTGTAAACCATAAATATTACGTGATTTTCTAAAAAAATTTTTCACTGAACGCCAATTTTCATCAAATAATTCAACAATTTTAACGCGTTGTTGTATTGTGTACGACTCCACTTTTATAAATATCATAATTACACTTCTGAAATAAGACTAGACCAAAGCAAATTCACAACGCCATCTATGTAGTATTTAATAATTAAAAAAATGCTCTATTTAAAAGACCTGTTATTATTATGAATTAGTTTGACTAATATTATTTTAATTAATTCAGATAAATGACAGTATTGCATTTTTAGAATTAAATATTTTATAACGGATGTACTATTGAAAATTACAATGTGTCGGTTTTTTAATTGCCCAAAAGAAAATGATAAATTTTGCAAGGGAATTGTAATAGGTGTACCCATAAATAATTTTGTGTTTTTCATTCAAATTTCAAAAACATTGCCATTTTCTGAGAATAATTTAACTTAACATAACCCATATTCTATTTAAATTCGTTAATATTTAGTGTATTTATTGTTGCAAAGAGAAGGAAGGTGGGTGCCATATCACCTTTCAGTTGAAAACACAATTCAACATGTAACCATCGACACTGCACTTTTATCTCTTTTCTTTAACATATTGTTACTGGGGATAAAATGTCATGAATATTAATAGTTAACACTAGGCTGACCTAGTGTGACCTTTAACTACTCCAAAAACAGGAGTTCTAAAATCTAAAATTCTTCATTCTAAAAAAGTGTTATTGCCGGTATGGTGGGGTGTTACAGGAATTATTCACTATGAGCTTCTGAATACTAATGGAACTATACGTTCTAAATTCCATTGTGTTTAGCTTGCTAAACTAAACATGGCTTTGATTCATAAACATCCGAAAATGACATCGCAAGACCTCATGGTGTCAGAAATACCCAAGAAAAAATTATAAAGTTGAGAGACTGGGAAATACTTGCCCAACTATTGTATTCTCCTGATGTTGCATCATCACATTACCATCTTTTCAGATCTGTCGAACATTTTCTTCGTGGAAAAAAATTCTACTGCAACCGCTATCAAAACTACACTAGAAGAATATTTTAGTTCAAAATCGCCCTCGGTTTAAAAAATGGAATAGAAAGTTTTTCAGAAAAACGGGCGAAGATTATCGATTACGATGAAGATTTTATTGCAGATTAAAACTGTATTAACATAAAATTGTGTACAGTACCAATAAAAACCATTACTTATAGGCATACCTAATAATATCCAGTTGCTAGCGGATTATAGTAGAAATTATCGAAATTTCAAACCTCACAATTATGTATTACGAGTGTAGTCTGAAAAGTTTTCAGGCTCAACATGAAAATACTGGATATACCCTTATATTGGTCCAGTGATAAAGCGCAGTACTTCCCGGTGATAGTTCTGCCTTTTGCCTTGTAATTTCTGAACGTTATGCTGCAAGAATCCCAGATAATTGTTGCCATAATGTTTCCTGCAGATAAAACCGATTTTACTTTCTTTGATGCATTTTTAAGTGCTCTCATGCACTGTTTGGACTCACCCACTTCTCCGTCTGTGATATGTAATAGTAAATCCATGTTTCATCACTTTTATTAAATGTTGAAAAAACTTGTGAAGAATGTATAAATACGAATAATATAAGAAAGAATGAATTTTCCGGCAGGTGTAACGGCTCATCACAACCACCCTACCGAAACCTTCGCCGACTCCCTCCAAAAAACTTTTACGTCACTCCCCCTCAACCCCACACAGCCCAACTTCGATATTAGCGTTCAAAATGCCTACAACGACATCGTAGCGCTTAATCCGCTAACACCGGATATCCCAACTATCTCCACAAACGAGATAAAAGCTAACATTCCAGGCATCGACAAAATTTCGAATAGATCCCGCAAAGCTCTCCGCCCAACATCATACTCGATCTCCAAACTCTTTTCAACTTCATTCTCGCTCTGCGCCACTTTCCATCTATATGGAAAACGGCGCAAGTCACCATGATCCCCAAAAGGGACAAAAATCTATCCTCCCCCGACGGTTCCATCAGCGGACCCATCAGCCTACTCTCCTCCATCTCAAAACTCTTTGGAAAATCGCTATTCGAGAGCCTACGAAATACCCCATCAATAATATGCCATCGAAAATAACACCATCCCCAATTTTCAAATCGGCTTTCGCCAATCCCATTCCACAGAACTCCAAATTCTAAGGCTCGTGGAAAATATTCATTCCATCTTCAGCCAAGCTTTCCACCGGCATGGTCCAGTTCGACATCGAAAAAGCTTTTGACAGAGTATGGCATCAAGGCCTAATCGTCAAACTTTTTATCCACCTCAAATTCCCCCTCTACCTCGTTCAAACCATAGCCTCCTACCTATCTTCTCGAAATGTTGTCGTCAAAACCAATCAAAATACCTCCTCCATTACACCAATTCTGGCAGGTCTGCCCCAAGGGTCCCCCTTTCCCCGACCCTCTACAACCTGTACACGGATGACATCCCCACTACCCCCTCCGCCAACCTATACATATACACGGATGACACCGCAATCACAGCCACCGCACGTATACTACTACAAACTATATAACTACAAACACATATTAACAGTTTTCACGGCCTGGACATCAAAATGGAAAATCCAGGTAAACCACAATAAAACACTGGCAGTCTTCTTCACCAGAAGGCGCCGAAAATCCAACATACCTCTCACCATCCAAAACACGCCAATCACTTGGCAAAAACAAGCTAAATACCTCGGTGTCACCCTGCAATCACAACTGTCATGGTCTAAACATGTCCAATCCAAAATCGCTCACTGCAACCGGACCTTATCACAACTATTTCCCATCCCCCGCCAAAACAGCAACCTCAGCTTAAACGTCAAAACCCTCCTCTTCAACCAAGTCATCCGCCCCTCCCTTCTCTACGCTGCACCAGCCTGGTTCTTCTACCACAAGGCCGCAGCAAAGAGGCTCTCCGTGGTTCATCCGGACATCCATAGAGATTTCAACATCCCCTCCTGAAAAGACTACGTCATGAAACCTCTAGAAAAGATTAAGAAAGGACTCCTTTTCCACCCCAACACCACCCTGAAACACGACTTCCGACTCAAACCTCAGCTGCGCCGTTTTAAAAAGCGACGAAGCTTCTCAGAATTCTAACTTTATAAACTTGAACTTCAGAAACATCAAATCACTTTTTTAAACTGCTCGACGCGCGTTTCGCTAATCACGTTAGTATCATCAGGAGATAATTTAATCTAGTCAGAATAAATCATCTGAATTAGATTAAATCATCTCTTGATGATGCTAACATGGTCAGCGAAACTTGTGTCGAGAAGTTTAAAAAAGTAATTGAGTGTTTAGTAGTAAATCTCTTCGAGTTTAGTGTTTCATACCGAAGTTTCAAGTGGAACAATTGATCGAACTTCAATGTTATCTATTTCTCCGAAAACATCAAAACTATTTTACTCGATTATCATAAGCAACTAAACACATCCCATCTAATAAATGATACTTGATAATTATCGTGGTCGTTTGGTCATTTTTACGCAGTCATTGTATCTGGGCGAGAATTTTTCGAACGCCTTTCGTATATATTCGCGTTTTCGGTATAAATCCACCAATATGCTGTTAAATTATAAAACAATAATACAATGTACTTACCCAAAAACTATACAAAATGGAAATATCTCAAACAAAACTGAAGCACTTATAGGTAAATGTTTCTCTTCTCTGGTCATCGTAAGTGAAGCTAAAGTAAACGCTCTGTTGTCAAATGTCAACTGAAACGTCACGTGGACCATGTCAAATAACAGCTCCTCCCTCACCAGCTCGATTTTCATTTCTTTATGATAAAAGTGTCGAGCAACCTAGAAAAAAGCGAAAAAATTACCTTTCTCGTTTGCTTGTTTTATATTAACATTCATTTTTACAGTATCATAAAAAATATATTATCTTTATTAGCACAGACACGATAAGACAAGAGGGGCAATGGCTTCGTGATCTAAATGAAAAAAAAAAGATATGTAAAATATTGTTAGGGGTTACGAAAAATGGAGTTAGACATTAAACCGAATCGTTGAAAATAGACGTTGTAGACGTTGATTGAGTAGTTGTGCCATAATTATTGAAAAAATATTCTTAAGGGGGATATTCTTTTAGAAAATTCAAGAAATCAATTTTTTTCACTTGTACTTTCGGTCCAAGTACAAGTGATAGTGGAAGTGTATTTGTGTGTATAGTGCAAGTATAATTATTGGCATCTACGCCAAAATTCATTCATTTTTTGTAGTGTGTAATTATGCAGGAAAAAACAATATATATTATTTAAGGAAGTAAATATTGATAATAATACGAAAAATAGCAATGAAGTGCTGAATTGTTTGTAGTTTATTGTAGCCACAAGAATGTTTTTACTCTATTCATATAAATAAATATCAGATAAAACTGAAAATAACGAAGTTGTCGGAAAAAATAAACGACCCTATCCCAGAAACTACAAATTATGTAAATGTTTGTAGTAGTATGCGTATACTGCAAACAAAAGAATCAACTGATCAAAAAATGATTATGATTAAAAAGGTTAAAACCTAAGAAATTAAACCGTTTGTAGCTTATAGCACTAGTATCCATACTAAAGCATAAACTATACATGTTTTATGGGGCATCTGTTTCCATCCAAAATGATCGATAGCATAGAAAAATAACCGCGAAATTCAGTTGATTCTTTAGGGAAGTAATATAATCTTCAAAAGGGTAACAACAGCCCCCCTCAACAAGATTTCAATTGAATGATTATTAACAATTTATAAACTACAAACGATTGTATCGAATATAGATCCTTCTATTTTCAAATTTTATAGAACATGTGTTACTGAAACCATAGTACTTGTATCAAGTTTATTATAGGTGACGTGTCGACTCAATCGTTTCTTAATGAAAATTGTTTGTAGTTTTATGTACTTACAGAAAAAAATAATTTACAATCCATGGCACTGATGTCTGGGAAGCACTACACTTGATAAAGATTCAGAAGATCACTACAAACGATTATATTGAGCGTAGATTCTTCTAACAATATTCAAAGGCCATAGAATATGTGACAGTGAAACGATTATACTTGTATCAGCGAGTTTACGATGGGTAAGGTGTCGAGTCAATCGTTTTTTCATGGAAATTGTTTGTAGTTTATGTAGTTACAGAATAAATTAACCTACAAAACATGGCACTGATTATGTCTGGGAAGCACTAAAGTTAATAAAGTTTCAGAAAATTGTTGTCCAAGAATCTTCAACTACAAATTATTTTATAAAGTGTGGAACCTTTTGTTCCCTAAAAATCACTAGTTAGTTAATACAACAATGCATACTACAATAACACCAATGACTCAGTAGCTAATAAGTTACGTTTCTGTTTATTTCTATTTATTATTGTTTGTAGTTTTATGTAACGGAAGATAGAATGATTTAATGTTCCTTGCTTTACGAAGCTTTATAAGCCCTATTTACTGCAATACAAATGTGCATGTATGCATGTTATATATATATATATATATATATATATATATATATATATATATATATATATATATATATATATATATATATATATATATATATGCCTCGTCGAAGGTACTGGACGGGTCAGTGGTGGAGGATAGTGAAAGTTCCATTAGATATTAATGGGCAGTTGCCAATATCTCAAAATAAGCAGCCACGAACCGAGTGGTCAGCGTTTGTTTTGCGGCTGAGATTTAAATTCTGGAACTAACCCCTCCAGTCTTAACCTCTGAACAGTCATGGTTCAAACCTTTAATTCAAAGTACAAGATGAAGCGTTCTAGTAATTACAAAATTACCCCAGCAGGAAAACAATCCTCGGCCGGCTTTGCTGGTAAAACCGGACTTTCGGATTCTGAGGCGTCCGAGCTTAAACGCAAAATCTTTCAGAAGGAGTCGGAGACCTCTGGCTAATGTCAGAAACCGAAAACAAAAACTTTCTTTTAACGGTAAATATCAACTTTCTCCTGCGCCCAGGAAAACTGCGCGAATTGGGGCAAACATTGAATCAGCAAAAAAACCAAATTTTAGCTCTGCAAGAAATCAGGTTGACAGATGATAACATCTTGGAATTCGGCAACTACAGATGTTTTAAAAGTAAAACCGACAAAAGAGTACTCAAAAATACACCACATCTTGGTGTTGCTTTCGCTATCTCAAAAACCATTCTTGGTTCTATAACTAATGTCCAGCCAGTAAATAATCGACTTATGACACTATCTCTCAACTGTGCTAATAAAAACTATACATTAATTAATACACACCTTCCAGTTAAGGAAGAAAATAAATCTAATCCTGAAAAAGTAAATAAGTCCTGGGAAATTCTGGAAAAGACTGTTTCTAAAATTCCCTCCAACCATGTAAAAATCCTATTGGGTGATTTCAACCCCCAACTAGCGAAAGAAAGAAAGTACAGAAAAACAGTCGGCAATTTTCCCGCTCATAAATGGACTAACCATAATGGGATAAGATTGGTTGAACTATATTCGCAGTCTAATCTAAAAATAATGTCAACCCATTTTAAGAAGAAAATAACAAAACAAAAAACCAGGAAGTGTCCAAACACTTACATGGGTGAATTTCAAATTGACCATGTTGCCATTTCATATCCGAATTACAAAGAGATTTTGAATATTCAAGTCCTCAAAGGAGCTAACATAAACACGAATCACTACTTGACTAGAATCAAACTTAGCTTAAAACCTCGAAAACTTATTCAAAAGAGACTATTAATCCCAAAGTTCGAACCTACGAAAATAAAACCAATCCTAACAGAAGAGCTTGATAAACAATCAGCACAGAACTGAAACAAAAAATTATTAAAACAGTCTTAAAGTTCGACCCTTTACAAAAACGTAGAAAACGTCCGTGGTGGGATAAAGTTTGCGAGCAAGCAATATTAAGCCGAAGTAAAGCCTTTAAAGAGTGGAACAGTCAAAAAACAGCAATAAACTATAACATCCTTGTGGAAGTAAGAAAAGAAACATCGAAGCTAATTAGGCAAACTAAAAGAAAATATGAAAACAATCAACTTAATGAAATAGAAAAAGGTTTCCAACAAAATAACACCCGAAATTTGTACAAAACATTTCAAACTAAATTAACAGGCTATCAACCCCAAAGTGTTTGCTTCCAAAAGGAAAACGGACAATTGCAAAGAACTTGTAAAATATTTTGAACAACTACTAAACTGCCCATTAAACAGATTACGAACAATAAACCCTAGACAAACAAACCCAGATTCATTACCACCGAATGAAGATGAATTAATTAGTCAAATCAAGCCACTTGAAAATAACAAAGCTTCTGGTGATGATGGAATCACTGACTTTTGAAATCCGCTGGTCCAGGTACAATCAAGGAAATAACCAAAATTCTACAAGAAGTTTGGCGAACTGAATGGATTCCGGAAGATTGGAAAGATGCTCTAATCCATCCACTACATAAGAAATGAGATATAATGGATGTAAACAACTGCAGAGGAATATCTCTTCTCCCAGTTTGTTACCAGGTTCTATCTCAATGTCTACTAGACAGAGCACAGGGATAGTTAGAGACTAAAATTGGTGAATATCAAGCATGTTTTCGACCTGGCAGATCTTGCCCTGAACAGATCCTGAATCTAAAGTTGATCCTAAGACATCAAAAACTGTACAATAAAAATCTCGTCTGTACATTCGTGGATTTCAAAAAAGTATATGATTCTATTGACCACGAATCTTTATTCCAAATCTTGAAAGAACAGGGACTAGATCTGAAAACGCTGGCAATTATTAAAACAACATTAACTAACACAAGGTCAAAAGTTAAATTCATGGGTGACATCTCAGAACTCTTCGAAATTAAAACTGGAGTAAGACAAGGAGATGCACTCTCGCCACTCTTATTTAACTGTTTTCTAGAAAAAGTAATACATGAGTGGCGTGAAAAAAACCCGGCCCTGAATATTAACCAACCCATTATACTGGGGAGAACCAACATCAAAATTGATTGTCTGACGTTTGCTGATCTAGCAAATTCGTGGCAATATCTTGGCAATCTAGCATGGTGGAAATCAAGATCTTCCTTCAAATTTATCCAATATGTGCTTTTATTAACATGATTAAGATTATCTAAAATTTTTTATTATTATCTTTAAGGTACTAGCCCATTTCATTACCTTTATTTTAGAAGCAAATAAAGAAAATTATTTTCGAAAAATTAATGTCCTTGCCACAAAGAACG
This sequence comes from Cosmopolites sordidus, assembly GCA_031761425.1. Lineage (NCBI taxonomy): Eukaryota > Metazoa > Arthropoda > Insecta > Coleoptera > Curculionidae > Cosmopolites > Cosmopolites sordidus. The sequence continues at coordinate 363,575 of JARFXV010001219.1, forward strand.
GAAAACTCATTTTTTCACCCAGTATTCTTTATATTTTATGAACAAAATTAAATCAGACTTTAACTGGTTTTAGAGTAAAACTGAGGAAAAAGTAGAAATAATAAATAAAGAAACTTTTTATGATACACCGTAATAAAAGCTGAAACGGATGAAGCTTTCTACTGTTTCGTAAAATTGCCATTTTCTTTTTTTATTTAGTGGAAAATTTTAAGAACAAAACATTTTGGTATTTTAATGGATATTGAAATTATTAAGGAATATTATAAAATGAAGACGTTTTTCCCGAGTATGTCTTTTCTAACGGAAAATGTATTTAATTGTTAATACATTTTTTCTTTCTGTAAATATACGGTCTTTCGACATTGGATTTTTTGTTACTTCGAATCATGTTTATTTTGTTTTTTAATTAAATTCGAAAGTTGGAAATATACTTTTTATTTTGAATATAATTCTAATAAATCTCCACATCTGACTGCCTTATAATAGGTGTTTCAGTTAATAATGTAGATTTTGCTAAGAGATGGTATTACTAACACATTTGTTGGTATAGACTAATGACGTCTATGGTGTTTTGGAGATGCTAATTTGCTTAGAAGATGCTAATTTGCAAGCGTTATTGAATGAAGACTCAACGTATACATTGAAACAATAGGCAGAAGCATTGAATGTTTCCGAATGTCTACACGCCATGGGAAAGATCCAGTAGGAAGGAAAGTAGGTTCCATATAAATTGAAGGAAAGAGATATTGAAAGGCGAAAAACCACTTGTGAAATTTTGCCTGCCAGATAGTAAAGAAAAGGTTTCTTGCATCCAGTTTTGACAGGTGATAAAAAGTGGATCTATTTTAACAATCTAAAGTGCAAAAAATCATGGGTAGACTCAGGCCAGCCTTCAACATCACAACCCGTGCACAATATACATGAAAATACGGCTTTACCGTGTATTTGGCGGAATAGTAGGGGAGCTTGTATTACGAACTGCTGCAACCTGGTGAAACGATGACTGGTGATCGATAAAGACAACAATTAATAAAATTGAACCGAGGATTGATGGAAAAACGACCAGAGTACGCTCAAAAATACGATAATATTATTGTTCAACATGACAATGATCGGCCCCATGTAGCAAAATATGTGAAAAACTATTTGGAAAATGTTAAATGGTGCATTCTAGCCTACCCGCCGTATTCACCGGACTTAGCCCCTTCGGAGTACCACTTATTCTGATCAATGCAGTATGGACTTTCAGAACAACACTTACATTCTTACAAAGAAGTGAGCATTTATCTTAATAAATGGTTGGCCTCAAAAAACTAAAAATTCTTTTGGCGCAGAATCCATTCTTTGACAGAAAAATGAGAAAAATTATTAACTAACGATAGCCAATACTTTGATTATTAAGGTAATTTATTTTGTTATGGAAATAAACGAAATCATTGAATGATAAATGACATATTTTTGGTATTCTTGGTTCCACACTATTGTATCTATTCCCCAAAAGATGTATCTCAAAAAAAGGTTGGTTTAATTTAAGGATCTGTATAGATGGAGAGTAATAATATTTTAATACCTTAATCACTTCAGATTTGCGGATGACATCGTTGAAAATCAATGATATATGCCCGACTGCAAGAACTGTTGATTGAACTTGATAACATACATTGGGATATTATTGGGCTATGTTAAACACGAAGAAAGGGCGAAGAGACAATCCAACTGGATTCAACTGGTAACGTACTCTACACTCAGCGTACGGATATTGAACAATCTGATATAATTGCATTCCTCATCAATCGAAAGCTGAAGGACAGTGTGGTAAAATTTGAAAGTACTTGACCGACTAGCTCAATGCATTATTTAGCCGAATAAAAAGTGTAGGCTTCAAATCGTCCAAGCTTATGCACCAACTATAATCCATAGGGATGAGGAAATTGAGGACATTTTTATGATGTGACCCAGCTTTTATACAAGGAAAAATGTACGCACAAAATCCTGATGGGTGATTTTAATGCCAGAATTGGAACAACAAGAATAGAAGTGAAAGATTAGTTGATTTTGCTGAAGGACAAGAACTTTATATTATGAATTCGTTTTATAAAAAATAATCAGCAAAAAATTGACATGGAAAAGTCCATCTGGACTCACAAGTGAAATTGATTATATCATGGCCAGCGATAAAATAATGTTTTGCAATTGTACTAACCTGAACAAATTTTTGGAAGTGACCATCGAATAGTACGAGCAAAAGTTAGGATTAACTGTAAGGTCAAAGACGGGCAAAGCGTATTCTGGGAAATTTCTGGAAAGGGCAACAATTTTGAAATTGCTTTGTCGAACCGATTTGATAGACCAATTTGCTTGAAACGGCTGCTTCAATAACGCCACAAGAAAAATGTCCCAGACAAAAATTGCAGGGAGTTCTTTTGACAAGATCGAGTACGCTGAGCTTTGCAAAACTAAAAGAAAACGTAAAAGATCACAGAAGAGATGCGCTGTTTCAACATGCAGCTAGTGCAAAAAACTCAGGAAGAGAACAGGGCAATTAACAAGACTAAACAGAAGCTGAGAAAGAAAAGAAGGTAAATGTATGGCTTAATGCGCGCGGACGGCACAGCGTACGGAAATGTTAGATGTTGCCAGAACATTTTATTCACAGTTCTATGAAGATCAGAACCAATAAAAAATAACAATATCCATGGAAGAACAAATTCCAGATGCCCTAGTGGAAGAAGTGACAAATGTTATAGAATCGATAAAAAAACAGCAATACTCCAGGAAAGGACAGTGCAACTGTCAAAATGCTAAAAGCTAGTTTTCAGGCTTAAAATACTGAAAAAATTATAATCAAAGAATAAAAACCTGACTTATGGAAAAATACAGAAGTGATCCTTTTATATAAAAAGGGAGCATGAGAAGATTTGAAGAACCACCGTCCAATAAGCCTCCTATCAGTAATGTACAAAGTTTTCACTAAGATAATATCTAAAAGAATATTAAGAAACCTGAATGACGCACAACAAGCAGGATTCCGAAATAAATTCAGTACAATGGATCACATCCAGGTTGTTCAGCACGTCATAGAAAGTCACAACGAATACACGATGCCACTGTGCTTGGCTTTTATCGACTACGCAAAACATTTGACTCAATCTCAAAGCAGGCATAATGGATGCGTTGCTTATTTGGTAAAAATAAAAACAACATAGTTATGCGACTTTTTTATAATTTTGAAGAGCAGGGAATAAAAATTAAATTTGCGAAAAGATGTTTCCTAATAAAAAAAGAAACATAGAACGGTTAAAGTTGAAATAAAATTTGGAAACTCGAAAAAGAAAATAAATTGTTTTGTAGCACGTTTGCGTGTAAATAAAACTCAGCAGAATAGAATTTAATAGAAATTCGAGACTTTATTTATTGTTTTTATTATACAGAGCCTTCATTTAATTCCGAAACACACATGATCTATAAATGTAGACAACCAACACGACAAGTTGATAATGTAATAAATATTGGTAAATAGTAAGTCCCCGATCGGACATATAGATGGCGTCACTTACAAAAAATCTTTATCAGTGGTCGATTGTGCCAACCTTTAAATGTCATGTATCAAATTTGCATGGAAATCTGCTAGTTTCTGAGTTGTGATTTAAGTGACGCTACTTTTGTTATTTTCGAACCAATGGAAAAACAAGAATTTCGTATTTTGATTAGAGCTGTGCTTTTTGAAGAAGCAATTGCCGAAACTGAAGAATATTTTGAAACCAAAGAGAATAGTATATAAAAAAGGGTAGGGTATATAAAATATATACCCTAAAAAATATAAAAAATATAATAGTATATAAAAAAGGTTAGAAAAACATTGGAATTATTATATTGCTCTTTGAGGAGAATATATCGATGAGTAAAGTCGAAATTTGCAAAAAAAATGTTTTATTTGTCAGACCGAGGACTTATTGACCGATGTGTTATGTTTATTGTTACTCAAGTACCTAAAATATTCCGCAGATTTAAGTGGAGAGCCAGATGCATAAATCTTGTTTGTGCGAGGATCTTAAGGCCTAATGCTTCATCGCCCAGATATATGTATTGAGACTTTGCATGAACAGGATCGTATCGCTATTACAGCTCAGATATCGTAAATGAGTTATGTGATGCAGCGTGTTCGGGTTTTAGTTTTGGCTTTGATGCGAGATAAATTAAAAACGCCTCCATCAGTTCATAGCGTATGGCAACGCTTCTATCCCCCAGCTTCCTATCGGCGATAATGAACAATGCTGTCATAAAGATGTTGAGTAAAACTGGAACCATAACGCAGGTCGCCTGACAATGAAGGTGGCTTCAAAAGAATCGGTCATTTTACCCTTCTGTGCCAGTGCAGCTTTATTATTAAGATAAAAACTTTTATAGATATTGATGAACTTCTGAGAAATGGCGAAGTTTGCCAACTTTACCATATATATTACATATGTATTTACGAATCGAGAAAACTTCGAACGACTCTTGTATATTTAAGATATATTTCATTATCACTACTTGACTAGAATCAAACTTAGCTCAAAAACTCGAAAACTTATTCAAAAGAGACTGCTAATACCAAACTTGGTCCCTACAAAAATAAAACCAACCCTAACAGAAGAGCTTGATAAACAACTAGCACAGAACTGGCAAGAATTGAAACAAAAAATTATTAAACAGCCTTAAAGTTGGTCCCTTTACAAAAACATAGAAAACATCTGTGGTGGGGTGAAATTTGCAAGCAAGCAGTATTAAGCTGAAGTAAAGCCTTCAAAGATTGGAACAGTCAAAAAAACAATAATAAATTATAACATCTTTTTGGAACTAAGGAAAGAAACATCGAAGCTACTTAGACAAACTAAAAGAAAATATGGAAACAATCAACTCAATGAAATAGAAAAAATTCCAAAAAAATAACACCCGAAACTTTTACAAAACATTTAAAATTAAATTATCAATGGGCTATCAACCCCAAAGTCTTTGCTTCCAAAAGTTTATTCCAAAACAGAGAATTAGCTCTAAATAACCAAGATAATTGCAAAGAACTTGCGAAATATTTTGAACAACTACTAAACTGTCCTGAGCCCTTAAACAAATTACCAACACTAAACCCTAAACAAACAAACCCAGATTCATTAATACCGAATGAATATGAAATAATTAGGCAAATCAAGCAACTTAAAAATAACAAAGCTTCTGGTGAAGATTAAATCATTGCTGAATTTTTGAAATCCGCTGGTCCAGGTACAATCAAGGAAATAACCAAAATTCTACAAGAAGTTTGGCGAACCGAACGGATTCCGGAAGATTGGAAAGATGCTCTAATCCATCCACTACACAGGAAAGGAGATAGAACGGATGAAAACAACTACAGAGGGATATCTCTTCCCCCAGTTTTTTACAAGATTCTATCTCAATGTCTACTAGACAGAGCACAGGCAGTTAGTACCTAAAATTGGTGAATATCAAGCAGGTTTTCGACCGGGCAGATCCTGCCCTGAACATATCTTGAATCTAAAGTTGATCCTAAGACATTAAAAACTGTATAATAAAAATCTCGTCTGTACATTTGTGGATTTCAAAAAAGCATATGATTCTATTGACCGTGAATCTTTATTCCAATTTTTTGAAAGAACAAGGACTAGATCTGAAAACGCTGGCAATTATTAAAGCAACATTAACTAACACAAGATCAAAAGTTAAATTCATGGGTGACATCTCATAACCCTTCGAAATTAAAACTGGAGTGAGACAAGGGGATGGACTTTCGCCACTCTTATTTAACTGTGAAAGAGAAAAAGTAATACAGGACTGGCGCGACAAAAAGTCGGCCCAGAATATTGACCAGCCCATTAAACTGGGGAGAACCAACATCAAAATTGATTGTCTGGCGTTTGCTGATGATCTAGCAATTTTGGCTCAAAATATCCTTTGAGACTCCAAATTTCCTTTGAAAAGACGCAATACATAACCTGCAACAGACTAAGAACACCATTTCTAAACACAAAATATGGTGACATCAGACGAGTCTCTTAATTCAAATATTTGGGTAAAATGATCATGGAAAATCGGTTGGAAAAAGCGGCCAATAAGGGTAGATGTCAAAAAATGGAAACAACATTGAGACTTACACAAAATATTTACAACAAAAAATGTATATCTAAAAACACAAAACTGAGACATTACAACACAGTTATTAAACCAGAATGTCTATATGGCGTAGAAATGCTTATTTTGAATAGAAAGAGAGACATCGAGGACATTGAAAAGAAGGAAAGAAAAATCATAGGTCCCAAACAAATAATTAGCACAACATATTGACTTCGAGAAAACCAAGAAATCAAAAAATACACGGATATACATAGCGATATGAGAAAAAGAAGACTTAAGTTTTACGGACTCATAAAACGGATGGATCCGAGTAGGCTAATTAGACATATAGTCGAATTGTATGAAAATAAGAGTAGAGCTAAAGTAGACATAATTAAATGGATTGCTGCAATTAAAGAGGACCTAAGATCAGCAAATATTACACAAAGTGAAATTCAGGATAGAGGCTGTTTCAGACACAAGGTTAACGTTTGGAAGGTTGGCCAGAGGGAAAAATGTAGGAAGACTGGAACAACTTGGCCTGACGAAAGGAAAAAAGCTCATAGCGAAAGAATGGAATTAATTGGGGCGCAAAGGAAGGCTAACGACAACAAACGCCTCTAACTGTACTTTGCGTGGTCCACTAGGGCTCATACGTGAATAATAATAATAAATAAAAATATTCTACACTAATATCAAAATACCATCATGATCAAGGTGACCAATAACTATAATTCATAATGCGAAAGTAAACTCGTAAAAAAGTTTCATTCTAAACGAGCGAAAAGTGTATACGAGCGAAAAATATAACAGTACTTTTATTTTTATGATACTATGGAATAAAAGCCAGCTGCCTCTGATGATAATTCCTGTCGAAAACTGCTGAAAATCTGCTAAATATTATTTTTCTCTAGACCCTAATGAAGGCAAGGTCTCTCACCCCACAGCCAGAATGGCAAGAAAAAAAATTATCTTAAATCTCCCCTACAGAAAATTAGATAATAATTTGGTTTAATCTTTCTAGTTTGGTTTTATATTAATTGTTTCTGGTTTAATATTAATCTAATAATAATGCTTTATTTGTTATATACACAGTATTGCTATTTTTGATAGTTGAAAGCTTCATAAGTTTATTAAAGTTTTACGAGGGTGACAAAGCCAGATTTAAACTTCGCACCATTTATGGTTGGTAACTCTGATTCTTTGGCAGTTATAATCTATGAAATCTAATAAAAAAATTTGGAACACTAAGCGAAACTACAGCCTGTTGTTATTATAAAAACGCATTACAAATTTAGTGAATATTTTGTGGAGGCTTTTCAAAAACTGTTCGAAAATTGCACAATTTAATAAATATTATTTCCGAAAGTAATTGCTTAAAAATATTCCAAAAAGTTTTTTAAAGTTTAAACATTATTTAAATAGACTATATATAACATTTTCAAAACTATCTCTTAAAAGGTTACAACTGTTGAGATATTAATGACACATATTTTCTATGCCTTTAAGAAAAATCGTTTTTTATCATACCCACCGAGACTCTTTAAATGTTCCATCCACTTGGTTAAAAATTGCGATATCAGTATTATGGATAGTAGTTGTTAAAACTCTGTGAGCGAGGGTCTTTCCTTCTTTAGATCAGTGTCAGCGATGTTGCTGCAGATTTTTTCTCCGAAAGATGACTAGAAAAGTAAGTGATCCTGAAAATTTGAGCTGGATACGGCCGCAATCAGTCCAGCCGATGTTGAATTTTTTGAAATTTAAAAAAGTCGATTTTTTAGTAATTTTCAGAATTTTATATCTCAGACTCTGTATAATTTAGAGACTGAAAGCAAATAGTACTGACTGACTGGTGACCTTCGCTACTGACCTTGAGTTTTAGAGGAGAAAATAAATGTTTGTTTCAAACTTAAATCCGGCTTGACTAGGCGCTATTAACTGAATTACTATTTTAGCGAAATGTTTGAATTACTATTTTAGTAAAAGTTTAGTAGTTTTAGTTGAAGTAGAAGGCTAAACAATAGCTCATATTTTTTGTCTAAGTATATTCTGTTGGTGCCTACCCAGTGACGGCTTGAGGATTTTTAAAGTGGGAGGGCGTAGAAGAAAATAGTGCTCCTGAAGAATTTTTGTTTGCTTTACCCTTCCTCTTTTTAACATTTCGTGCTATTGAAAACCTATACATGAGGTGAACCAGAATTTTTTTCTAAATATATTTTAAAATATATTTATTTAAAAAGTACTACTCAGTGTGTACACACGTAGCAAAACCCAAATCAAAACAAGTAATCGCGAGGCTAACAAAATACGCGACGCGAGCCGTATCAAACGCTCCGTACGCGTCAAATCAGCGTTTAAAACTAATTACAGATACGCTCGGTCGCAGGGAATCTACGTCCAAATCTCATGTTTTACACAGCAATTAAGCCCCACGAATTCTGACAATCAACAGAGCATAACACCAACGATGAGATAAGATGACGTAGTGTACAGTCGCGGGAGGTAAACGTCCGACCAACGATGCAAAAATTGTGTCGAGAGCATGATATTTTTATCCGCATTATTTGGTGTGATGTGTCAACAGACGCTCTTCTACATTTAGAGATTTTAATTTTTAATAATATCTTAAAATGAATTAAAGGAAAGAAACTGAATGGAAATAAAATATGGTGATTTGCTTTGAAAAATTGTTTACTGCGATAAATGCTGGAGGGGCGGCGCCCGAACGCCCTCCCTTACGAGCCGCCACTATGCCTACCCAAATTTTCATTGATTGTCTCAATTCTTTAGATATTTGACCTCTCTAAGCCAATTGATTTTTCGAAAATCTTTAGAGAATATACCTCAATACCTCATTCTATCTCCAAACAGTTCTGAAAATTGAAATTTTGGAATAGAAGTGGTCTACGAGCTGTGGTTTTTAAAATCTTCAAATTTTCTACTTAATACGTCATTTTTATGGTATTATTCTTAATTTCTTACATTAATACTTACATACTCTTTTTACAGAAAAAAAAGAAAAATGGAGCTTAGAAAATTCAGTACTCTAGTAAAATTATAATAAATTATAAAATACCTAAAATTCAATTTTTTGTATAAATTCCTCTAGTTGTTACTACATTATATAAAATAATTATAGGTTTATATGTATATATAATATATATATATATATATATATATATATATATATATATATATATATATATATATATATATATATATATATATATATATATATATATGACCACAAAGTATCGATTGCCTTCAACCAACTGTTCACCAAACGACGTCACGTATCTCTCGTGACCGGTTTCTAACCTTTCAGCCGTCATCAGCCGAGCTCCAGACGACCGCAAAGAAAGCAGTTGGGAGAGACGATCGAGGGCAGGCCATATATATATATATATATATATATATATATATATATATATATATATATATATATATATATATATATATATATATGTCCACAAAGTATCGATTGCCTTCACCCAACTGTTCACCATACGACGTCACGTATCTCTCGGGACCGGTTTCTAACCTTTCAGCCGTCATCAGTCGAGCTCCAGACGACCGCAAATAAAGCAGTTGGGAGAGACGATCGAGGTCAGGCCATATATATATATATATATATATATATATATATATATATATATATATATATATATATATATATATATATATATATATATATATATATGACCACAAAATATCGATTGCCTTCACCCAACTGTTCACCATACGACGTCACGTATCTCTCGGGACCGGTTTCTAACCTTTCAGCCGTCATCAGCCGAGCTCCAGACGACCGCAAAGAAAGCAGTTGGGAGAGACGATCGAGGTCAGGCCATGTCAACTGGCCATTTGGCCACATGACATCGCATGGTGAACAGTTGGGCGAAGGCGATCGATCGGTGGTATCACGTGGAGAAAGGGTTAAAGATTTCTGTAATATATATCTAAAATAAAAGTATTATTTCAGCTTTGACCTATAGAAGGTTCTTGTTGTCAATATTTTCGTCATATTTAATTGTTACTTTCCACACAGATTACATAGTTGGAGATTGACTTTAAATTATACTAATGTTTCTGTTTAGAAGCACTGAAGGTTTGAAGAAAAAGAAGAAACAGTTGGAGAGTATCGGTTAAATCAGCCCCACCCTACCCACTGCTGGACAAAACCTCTCCATCTTCCATCTGTCGCTATTTTGGTAGTATACTTTTCGTATCCCAACCATCCGGCTACTGACGAGCTACATGTCCAGTCCATCGCCACTTTTTTAATTATTAAAGTAACACTTAGTTAAATTCACGGTAAGTTCATTTTTACACGCTTCATTAGATACTTTTTTTAGAATTACATTAAATCATTTGGCGTTTTGCAACATTACATTTTGAATGTTTCGGTGAAGGATTATAATGTTTTACGACGTGGAATCACCAAATTGCCTGAAACATTTTTGAATGAAGTTATTTAATTGCATAAAGAATTCTTCATTTATTTCACTACAAATACTTTCTGAAAAACCCCATATTTCACATTTTATCTTATCTCCCTTGAGACCAGAATTAACTAAGCGGTTTGAGGTTGAGGTTTCGTCGGTTTTAGCGGGAATATAATATATTAACCCGGAAAATAAATTAGATGGTCAATTAAGAATCACTCAGTGATTAGAGGTGTAAAAATTAAAGATCGGCGATTTTTACTAGGGTTTGTAATAAGAGTTGTGTGTCATTTAGAAGTTTCTATATTTTATCAATGTCTCTCTTCTCGTAGCGCTTTTTCAAGTTGCGTGATTTTTTCTACAACTTATAGGAAACTATGATTATTATACACAATTTTTGCAACTAATAAGGTGGTGAGAGTTAAATTAAACAATCTATCCCTTTGGTAGCGATCTTCATTTCAGGTATATTATTATTAAGTTCTTTGTTCTCACCGTGATATTTTAAATATTTCAAAAATAATTAATATTTAAAAAAAATATCCAATTATTAATTTATTTACATGTCATGTAATGGCTATAATTCTAGCTTAAAAAATCTTCCCTAAGAAATCAGAGATTTCTGACGAAAAATTTGTAATTTCATTATACAGACCGAATAAGATGACTATTTAAGGTAAATCTTCATCGAGTCAGTCAGTTTTTGATGTTTTGTTTTTATTGTTAGGTCAGTTTTGCATAAACTTATCGAAACATGTGCAAGCGCAGTATCCTGGGAAAAGGACATATTTTTTTTGCGAGATGTGGATATTTAGACTAAATATCAATCTGGTTCAATAGTAAAGCCTAATACTCTTATGTATTGCTCTTGCCTTCAGGTTGTTCAATAGATAGGGGTATTTATTACTCTTCCCTTTTGCTGGATAGTTTATAAGCAGTAAAGCGCGCAAATCCCCAAGATCGTAGTTATGACTTTTCCTGCAAATGGAATCGTTTTCGCTTTCTTTGGTGCACTTTCATTAGCTCTCACCCACTGTTTGGATTGCTGTTTTATTTCTGTACTCACCAGAATCACATTTAAATCAGTCTACATACTCTCGAGAAGTGTTCATTCGAAGACGTTTTTAATCGACTGTGAAAAAATGTAACATTCATCAAACGGAAAACTCTTTCATACCCAAAGCATCATGTAAAATGTAATCGATACAATATTGTCAGTCTACGAATATTTAGTATGATCTTGTGTATTTAAGAGAGAGAGAGAGAATTCGGATGTAAGGCCGACCCGACATCTAAGGTCATTTCGCGGCCATTCTCGTTAGAAGTATGTTAGGGAACATACAAGAACCAGATGTGGAGGATGATCATATAAAACTACTGACTGGAATAATACGAGTGTATATGGAACGCTTGAATCGACGAACGTGCTGAGAACAAACAAAACATGACAGATAGTTGTATAAATAAAACAGTGGTATATGTATATAGACGAGACATAGAATAAAACGTGTGGATAGTATAGACAGAAAGTTGTATATTGAGAAGACGGTGTAGAAATAAAAATAAATAAATAAATAAAAGAGGTATAATTAATGACTAGTTGGGACAAGTATGGTAGTGTCAAATCTTGTAGAAAAGGTTCAGGGATTTAAGGAAATTCTTCAGGTGTCCAAAATTGTTTACCGACAGAATCTCCTCCAGATTCCCACCGAGATGATGGGAGGCTCTGAGGGCGTTTAGTTCATCGCACTCCAAGAGGATGTGTCTAACTGTGATTGGAACATCGCATCTGTGGCACGTCGGGGGAACGTCCCTGTTCATCAGGTGACCATGAGAAAAAAGACAGTGACCTATTCTCAGCCGGTGCCATTTAACGCAGTCAGATCTGTTGGAGAGGGTGGAAAGCGAACCAGAAAAGAATTCTCGTTTTACAGTCCACAATTTGTTACCGTTTGTGGCTCCCAGATCCCAATTAGATTGGATTTTGGCTCTAACCTTTGTCGAAATGTCCCTGCAGATATCTTTGTAGCAGAATGTTTTGGGAATCGGAGTGCCAGATGAGGAACCCCGGACTGCAAGAACATCGGCGCGCTCGTTTCCTTTGATGCCTACGTGGCTAGGGATCCAGAGGAAATCAACAGTAACATGTCGCGAGAGCAATTCTTGAAGGACCAGTAGTATGCCTGACACCAAGGGTATGTGAGAAGTGTCATGTTCCAAGCTCCGGAGTGCTCCTAGTGAGTCACAACATATTAGCCATCGGGGAAAGGAGGAATTCTGGATAATCCTCAAGGCTTCCCTAATAGCATGCAACTCGGCCGTGAGAATTGAACAAGAAGGAAGGAGTCTGAAGTATCGCTCAGTGTCATTGTGAACTAAGCCACTCCCCACCCCATCTGTGGATTTAGAGCCGTCAGTGTAAACGATCTGATAGTCTAGGTATTTATTCAATCGCTCAGAGAAAAGGGATCTAATGGAGGAGTGAGCGTAATTATATTTGTTATATCGAAGTAGGGAGCAATCGACATTTACTTGTGTAAGGAGCCAGGGTGGAGACGGAGGAATGACTAACACTTCGAAATTGGGAAGATGTAAATCGTAATTAGCAGATAGGCGAGCGAAACGGTGATTGGCGCCGCAGTTTCGATTGTGTGTTCCTGTGTTGTTGAGATTCATATATATTAAGAATTTGTCGCGCAGATGAAAGTTTTGTCTAAACTTTAATGAAGATACGTATTTAAAGAGGAGAAAGTGGCGCCAATCTTCTAGGGGTTCTATCTCAGCAAGGCAGTGTAGGCTAGTGGTAGGACTCGATCTGAAGGAGCCTAGTGAGAGTCTGATGGCAGAGTTCTGAACAACGTCCAACTGCTTGATATAGGATGCAGGAGCAGACGAATATGCAACGCAGCCATAATCTAGTTTAGATCTTATTAGTGACTTGTATAGATGTAAAAGGGTGGGAATGGATGATCCCCATCTTGGATGTGAAGCCCATTTGAGGATTCTCAGGGATCGATCGCACTCCGACCTAAGTCGGGTGATGTGATCCCTCCATGAAAGTCTTGCATCAAAAGTGAGACCTAGAAAGCGAAGGCAAGGTGCTGATACAATAGGAGTTCCAGACATGGACAGGGTGTGTAAGCGAGGGCAATGCATTTTTCTGCAGAAATGAACTGAAGTGGATTTCTGAGGAGAGAATATGAAGCCAGTAAGACGGGACCATTCTTCGAGTCTTCTAAGGCAGCCTTGTATCTTTCTTTCAGCCACCCTAGGTGTTGCGGAAGAGTAGTATATTAAAAGATCATCTGCGTATAGTCTGTATTTCACGTCAGTTCCAATGTACTGCCCTATTCCATTAATAGCGATGTTAAAAAGTAAGGGGCTTAGTACGGAACCTTGAGGAACCCCATTGGCCAGTGGAAAACTCCTGGAGACAGTGTCGCCAAGCCTTACACGAAAGTATCTGTTTGATAAGAAATTTTTGATAAAGTGTAGGAAGTTGCCTCTGAAGCCTAGGTCGTGTAGGGATTTTATTATGTTGTATCGCCAGACCGTGTCAAAAGCGCGTTTTAAGTCAAGAGATACAGCCAGGAGATGGTGTCCTCTTTCAAAGGTTTCCCAGATATCAATTTCCAGGCCGATCAGATGATCGTTTGTCGATCGGCCCGGTCTAAAACCGTGTTGATTAATGTCAATGAGACGATGTCGCTCCAGGTGCCATGAGAGTCGTCGGTGTATCATCCTCTCCATGATTTTACAAAGATGATTTGTAAGAGATATTGGGCGATAACTTTCAACAGATGAACAGGCTTTGTTCCTTTTGTGGATAGGAATAAGAAGAGACTCTCCCCAGGAGGGAGGAAAACCTCTCCCGCGCCAGATGTCGTTGTATATGTCAAGTAGGGTGCGCTGAGCAGATTCCGGCATGTTTCTAATTTGTGGGATCAAGATGTTATCTGGGCCAGGCGCACCTGAGCGACATCTGGCAAGAGCTGTTCTGAATTCGTTGTAAGAAAAAGGAATGTTGATCGGGGATGGTGTATCCTCCTCGAGTTGTAGTGCAAGTTCGTGTCGGTTTTTATGTAGTTTAAATAGGGGATCAAGATTGTCGTCGCTGGACATGTCATGGAAAAATTTTGCAAAACACTCAACTATATCTTCCCTGTCCGTCAGCCAGACCCCGTTGTCGAGGATATTATTAATGTGTTTGTTAGGAATGCCCCTGAGCCTCCTTACCTTGCTCCAAAAATCAGAGCATGTGGATCTGTGATCCAAGGAGCTGATGAATTTAGCCCAGGAAGCTCTTTTAGCCTCAAGAATGATCCTCTTGGCAGAAGCTTGGCATCTCTTGAAAGTAATGAAATTGGCCTGATTTTGGCAGTGTTTAAATTTATTTAGAGATGATTTCCTTTTTCTCACGGCCTCGGCGCAGTCATCGTTCCACCATGGAACGCAGCTATGTTTAGTCATGAATGTTGAGGTTGGGATGGAGGTGTTGGAAGCGTTGTTAATGGAATTAGTTAAGGAGTTAAGATTTCTTTGAAACTGGCCGGGAAGGAGGTGGGGGTTTTCAAAAATATAAGCATAAAGTTGCCAGTCTGCTTTAGAGGTATTCCAGATCTTCCTGGTCGAGGTAGCGTTAGACAATCCAGCCGGAATGATAGCAATAGGTAGATGATCGCTGCCGTGTGGATCGCCGATAACGCTCCAAGTGAAAAGTGGCTGTATGGTTGGGGAGCATATGGTTAGATCGATGGCTGAAAAGGTACCTGACGACATGGAAATGTGTGTGGAGGCACCTGAATTCATAATAATGAGGCCTTTCGACTGTACCAGGTTCATAATCGTATCTCCCCTGGAGTCCTGATGAGTAGACCCCCAGGTGGGACTGTGGGCATTAAAATCCCCTCCAAGAATGATGGGAGGAGGAAGTTGGAGAAGTAAGTCCTCGAGTTGCTTGAGGGTGAAGTTAATATTTGGGGAAAGATATAGATTGCATATGGTGACGGGGAGTTCTAGGCATGTTCTGACAGCTACAACCTCCAGAGGCGAGTTGAGAGCCAGTTGGTGGCAGTCTAATGATTCATGAATGAGTACTGCAACTCCACCAGATGCTCTGGCAGCTCCATCTCTGTCCTTTCTGAATGTTTGATAGTGCCTGAAGTTAAAATTGTCGGACGGTTTTAGGTTAGTCTCTTGAAGTATCAGGCAAGCTGGACTGAATGTAGCTGTGATGGACTTGAGTTCTGGGAGTCGTAGTATTATTCCGTTAACATTCCACTGTATTGCGGAACGAAAGAAAATGGTAGTAGGGGAGATAGGTCAGTCCGTGAGAAAGAAAGTTTATCTTTTTGGTTTTAGGTCCTTTTTATTAGGTTGACCCTTGGGGGGTCCGGAGGTCGTATTGTCTATTTCCATCAAGTCCTCGATGGAACCCGTCGAGGACTTGGAGCTGCTTCTGGAGTTAGGTTTCGCTTTACATGTTTTTATGTTTTTGTTAGAAGCGATTGTAGTCAGTGGGGAAGTGAGGGAAATGGGTGTATGAGGGGGTGGGGTGGACGAAGGAGGGGGAAGGGATAAGAGAGTGGGTGAAGGACCTAGGGTAGAAGAGGATTTGGTGGGAAGAGAGGAAGATGGATTGGGGGCAGGGGGTGGAGGATCTCGTAGAGTAGAAGAGGATTTAGTGGAAAGGGAGGAGGGTTTGAGGGAAGGGGGTGGAGGATCACGAGGTTTGTTGAGGTTAGCAGAGCTTTGTGCGGTGCTACTGTGGGGTGTTGGGATTTGGTCGCACTGGGTGGCGCATGATACCATGACTTTACTTGCCGAAACTACGCTGGAGTATCTTGGGACATTTACGTTAGTAGAGCCTTTGACCTTTGCTTTAGCTACGAAATACGGTAATTTTTCTGAGACCCTAATTTTTTGTATTTGGAATTCTTCCTTGTATATCGGACATCCCCTGTACCTAGGGGAATGCTCGTCTCCGCAGTTCACACATAGAGGGGGAGGGGAACATTCAGATTCTCCGTGAGATGTTTTGCCGCATGACGGGCATATAGGTGTAAACGAACATTTCTGTGAGATGTGTCCAAACCTCTGGCACTGAAAACAGCGAAGGGGATTTGGAACATATTGTCGCACCTTTAGAATCAAGTATCCGGCTCGTACTCTTTCTGGAAGAGTGGATTTTCGAAAAGTTAAAATGAGACTGTTGGTGGGGGTAATTACTCCATCTTTCTTGGAAGTGATTCGTCTTACGGCTACTACACCTTGTTGTCGCAAGTTTTCAAGTATTTCGTCCTCCTCACAGTTGAGAAGGTCCGAACTGGAAATCACTCCTTTGCAGAAGTTCAATGTTTTATGGGGTTCTACTTTCACTGCCGATGTGTGCAGATTAGCCATATTCAGGATTTTTCCGGACTGCTTGATGTTTGCTGTAATAATAAGAAGAGAGCCATCTCGTAGTTTCTTGACGGAATCCACCTCTCCAACAAATCCAACAATACATTTATGAATAATAAAGGGAGAAAGTTTGGCTAATGAATCATCTTCGGATTTTACAACGAAATATTTATCAAAGTCAGGATTTCTTTGGGTGATATCGACTGGAGACGCTATCCTGGGTCTTTTGGACCCCGAGGTTATGGGAAAATTTGAGAGATTGATTGAAGACATGTGAGTCCCACGAGTTGGGAAGAAAGAACGTCCGCCGCAGCAGTGCTCCGTACTGCGGTAACCCTAAGTACTCCAAAGGGACGGGAGGTACTCTGGAGGCCCCGTTAGTGACAAATGTTACCCTCATCTGCCATTCAGCCCTCGCCACGGGTCGCACTACAGCTTGGCTTAAGGGACAACTCGGGCCCCCGGGGGCGTCACTCCCCGTACCCAGATACAAGATCTGGGCCCCGTGAGGGGTTGTGTATTTAATTACGATTTTGTAAAGGAAGCTCGTTTTGGGTATCTAAACATATTCAATTGAAGTACGACAACTTTTAAATTCAGAAATCTACTTTTTTACAGTCGAAATCTAATGGAATATTACTGTTTTTGTATTTTGTCTGAGTATTTAGCTTTTTGAACATCAATTTTAACCATTTTTCAGAAAATATTAAAACTTATTTGCTTAACTTGAACACATTACTCAATAAGTTCTTAGGATGACATAGAGATGTCGACACTATTGACACCTTAGCCTTCAAATGATAAGTGTCAAAATCTCATGACAATCTGTTTTTTAGTTCGGTTTAGTTCGCAAGTTACAGTGGTTTTAGTGACGCTACTCTTGTAATTTTGAAAACAATGGGAATACATGAGTTTAGTTTGTTAATAAGGTATTGCTTTTTAAAGGGAAAAAAATACCGCTCAAACAAAGTATGGCTTGACAAGTGTTATTCGGACTCTGCTCCATCGAGTCAAATGAAATTCGCCGATGACGGTGAATACTCTGGTCGCCCAAATTCGGTAGTTATTCACCACTTTGCATAAACATTTGTCTCTGAGACAGCTCTGTTCGAAGTGGATACCGCGTTTGCTCACAGTCAATCAAAAACAGCAACGCGTCGACGATTCAGCACACATGGAGCAAATAAAAATTTCAGCGCAATAAAAATAATTTTTTCATCCGGTATGTGACAACGGATAAAACATGGATCCATCACTACCCTCCACAGTCAAATCGGCAGTCAGCTGAGTGGATAGCAACTACCCAAAAACGTAAATGTCAGCTGGTAAGGTTTTGACATCCGTATTTTGGGATATTTATTTTCTTCATTGATTACCTTGACAAAGGAAGAACCATCAATAACGAATATTATATGGCGTTATTGGTGCATTTGAAGGAAGAAATTGAGAAAAATCGAGCCCAAATGAAGAAGAAAAAAGTGCTCATTCATCAGGATAATACATAGTTTTATAAGTCGCACGCAACAATGGCAAAATTACATGAATTGCACTTTGAATTGCTTCTCTATCCACCTTATTTTCCATATCTGGCTCCCAGCGACAACTACCTATTTGCAAACCTAAAAAGAAAGCTCAAAGGAAAGATATTTGGCTTCAATGAAGAAGTTATTGCCGAAACTGAAGCCTATTTTGAGGTCAAAGATAAAATGCCGTTCTCCAAAAAAGCATCGATATCAGAGAAGAAGAAGAAGTCAATGTATAACTCTTGAAAGAGACAATGTAGATTAATAAAGTCAAATTTTGCCGAAAAGTTGTATTTTATTAGTCATCCTACGAACTTATTGAGTGATGTGTTGATATAGATATAGTGTAGATATATCAAAAAAGAAAAAAAAATGTATTAATTTATAAGCTTTTAACTCTACAGTTTAAACTATACAGTCACGGAACAAACGGTTGTCGATATGTGTTTCTTAATGTTTGCTTAATTTTATGTAAACTACCATATGTGACGGATATTTTGAATATTAAAAACATTATTAATATTTAAAAAGTTATCAAATTTTTAATTTATTTACATACCGTACAATGGCTTTCTTTGTAACTTAAAAATCCTCCTGAAGAAGTTTATAATAGGTGTTTCGGTTAATTATAATGTGGACTCCCACAATCATCATTTATGGTTTTATTAGATTAGTTTAGGTAGTAACTGCTTTTCTTACTGTTAGTTTAATTTAGTGTGTATTTGAAAAAAACACTGTGTGTCGAAACAATTGTCATACGTACAAGTTTTAAATATAGTGGAAATTTAGATATTAATCTTTGTTTTTTATTTAAAATGAATTTCCATCAAATATCGGCTACCTCAGTTAAAGAAATTATAATGTCGATTTTTTCGCAAAATTTGAGCGTTTGTTTTCATAACCAAAAAAAAAATAATACCTTAATAAGCAAAGTATTGGCCATTGACCATTGTTTTCCCATATTTCTGTTAAATAATGTATTCCACGTCAAAAGGACTGTTGGTTTCTTGTGGTCAACCATTCGTCAATTAAAATTTTCACTTCTTCGCAAAAATGTAAGTGTTGTTCTCCGTGCTGTATCGATCGAAGTAAGTGGTAGTCCGAAGTGGATAAGTCCAGTAAATAAGGCGGGTGGGGTCGAACGTCTCTTTTAACGTTTTCTGAATAGTTTTTTACACATTTTGCAACATGGGGCCGCCGAACATTGTCATGTTGAAAAATGACTTTTTAGTGTATTTGGGGGTATTCTGGTCGTTTTTCATTCAATGCTCGGTTTAATTGTTGTCGGTATCGATTGCGAGACAGAAGGTTTCAGAAGTTTATAATACACAACTACACTACTATCCTACCAGATACACAGAAAAGCCTTCTTTCCATGTATGTTGCGCTTTGGGTTGTTTGGAACATAATTCGACATATTCAAAGCTATGAAAACTATGTTTTTGGCACAATGACATTTTATAACGAATTGGCGAATAAATTTGATCTTTACCCTCCAAAATACCATAGACATCATTAGTCTATCCAACAAATGTATTAGTAACGCCATCTCTAAGCAAAATCGACATTTTTGACCTAAACACCTATTGACTAAAAGATATATTAAACGATTACTTACCTCTCGTATTTGTCCCATGGTATAGTAGACAAAACCGCGTCGTTTGCTCCGATAATGCAAAGTCAGGCCATGTTTTGTTTCATTTTCGCAAATGAAACTGGGAGCTCGCATTCGGGGGTAGGAGAATTTCAGGTACTCGTGCAGATTGTCCAAACCGTTCAGAAAATCACGCATATGCCGACCGAGTACGGATAATACTCTGTCGTATCCGTACTGACTCACGAAACTGATGAAGAAAACGCCCATTTTGTCGAAGAATTCTTTTTCGCTGACTTTCAATATCTGGAAGAAACATATATATTGGTCGATATCAGAATTATGTATTTTAGGTGTACAAATAAGTGTTTTTTTTTAATATTTACAGAAAAAAAGATGTAAATATTGAACCAGCAGAAAGTTGTCCATTATTAGTCTCACATTGAAGCAATACTTCGCTTTTCAACACATTCTTACGTTCCTTTAAAATATTCTGAGTTGTTTGAAGGTTCATTTTTCAGAATTAATTATAAACAAATATGTCTATTAGTAAGTTATTTTGTATGTAGGTTTGTTATGTATTGTCAGTTTGGAATTCCTTCCTAACATCTGTAATATTTTTCTGTTCATTTTGGTCTGAGAAATTAATAATGGTGATATAGAGCTTTCGTTGAGAAGCTTTATATTTATTTATGAGGGTGGTCTGAAAAGTTTCCAGTCTAATACAGAAACAAGTATGTTAAATTCAATTTTATTTCTCAACAGATTGTCGTTGTAATTCTATGCAGCTTTCCCAGCGATGCTCCTATATCTTTAATCCGTCCAAATAGTAATTGTTCCTGTTCTGCAAAATAGTCCGTATATCTTCTATCCTCCGAGCGAATCTTTGAGCCAAGAAAAGCGAAAAATCGGGACCTCACTACTTTTGAAGCGTTTAAACCATCGTTCACAACTTTTTTGTGTTAGAGCATGGGGTCTCCAAACTTTCCAGCCATAGGGTCATACTGATTACTCCAGTAGTTCCAAGGGCCAAAACCGTTATAATTTTCCTGCCATTATCTATAATTTTCAAACTAGTCTCCGAGTATGTGCCATAAACGAGCACGCTTGCTAAATTCGCTAGTTCAATTACTATTGTGTCTTGTTGTAACCATCACACTTGACGAAATCTGGTAGTCAAAAGAAAAAATAGGTAGTAGTAGTAGTAGTACTCTCAACAGATGGCGCTAGTAGTACTATCGAAAGCGCAGTAACAATTAAACATTAGTGAATAACCTCATTGGATCGAGAAAGTTCTGGTATATTCCACTTACTTCGAGATGGCAGTAATTAGAGTATAAACAACCGCGAGTCAGGAAGCGAAACTGTCTGTTGTGGAATAAAGTAGTGCGTAATCCCGTTTAAAAGAGATCTTCGAACCGCCTATGCGTATCAGTATTTTGATGTGATTTGTTGATTTTGTGTGTGATTTACTAGTATGGAAAAGAATCTAAAAATGGACAGTGAATACAAAACATTCAAATATCAATGGAACTCTCGAACTATGAAACCATAGCCGTTCTCAAAGAATATCACATTAAACGTCCTTACGAAACGAAACATTTTCAAACTGTACAGGAAGTTTGCGGACTGAAATAGTTGAAGCTTTGAAGCGCGGATTGAAATTACAGTAATTTTTGTTTACGAAAGACAATACTGAACAAGAGGCTGCAACTCATGTCAGCTTTCGTGTGGCTCTTGAAACCACAACACGGGGAAAACTATTCACCGATGGAGAAATGATCAAAGAATGCGTAATTGCAGTGCCGAAGAAATGTGCCCCGAAAAGGTAAATTTATTTAAAACTGTCAGTTTGTCAGCCAACAGAGTGGTTCGGAGGGTACAAGATATCGCAGAAAATATATCATCGTGATTTTCAGGAAAAAAATTATATGTGTGATTCAGGAAATATACATTCCAAACATCGACAATCATACATATACGCTACTCTATACCCCAACATAACTACCGAGGGCGAAACCGCGGGATGCTCACTAGTTTTTTCACTAATTTTCTGCTAAATCTCTTAGCAAAATCGACATTATTAACTGATACATCTATTAAAATCATTATGATTTAAACTAAGCAAATATAAATATTCATGATGTATTGACATTAAAGTATCTTAGCGTCCCAGCTACCACGACTTATTTGTACACCTAACAATAGCAATAATATTTTTTTTATGATGAACAGAAAGTTAAAATAATTTTAATACGTACTTGAACTGCTTTTTTCGACAGTCTGGGAATTAAACCTTCCGGATATACTTGATGTGTACTGAAACTTGGCTGGTCTACCCCAGCAGCTCTTCGTATTTCCTCCCATTTGTCTTCTCCGTAGGTTTGTTTGATATACTCGGACATATTCTCTATGATTAGCCCGTACATTATGCATTGGTCTATAATTAAAACAAAATACTAGGTTAATGCTGGTGATTAAACCTATATCTGATATATATTTACTTCTATTTTAATGTAAAAGTTTATCTAATTTCTATTTATCAATTTAAATATAAATTTTATCTTTTCTTTTATATTTTAATTTTTTTGCCGTTATATATAAATGAGGTATATTTATATATAAATGGTCATATAAACAAACATAATTCTCTAATCTTTTAATGTCTTATTAGGGCTTTCTCAAGAGCATTAGTTCAAGCTCTAACAAGGCGAAACACACCATACGTAGAGCAAAATCTATAATAAACGTTTGAAATATTAAAAATCATTAAAAACCTAATTATTATACATGAAACACAGTAAAATTCTTCTCAATATTAAAGAAATGAAAAGAAAATATTAGCGAAAATTAAAGTGATCTCCACAGAAGAACTGGAGAGACCAGAGAAATTCTTAGAGTCAACCAGTCAACAATGTCAAGACGATTACGTCAACTTGGAATTTTTAACAAGACCGATGTGCGAGTGATGTATGCGGTAGCGGAGAAAAATGTAATTCATGAATTTCTATTTGAAATTAATATTTTTGTTTATAAATATATAAAATATTTTTTGTTTATTGTCTAACGAGTTAACCCATACCAAAACAATTTTAAAATCAACGAAACATATGAAATATATACACAATAGTGAATTCTTAAATAAACTTATTACAAAACTAAAACTACAAATAAATAAGCCGTGACAAAACGGCGTAACAATAATACCGAGAGCACAGATTAAAGGACAAACCCAACACACGACTTCAATCCGTCTTAAACAGCGTCACCCACCCTCCTTTCACACTCTCTTTGCTCGGATTGCAATTCAAATAGTGACAGACATTAAACAATGGAGCCTTGGCGGCGGGGGTGTTGGTTGCGTGTTTTGATACATGGAATCTGAAAAACTATTCTATTCAGAAGCTCAATACAGTCAATGTGATAGTTGCAAAGCTTAAATAGAAATGTTTGGGATTCGTATCCATACGGGGGATACGTCTCCATACGGGATCGACAACATCTTCCTTGAAGGTCAGATATTTCAAGAATCATCTCTTTATATTCTCTAATCTTTTAATCTGACCGCCGTAAATAGGCGACGCTATCGTAGATTCATATATGGGCTTGGACTTAACAAATGTATCAAACAAAGCTCTAAGACACCTCATGTTATTAAAATGCCTAGTGGATTTTAACACACATCCAAGAACCAGCGCTGAACTCACAACCTGTCGGATATGATAATCGAACGAAATTTTAATATCCATAAATATAACAAGGTTCCTAACAACTCTGCAATCCTCCAGAGTCGATTCATCGAGAATATAGCAAAAGTGGATTTCATTAATCTTAAGAAAATTGATTTTACACTTTGTAATCTTTAAAAGGAGCCCGGCCGATGAGGATCAGATCTACAGCTAGTGAATATCCTTCTCCAAATCATGACAATCATCAATAGATCTGACTACGCTGTATAATTTGAGATAATCATCAAAGAGCAATACATTACATTTAATGGCATTTATATAAATGTAGAAAGTTAAAGGCGCACGATTGCTTCCCTGCGGAGCACCGCTAGTAGTAATAAAACAGTCGGAACGATGTTCGTTAAATCATCAACGTTGAGTGAATTGTACAATTCGGGGGACGGAAGATCAATATTAAAAATCATATCATCTAACAGCGGAAAATTGTATCTTTTATCAGACTGGTTTACAGCAAAATTATGCTATGCATTTGGTGGGACTGAAAGCAATCCTTTATTATCAGCTGCTACCTTATTCTGGCTGCTACCAGACCATTAATTCGGAGAAATACTGTTCACAATACAGTAGTGGATTAAAGCGAGCAATCGACCAGAATTAGTCTGAATTAGCGGGCTGTAAGGGCATTACGTTTTATCGAGACAATGCTAGATCACACGTGTCTTTGACAACTCGACACAAACTCATATATTATGGTTATATATTCCAGTGGAGGCCAGTGGGTTTTTAAAGTGGGGGGGCGTAGAAGAAAATAGTGCTGCTAAAGATTTTTTTGCTTTTCCCTTCCTCCTTTTTACATTTCGTGTTATTGAAACCTTATACAGGAGTTAAAATATGGTGTTTTGCTCTGAAAAATTGTTTACTGTGATAAATGATGGAGGGGAGGCGCCCCAACGCCGCCCTCACAAACCATCACTGATGTATTCTCACGACCCTCCGCCCCCTGACTAGCGGTAGTTTTTAGATCTAGATTTGTTTTATATTTAGATCGCATCAAGACAAGTTGGATGGTAAAAACTTCTATCCCTTGGAAAACTTGAAAAATCACCTAGATCAATTGTTAAAACCTCAAGAATAACCATTGAACATTACAGCACATACTATATTGATTAAATTCATATTTTTAATAAATAAAATCGTTCTTTCTGGTGTATACAAATCAAACGTATAATCCGCCATTCCAGGATGTGTATATATAAAAATATCCACTCATGAAATATTACAGTAACACGGAAATATTTCAGATCCACCTATTAATACAGGTGAGCTCTTATCTTATAAATATAAAAGTTTTATATAAGTGTTTTACATATAATGCATATGGTGTTTATCTAGTTAATGAGGGTGATTTTTTTATCTTCTTTTAAAAACACGGATACTATATTATAAATATCTACAAAGTATATCCTATTTTGATAATTGAATATAAATAAATATTTTATCACTAAAATAAGATTTCGTGTAATCGATATAACTATTTGATAATATTAATTTTCGAACCTTTATTATTTAACCTAAACTTTATAACTACATTATAATTTAATTTAACATTAATTAAATTATTATTTACAATTAAATAACGTGTAACTTGTTTGTTAATGATAAATTTCGGTTTTATTACAATCCTATCTATTAAAATTTCAGAAGAACCGCTGACGTTAGACACAACACTAATATAAGCCGTTTCTTGCTCAGATATTTTATTTTTGCTGCTACCAACCAGATTAGAAATATGCCAACAATTTTTCAGCTGATTAAAACGATATCAGCCTCGCATAGATTTCGACATTTTGTACATTTATTTTAATAAAACAATTAATCATGTGTTTCTTAATGTGAGGTGAATTGTTTAAAACGTCTTATGGTTTAAAAAATTAGAGCTAGTTTCAACTTTGGCATTAAATGACAATAACGTGTACTTTTCCCTTACATATAACAAATATTTATTGTTTATACTATTACAACTAGATATTTTCTGAAACCGATCGAACGAGAAGAGGAGAAAAACAAAAGCAAAAAAAACATAAAGCCAAAGAAACAAAAAAAAAGTAGGCAGTCATGGAGAAGAATTTCTAGTGAAAACTTGAAACTTTGGAGTAACTGTATTTTTTTTTAATTTTTAAATTAATTATTCTTTAAATGTATAATTAAAAATGTATTTGTTTTCTCACATAGGATCGAGGATTTAAACAAATATAGAAAATGGACATTTAGAAAAACTAATTATATTATAATACTTTTTTATAAAGTTCTAATGGTGAAATTGAATGATATAAGTTTATAAATAATCATTTTGCAAAAAATAACAAAACACGTATTTTATTTCTGACAATTTAAACCAATAAACAATAATTTTGAGAAATTAAATTTATTATAAAATATTATAGAATTTTTAATTTTAATATCCGTGACAAAAATACTATCGAACATCTAGAAATCTGTTTTACCACGCTAGTAAGATAACGCCTAAATCACTATGGAATATTCATTCCACAATGTATTGCAGGGCTAAACATATTAGAAAAATAAATAATATCACTTTTTTTAACGTAAATATTGATACCAATATTGGAAATATTCGAAAATAAATGCTTTGTTTTTGTTATACATTTTTCTACATAAAAATATTAAGTACTCACTCTTGTAGTGCACAGTGATTCTACAATTAAACAATTAAAATAATGAATATCTAAAACACATTTAAAACACAATTGGCGTCACCAGTCTGGAGCAACACGCCACTAGCATGTCCGTGACGCGAACCCCTAAGTTTTGCCCCTACCGAAAATCGCTCAATGCGGCTGAAGAAATTTTAATTTGAAACAAACTGAATTCTTCACTACACTAAATTTAAGTGACAACTCACATAGCAAACATGAGGAGCCCAACTTTTTTCTTCATCTCCAATTTGGCACTTAAAATATAAAATATAGGCTTTTTGACTTCCTCAAATATAGATCTAACTTGTGAGTTTAAAACAAATCGTCCGCATATATAACAACAAAACTTATCTGCTGGATTTTTGCAAAATAGACGACTAGACGACGAACTTGCCAATTTATATAAAATCAACTTAAACACTTGACTGTAATGTAAACGAGACATAAACAAACTAAACTATAGAAAACAATAAAACTACCCTTAAAGGTTCGTTGAATACTGTAGAAATACCCCCACTACGGTATTGTTATAATTCCTACATTATCCACTCCAAAGTCAGGTACAAATCATTTCAATGACGCATGATAGAAAGGAGAAGCAGATACTTGAAAATGGAACGTGCTAGGCCATTTCTGTGAAAAGGAGTTTTAATAACTACCTAAATGAAACGCAAAAAGAGCATTCTCATTAATGTTACGAAAATAATGTCGACCTGAGTTATAATTAATTATCTACGACTCTTAACCATTTTTTCATCAACTTCATTGTAAAGTTTGTAAAACACCGGGATCATCTTTGGAAAGTCTAGCCCGGCATTTTCTCTTCGGAATTTCAAGATTATTCAAGAATCGGGTTAAGTAATAATCAAGGTGTACATGTCCGGTGAATACGAAGGATGAAGAGTCTCTATATTTATTGCACAGTACATTCAACTGATTGTTAATACCATATATCTAATCTCAATGAACCTACATCGAAAAAGAAACCGAACAGCATTATTTTATAAGCCAGTATAATCAAAATTGATTGTCAAAAAATTGGCCAATACCTGTTTTAATTTGTAATTTTTCTTTATACTCAAAGTTAGATTTTTACATTTAATATTTAAGAAAAGATATCGCAACGATTTTAGGCTTTAGTCTAAAAATACGAACCGTCTTAATATCAAGTTTTTTTTTTACTAAACCATTCTTTATCCATCCAGTTATCTGGAAATTTATCGAAGAAATATCGTCCGCCGGTTGGGAAATTAAAATGAACATCTATTGATCGCGCTAAAAAAAATTACTTCGTTCGTTTAGATATTTTATAACTGTTAACTGTTGACTTTGAATTTTAGATCTTGTTTAAATAGTAACCACTTGATTCATACTTCATCATACTGCATTGTTAAAAAAGAAAAACTCCTTAAAAAGAGTCTTATTAACTAACACAAAAGGTTTTTTCCCAGTTCCTAAATTAATGGGTTTGAAGTTGTTTCTTCGCGATAAAGGGTTCTAAAAACATTTATTAAGACTTACATAAATTATCTGTCCATTTGTTTATATTGTCCAAATTATTTTATATAGGAAATACTTACGATATTAATGAAAATAGATTTCTGCCAAATATTTAATAATAATAAAGTCAATAATACATGCTTGCTCAGAAGATTTAACTGGCCTATGATTTACGTGAATAGTTACAAAACGTGATTTACAAAGTGATTTCAAAGATGATTAAAACTCGACTAGAGAAATACCATAATGAACAAGTATGGGAATACCAAGGACGGTTGTTCAGGGCAGGAAGATCAAAAATCGACCAGATTTTCATCTTGAAACAATTCCAACAGAATACTTATGAACAAAATTTTAGCTTACATTTGCTGTTCATAGATTATCGGCAAGCATGTAACTCCATTAGCAGGAAAAACTGACTGTCAGGAGAATAGAAAATAAATATATAGTCAATGGAGCAATGTCGGAGCAGTTCATTGTAAAGAAAGAACTGAGACAACGCGATCCATTGTCCATAGTTCTATTCAATCTAGTGCAGGAAATAATTCTGAGGGAGAGTGGCATCAATACTAAGGGGTTAATATCATATATAGTACCAGACTTCAATGCTTAGTCTATACTGACGACATTGTATTGATGGCGAAATTCAAGGAAGACACAGGTATTCAAGATGAATATGAATAGTACCAGAGGACTGTTCCCTAATTTAGTCATTGATTGTACAGAAAATAAGAAATATACGATAGAGAAAGTTAAACAAAAAAAGCCGCAGGAATGTTTTCAAAGAGTTTAAGGGCAACTATTATAACAAGAGCAACAAAAGTAAGAGTGTACCAAACAATACTAATGCCCACGGTTACCTATGCGTCTGAGATATGGGCAGTGACAAAGAAGGAAGAAAGTAATCTGGAAATCTGGAAACGTAAAATATT
This sequence comes from Cosmopolites sordidus, assembly GCA_031761425.1. NCBI lineage: Eukaryota > Metazoa > Arthropoda > Insecta > Coleoptera > Curculionidae > Cosmopolites > Cosmopolites sordidus. The sequence continues at coordinate 392,482 of JARFXV010001219.1, forward strand.
AAAGAGGATTTTTGGAGGAATCAAAGTTCAGAACGAATTTAGAAGAAGAACAAATAGATAAATAGAAGAACTGTACAAAAAACCAAACATTGTTCAGGTGGTGAGAGCGCAGAGAGCTAGATGGCTGGGGTACATAGCGGGAAAGACAAGAAGGGGGCGACCGAGGAAGAAATGGCTGAATGAGGTGACGAATGGTTTTGAGAAAACTAGGAGTCAGAGATTGGAAGAATGATGCTTTGGACTACAAAAGATGGAGAAGAAGAGTGAAAGAACTCGAAGCCAAGGGTCATTAGGCCTGTAGAGCTGAATATTATTATTATATTCGCAGCGTAATTCTTCTGGGTAGTATTTTACTAGTTAATTTATTGCATTCATATTTACATTTATTTCCTTTCTATAATATTGTTCTTGTTATGCCTTTTAACCGACTGGAAAGACGATTGCAGTAAACCTTTCTAAGATGAGTATAATTCAAGCATGCTTAATTTGGGAACACGTGCAGTAGATATTTCTAAAAGCAAAAATCAAAAATGCTATTCGCAGTCTATAATAGTTGATATATACTACATGCACCAAATAGAGGAAATTGGTGGGAATTGTATCGCTGGGTACCAATCCCAAGCTATGGTCATGCAATTTTACCATACTACAAAGTTGCTTATAGTGCTATCTCCTATTTTTCAGTACTGATTCCATGTAGAAACTGAACAATGCAAAAAAGACAATGGGGCCCATACTACAAGAAAGTCTTGGCAAAAGCGGAATCGAAAAGGAAGAAACGATCTTCACGTGACCACTAATGCATGGCCTTCGAGGATGATGTGATCCTAATAGCAAAATTAGAGAACAAATTAATAATAATATTCAAATAGATGGAGGAAAGGGCAAAGGTAGTAGGTTTAAAAATAATATATTATATATTTTGGACCAATCGTCCAAAACATCGTGCATCGCTATTATAAACGTTGTTTTCACGAAACTTTTATAAAATGAAATATATTTGGTTAAGAATAATAGTGCAATAATTATTGTTTTTTTTTTAAGTTTAATTTCAAAGCGCTAACATAAACTTAAACTGATGAAATATTTTGAGTAAGATAAACGAGTTTGAATAATTTTGGTTGGAATTTAGGAGCAACAAAATGTAAATTAAACCTTGGTAATTTATGTCAGGACCAGACAATTTGTCGTTAATTTTCTTGAGGATTTACGTCCCAAAAACCCATGCTGTTTGCCATTTTCTTTTATTCTGTATCTATAATTATGTTAATTTTACGTTAAAAAAAATCCTTTGTCGTGATTTTATTATTAAAGTTAGTTTATTGCTTTGTTTTCATCAATCTATGATGTAAATAAAATAAATGTATGTATTTTAAAATGATCCATAAATTCGTGCCTTTTATTAACACATCTAAGGTAAGTATAAAACTTTTTAAGAGTTAAACAACTCAATTCTTCTAATGGAACCTTGGGCCTTAAACTCTAAACTCGAAGATATTTAATACCACTTTCATAAACTTCTTGACGAATGTTTTGCTAACCATGTTGGTATCATCAGGAAATTAGTTAATCTCTTTTCCTTTCCTAATTCTTTACCCTAATTTCCTTTCTAATTTAGATTAAATCATCTCTTGATGGTGTTTGGTGTTAGTAATTTGATGTTTAGCGGTAAATCTCTTCAAGTTTAGTGTTAAACAACTGAATTTTTAGAATATATATATATATATATATATATATATATATATATATATATATATATATATATATATATATATATATATATATATAATCAGCAAATATTACACAAAGTGAAATTCAGGATAGAGGCTGTTTCAGATACAAGGTTAACGTTTGGAAGGTTGGCCAGAGAGAAAAATGTAGAAAGACTGGAACAGCTTGGTCTGACGAAAGAAAAAAAGCTCATAGCGAATTCAATGAAATCAGTATGGGCGCAAAGGAAGGCTAACAATTGCAAACGCATCTAACTATACTTCGCGTGGTCCTCCAGGGCCCATACGTGAATAATAAATAATATGAATAATATATATATATAACGTGAATAATATATATATATATATATATATATATATATATATATATATATATATATATATATATATATATATATATATATATAAATATATATATATATATATATATATATATATATATATATATATATATATATATATATATATATATATATATATATATATATATATATATATATATATATATATATATATATATATATATATATATATATATATATATATATATATATATATATATATATGTACTTCAAACGGCTGCTTCAATAGCACCAGAGGAAAAATGTCTCAAACAAACAAAAATCTCCAGTGAGACCATTGATTTAATGAAGAAACGGCGAGCAATGAGAAATGCAGGCAGTCCTTTTGGCAGGGTCGAGTACACTGAGCTCTGCAAAACTATAAGAAAACGTATCAGAGAGGACACGCGCCGATTCAATATGCAGCTAGTGCAAAAAACACTGGAAGAAAACAAAGGAATTAATAAAGCTAAACAAAAGCTGAGAAACAAAAGAACGCAAATATATGCTTTAAAGCGTGAGGATGGCACAGTGTGCAGGACGCGTACCCAAATGTTAGAGATTGTCAGAAGGTTTTATTCCCAGTTATATGAAGATCAGAACCAGTCAGGGACAGCAATATCCACGGAAGAACAATATATAATGCCAGATATCCTAGTGGAGGAAGTAATAAATGCTATAGAATTGATGAAGAACGGCAAGGCTCCAGGAAAGGATAGTGTAACTGTCGAAATGCTAAAAGCTGGTGGTCGGACGTTACATAAAACACTGGCAAAATTATACTCCAAATGCCTCAAAGAACAAAAAGTACCGGACTTATGGAAAAATGCAGAAGTGATCCTTTTACATAAAAAAGGAGCACAGGAAGATTTAAAGAACTACCGTCCAATAAGCCTCCTATCAGTGATGTACAAAGTTTTCACTAAGATAATTTCTAAAAGAATATTAAAAAAACTGAATGACGCACAACCAAGAGAACAAGCAGGATTCAGAAGTGGATTCAGTACAATGGATCACATCCAGGTTGTACAGCAGGTCATAGAAAGGCACAACGAATACACCATGCCACTGTACTTGGCTTTTATCGACTACGAAAAAGCATTTGATTCCATCTCAAAGCATGCGATAATGGATGCACTGCTTAGCCAAGGTGTAGAGAGAGCCTATGTAAACCTATTAGGATCGATATATGATGGAGCTACTGCCACAATTCACCTTGATGATCTTGAAGTGGGAATTAATATAGAACGAGGTGTACGGCAGGGTGACGCAATATCGCCTATTCTTTTTTCGGCTGGCCTTGAAGAAGTATTCCGTAAACTGGATTGGGAACAGGATGGTGTAAAGATCAATGGTGCAAACTTAAACCATCTTAGATTTGCAGATGATATTATTCTCATTTCACAAGACCCAGAGGAGCTGCAAAGACGCATACAAGAACTGCAAAGGGCTGGTGAACCATTTGGCTTGAAAATAAACCTGAAAAAGAGTCAGGTTATGTTCAATAACTTCGCTCAGGACAGAAGAATTTCAGTTCTAGGAAGGGATTTAGAGATTGTTGACAGCTTTATATATCTTGGGCAGAGGATTTCCATGGAGGGGAATACCACCCGGGAGGTGGAACGGCGTGTTAAATGTGGCTGGCAGGCATTTGGTAGGCTCAACATAGTGTTTAAGAGCAGACTCCCACTTTGCCTGAAAAGAAAAGTATTCGATCAGTGCGTTCTACCCGTTATGACATACGGAAGTGAAACCTGGACACTCACATCGCAATCAATTCAAAAACTTCGGGTGGCACAGAGGGGAATGGAAAGATGTATGCTTGGCATTACAAGACGAGACAGAAAGTCCTGGATCAGGGAACAAACAAAAGTCTGTGACATCATTGGAAGAGTAAAACAGTTGAAATGGAGATGGGCAGGCCATATAGCGAGGCGATGGGACGACAGATGGACCAAGGCAATCCTGGAGTGGATACCGCTTGATCGCAAACGTCCGCGAAGAAGACCGAAAGCACGATGGATTGATGACATCGTTAAGTATATTGGACCCGAGTGGCAGAGGAAAGCCCAGGACCGTGAAGGTTGGAAGCATGCTGAAGAGGCCTTCATCCTGCAGTGGATCGATGCGGGCTGATGATGATGATGATGATATATATATATATATATATATATATATATATATATATATATATATATATATATATATATATATGTATATATAACAGCATTTCATTAACAGCCTGTATATATATATATATATATATATATATATATATATATATATATATATATATATATATATATATATATATATATATATATATATATATATATATATATATATATATATATATATATATATATATATATACATATATATTCCAAATTTGCCAAATTTTTTTGACAAATTCTACGTCACATAATAACACAAGAATGTCCTACGAACATGGGTCCGGAAATCCTTCGTGCTCGAGATATAGAGGATTGAAGATATTTTTTTGTTTAATTAGAAAGCTATTGTAACCATAACTTAAATACATTTTTCAACACAGAATATTATTTTCTACAAACTGTATTATGCACTATACGCAAGTGCTTATACACTACACGCTCCAACAGTTTAGATAACGTAGATAGAATGGCTATTGGTGTATAGTTGGAGAGGAAGAGCCGATTACCTGTCTTGAAGACAGAAACTAGTCTTGATGTTTTTAATGCTCTCGGAAAAATACTAGTTTCCAGGGACCAATTCACTAGATATGTTAAGGGTATTATTAATGGGTTGATATAATTCTTCAGTACAACTGAAGAAATATTATCTAGTCCCAACGAATTTGTATATTTTAATTTCTTTACTGTTTCAATTATGTCGTATTGGTTAACTGGCCGTAATATCATAGAGTTTTGAATTGGGGTCACTTGGCTTACTCTAGTAGCGTTCACTAAACTCTCTAACACATTCTTAGGAAGAATAACAAAGTATTTATCAAAACAACTAGCAATTTTATACTTGCTTTCAAAGTAATTTCATCTTCGTCTCTTATGGCGCTTATGTTAGTTCTTGCATTGTGGTTTTTTTGTTTGTTATTTATTATTAATTTCCAAGCAGTTTTTGATTTGTTCTCCGATTCAAAATATTGTTTCACATTGTAAAGCAGTTTAGCTCTTCTTATAATCTTTCTATAAATTCTGTTGTACGCCCTATAATGTGTAACATCTTGTTCGGCTCCAGATAATAAGTTTCGTTCGATACAATTATTTTAAAGTAATAGATGATATTCTGATACCTCTTGTTAACAAAGATTTAATTTGAAGCTCATTGGATATTCTTACTATGTGAAAATGCCTCAAATACCCGATCCACACTCTCATCCTAAAATACGCCATGCAAATCTGCCCGCTCAGGTACAGCTGAATACAACTCAGATACAGTATTAAAAAACGATATTACTTATAGGTATGCCTAATTTATAATATATGGTACAAGTAATCCAAAGAGTTGTTAATGTTTAGTTGCGCTGTAGAAAATTTGGTAGGAGAGGTAGAAAGGTAGGGTCGATCTTAAACGATATTTCGGCTGAGGAAAATTTAGTCACCAAGCGGCGCACACGGAAGAGGAGCGGTCGGTTTGTATGCGCGAGTATTACCAAACAACAATTCCGTAGCTCATTTTTACCTTAATGGCCATGCCAATAATCAAAATTGTCGCTACTGATGTGGAGAAAACCCTAAAAAGGCCACAGTTTGGGCTGCAATGCCGGTATCCATAATAATCGCCCCTTTTTTTCGAAGACCACCAAAGCCGTGCAGTAACGGTGAATTCTCAGCGTTATGTCGACATGCCTCAAACTTTTTTCACTCCTGCTCTTCAAGAATTTGGTCATTTGGAGTCAGGACACTTGGTTCCAACAGGGTGGAACCATCTACCATACTTCCAATATCTCTTTGCCCGTCGTTCAGGCGCTTTTTCCGTGAAAACTTGATTTCTCGAACCAGAAACATTCGCTGCCCCTCCCGAAGCCCGTACCTGACCCCCTGTAATTTTTCTATGGGAATATCTTAAAAGTCAAGTATACCGCAAACGCCTCACCATTCTGGAAGATCTAAAGAAGAATATTCGGTAAAAAATCGAAACCATAACTGGAGACACTTGCCGCCATGATATGGTAAATTTTAGATGTCGACTTCAGTAGGCCAGGACAGAAATGGAGCACATTTAGACAATGTAATGTTCAAAACATGAATTTCCAAGACTTTTTGCAAATATTAAAAATACATTTGTTAAAATTGTTCAACCTGTTTTTTTTATTTTCACCCGTTACAATAATTTTCTTTGATTTTTCTGTTTTAATTTTGCGTTATAGACCCACAAATTTGGGGGCCACAAGTCGTTCACCGTCTGAGGTTTCACGTATGTAGCTCAGAGAAATACGGTGGAACTAAATTAAAGCGGTGACAGAAAAGATCCACTACTGCACAATTTTTAGGACTATAACATTATCCTATTTGTAGACACGTTCTTAATATTCTGGAAGTGTCGGATATAACACGATTTGCCAAATAAGCAAAACGAAGCCGAATATCCCTCTGTCGATTATTTTACTAACGATTTAACTGTAATTCTCTCACCGACGCAATTACTGTCGTTCATATTGCGAGACCCTTTTAAGGATATAATTTTGCTATAGTTAGCTAGATGAAAATAAGACTAAAATATAGACTTATGAAACAAAATTGTGCTTAATTAGGCCGCATTTGTTGAAATATGCGTTTCAATAACATCATTATTAGTTATTCTCTTCGTTTTGTTTTCTTTGTTTAAAGATGGTTGTGAAAGATACGAGGTTCACTCTGAAATGTCTGATAAAATTGACAATACATTGAAATTTGATATACATATATATATATATATATATATATATATATATATATATATATATATATATATATATATATATATATATATATATATATATATATATATATATATATATATATATAGCCAACAGCTTTTTAACGAGACTAGAAAACAGACCGCCAAAGTTATTTGACAAACTAAGAGGAAGTTCATGAAGGAACAACTAGACTCTATAGAGGAGAATTTCCACAATTATAACCCGAGAGATTTTTATAGGACTTTCGCAAAAGAAATCCGTGGGTACACACCACAAAATATTTGCTTTAGAAAACGGAATGGGAGATTAGCGCTAAACAATCAGGAGAATTGTCAGGAGCTGGCACACTATTTCTCTGATCTCCTAAATTGCCCCGAACGCGACACAATATTCCCCAAGGAAAATTGTGTCTATACCCACTCAGAATCACCACCACTAACACAGGCAGAGATTCACAGGCACATACAACAACTGAAGAATAACAGCATATCCGGTGAAGATGGCATCATCGCGGAACTATTGAAAAACCTCGCACCAAACTCACTGTGGGAACTCACGAACATCTGGCAAACAGAAACATAACTAGATGAATGGAAATGTGCTCTTATATTCCCGCTGCACAAAAAAGGAGACAGAACAGATGTGAACAACTACAGAGGAATCTTCTTACTACAAGTCATTTACAAAATCTTCTCAGCATGCCTTCTCCAGCGAACACAGGAACAACTAGAACACAAAATTGGCGAGTACCAAGCAGGCTTTCGCCCTGGTGGCTCATGCACTGAACAAATCTTTAACTTAAAAACAATACTGAAATACAAAGCCATCAGGAACGTCCCAATCAGCTGCACGTTCATTGACTTCAAGAAAGCATACTACTGCATAGACCGAAAATCTCTGTTCAACATCCTAGAAGAACAAGGATTCGACCCCAAAACACTACGATTGATCAAGCAGACACTGACCGACACAATCCCTAAAGTGAAATTTATGGGAGAAATTTTCGAACCCCTCCTGATTAAAACCGGAGTACGCCCAAGGAGATGGGTTATCCCCACCCCTCTTCAACCTGGTCCTGGACAAAGTCATAAGGGAATGGGAAAAGGAACTAAAAAATCAAGGACACTGGAAACCAATACGACTCGGACGAATATATATATATATATATATATATATATATATATATATATATATATATATATATATATATATATATATATATATATGCCCACAAGGTAGCGTAACGGAACCGTGGAGGGAAATATTACAGAAATCTTTCACCCTTTCTCCACGTGGTGCCACCGATCGCCTTCGCCGAACTGTCAACCATGCGACGTCACGTGTCTCTCGGGACCGGTTTCTAGCATTTCAGCCGTCATCAGCCGAGCTCTAGACGAACGCAAGGAAAGCAGTTCGGAGAAACGATCGGGGCCAGACCAGATTAACTGGCCGTTTTAATGACGGGTCGTGATCGCACACAACTCACGCCATCATACGGCGAATGCTCGTAGCAGTCAGGACCGCTCGTAACATTCTGCCTGGAACCTCGGGTATAGTACCAGGTATGCCCACAAGGTAGCGTAACGGAACCGTGGAGGGAAATATTACAGAAATCTTTCACCCTTTCTCCACGTGGTACCACCGATCGCCTTCGCCGAACTGTCAACCATGCGACGTCACGTAAAACGGTTAACGTCACTAGGCGTTTGGAGACATCTACAGAAATTAGCAAATTTGCCGTTTCAAGAGTTCTCCGTAAAGAAAAATTGTTTCCCTACCATTTTTGCCTGTTCCACATATATTGCCACAAGATTTGCCAGCTAGATCAGAATTTTGTCAAAATCTACTACATAAAAAAACGAAGACTCCATGTTCCTGAAAAAGATATTGTTTACTGACGAGGCAACTTTTGCCGAACGTGGAATTTTTAACTGGTTCATTATTATTTCGCCCTGGAAAATCCACACCTACCAAAAGAGCGACTTTTCCAGCACGAATGTTCAATTAACATTTGGTGCGGCATTATCGACAATTTTTTAATCGGTCCATTTGAGTTTCCACAAAGACTGAATGGACATCAATATGTACAGTTTTTTAAAAAAAGATTTATTAGATCTTTTGGACGGTATACCTCTAAACTTAAAACAAGACATGTGGTTCATGCAAGATGAAGCACCACCTCATTTTACTTTTGCAGTGCGAAATCATTTGAATCAACGTTTTCCACATCGAAGGATGAGCGCGGTGGTGACTTTGCTTAGCCACCTCGTAGCCCAGACATTAATCCGTTGAAGTTTTATTTGTGGGGTCATATGAACTCTTTAGTTTACCTCAATAATGAGACAATAATCAATACATGAGACGAATTTTTTCGGCGGCCAATGTTATTAGAAATGAAGAAAATATCTTCTCAAATGTGAGGAGTCACTTAACAAAGAGCCTGCGAAAGTGTATTGAGGTAAACGGTGAACACTTTCAACACCTATTAAAATAAATGTCAAAAAATTATTATTTTAAATAAAGTTCGTTGTATTTTTAACATTTTTTCCCCTTGTATTCAAGCCACACTTTGTGAATTGCAGTTTTTTCAGCCATTGACAAGATCGGCAATGGAATATTTGAACAAGAATATCTCGCCAGCGGCGTGATATATCGATATTGACCAAGGGTGTCTTTTTTACGTGTGAATTATGACACTTTTCTATTTTGAAGTCAAAATATATCCAATTTCATAGGGTAAAAAGATATGAGCGAATTAATATATTCGAGTTGAGCGAGTTCCGAAAATCCTTCCATATATCAATACCTCCGTTCTGTGAAGGGTCACGACGTTTCATCAAAATATCATTTTGCTGTGCAGTATTGTCCGCTATGACTAAAGATTTCTACCCAGAACTTATTTTTCAACACTTATTTTCCGTACTTAAGCATTTAAAATGCCATGTAACATTGTATATTTTTATGTTAATAATTTTTTTTGCAAAATTAAATCCTATCTAGCTTTTGCCCTAAGCTTTCTAGGTTTTAAACAAATTTCGCGCACTAAAAACCTTCGCAACCAATCTATTTAAAAGAACCAGTTCCGATACTGCACCTCCATTTATTCACTATAAAACTTCGTAACTGCGACCGTAAGTCCCGTATTCCCAAAAGAACAGCAATCTGAACGTTTAACCCGGTTAGGGAGACGATTAAGAAACGGACGTTCGAAGGATGCAAATCAGATTGGAAAGCTGAGCGTTCAAGCAAAATTGAAGATTATTTCTGTTGTCTTGTACATTTACAGCTGACGAGTTTAATATCTATGCAATAATAAAGGGTGTCTCAATAAGTACTTCGAGATTTCCTTTTCAAATAAAAGCAATAATTTGGAAAAATGTTGTTAATTTTATCAAAAAGTAGAGAGTTTGTAGAGACAAACATTTATGTTTTAAAAATAATATTCTCCAAATGTCCCCTTTGGCTATATCTACAGATGGCCATTCCTTACGTATAGTTATGAATAATAATTTAGCACAATTGCAGCTCATTTCACCAATTACTTGACGCATGCTTGGTTTCAGGTAATTAGTCGTCGGCGGATTTTTATAACAGATTTTGTCATTGAGTAAGCCCCACAAGAAAAACTCGCGGATCGCATGATCTTGCAGCCCACTGAATATTATCTAAATAATTGTGGCGTGTTCATATATTATTTTCCGTTTTTGAGTTTTTCGCCATGATCAAGAATCTAAAACTCAAAAAATATCAAAATATCTGTTCTTATGTAATAAAAGAATCACTGGCTAAAAAACAAAACTGAGACACATTTCTCAGTGATTCTTTTTTCGTAATAAATTTGCCTAACAAAGAAAATTTTTAAAATAAATATAAACTTTTGAACGTTAACGTTTCGGGAGGTCTTCTCCTCCCGTTTTCAAAACGAATCCAAAAGATAATTTATATAGGCGAATGTGGCAAATTTTATATAGGCCAGGCATCTAGCCCGTTGGATGTTAAAATAAAAGAACATAAAAACCTTCTTAAATAGGGTGATTTTAATAAATCAAGAATTTATCAACACGAATGGGAATCGAGACATAAAATCAACTGGAATAATTCCAAGACGGTATTAGGCATTATTCTTAATTTCTTAAATTTTACATAGTACATTAATACGTATCTATTATTTTTACCGAAAAAAATATATATGGAGCTTAGAATATTCAATATTGTAGCAAAATTATGAAAAATTATCAGATATTAAGAAAATTCAATTATTTTTTAACATTTTTTTTTATTCATTCACATCATTGTCTTTGTAAAATCATTGTTCTGGTCTTGTCTATTTTTGCCTTCATCGTTTTACGATTTAAGTAAGTTCACTGCTATTTATCGACCTATTTGAATTTGTCCATTAAATCCCACTAGTCCACTAATTGTCCACTAAAAACCTTCAAAACCAATCTATTAAAAAAAAAACAATACCCAGTTTATAATTGCGATTCTACATCCTCTACATCCTGAGAAAAAATAATAGAAAACGACAATCTGAACACGTTCAGCAGTTAGAAAGACGATTATAAAACGGACGTTCGGAACATGTAAATCAGAATGTACTGTTGGCGATTTAGGCAAAAGTGGAGAGGTTTTCTATTGTCTGGTGCATTTCGAGCGTATAATTTGATGTCTGTGCAATAGCGGATTCGAGTTTTAAGGGTGAATTTTCCAATTGGAATTTTATAGCCTTTAATAAAATTCCTGAAAAGAAAACCAGGAAATTTTGAGTTGGTCGAAAATAACTTGCATTTTCTTACAAGAACATGGCTGAGGGTTTATTTAAATGGGTCTTTATTTGAAATTGAAAAATGATTAAAATATTCAACTATTGTAAAAGCGTTTAAAAATTCTGTATTATCATGTTGTGAAGTGTTTTTCGTATTCTACTATGCTAAACAGAAATAGTTTAGTTGGATTGCTGCTAAAAGTGCTAAAATACTACGAGCTGGCGTACCACGACGTTCCTGGCAATTGCTCAATTATTGGTATGTTGGTCAACACATTATTGGTATGAAAAATGTTTGATTAATTTTTTGTGAAATAGATTTTTGGACATTGGCTTATTGCCTCTTAGACATTATTGCTTCTACCATTATGAGAAAATGGAGTGAGAATCTGAGTTACGCACCGATAAGAAGCTCTGGTTGTTTTAGAAATATCCAAGGATATAACAAAATGGTAACACATGAACATTTTTGGCAAGTGCATTCGAAGATGACTATTAATCGACATTTACTTGCAATTGGGACTTGGTTCAATGGGTCTTGTAGGACACCATAAAACAGGTCGTTTAGAATGATGCCGAACTAGAATTGAATGAGATCTGAAACGGAACTCTTATTTCCTTTAATGATGATATTGTTGGAGTAGCGGGTTACATCTAGTAGCCATCAGAGTAATTTTAATTACTCTACTAAGTGTTAGATCATATCTGCAAGTTCATCCAAATATTACATTTCAACAAAATACCAAACCGCAGACATCTCCTCAAACGGAGTAGATAGTTCATTATGGAACCACTCAGTCATTGTGACGTCATTATTTATGTAGATCAAATCTTGTCCGGTTACCGACTTCGGTAGCATATCTCCAGTCAGTAGTGTATTTGCGACATTCCAATCAACAAGTGTATAGATATTTAAAAAAACACGTTTATTTCAAAAACACACTGGTTCACAAAATCAACCATGTGCCAGGCCACTTTTTAATTTTTTTTTTAATCAATTTGTGCTTGGCATTTTCCATTTTTTTATAATTAAATATTTTATTATAAGGCTCGATATACGAATGATAAAGAAATTTTGAATTTATTTCATGAGTTGTCAGATGAGGTGAGAGAAAATGTCGAGAGAAGGTAATATTGATTTGGATGAAGAGGAAATGATAAATTATTCAGATGAAGAACATATAATAGCAATAGTCAGCAAGAAGGTAAACCAGATCATGAGATCGTAGATGGGATGATGTGGTCTACCACCAATTTTCGTCAAACAATTTCCCGGAAAAGTATAAAACTTATTGTAAAAATATTACCTGACTCAAAAAGTGATGCAAAAAATGCGAGGAAGGTCAGAATAGCCATGATCGTCATGCAAAATTGACAAACCGCAATGAAATAATGGTAGTGATAGGTTTGTTATTTTTATTGGGAATAAAAGGAATAATTCTGTAATAATTTACGGAATAAGGAAGGTGACGGGCTAATTGCAGGAAGAAGTTGCAAGTCTACGAAAAGGAATTTGTTTATATTGAGGTGCATGCGATTTGATGATAAGAGTACACTAGTTCAAAGACAGAAAACTGACCGGTTAGCTGCTATACGTTCTCTTCTAGACTGATTTATTAGAAATTACTACTCTAAAACGCGGTTCTACCCGAGAATCTGGTAATTCTAATATTACCGACCGCGGAAGTCTTATATATATATATATATATATATATATATATATATATATATATATATATATATATATATATATATATCGGTAATATTAGAATTACTAGATTCTCTAGTAGTAAGTAATCAAATCTAGTAATTCTAATATTACCGACCGCGGAAGTCTATATATATATATATATATATATATATATATATATATATATATATATATATATATATATATATATATATATATATCGGTAATATTAGAATTACTAGATTCTCGGGTAGAACCGCGTTTTAGATTTATAAAATCTCGACGTTTCGGCTTCTACTTTGAAGCCATTTTCAAGAGAATCTAGCTGATTTACTCCGAGGTCTCAATCTGCATACTCCCCAGAGTTCCCAACCAGAAAAGAACGTGAACGGCGCGACCTCTGTATTAATAGGTGAGTTTGTAGGTGCGGCGCTCAGTTGAGGGGTGGGGGTAAGATGAGAGGTAGACGTTTGACTAGAAGGGTTTCGGATTGGCAATTTGGAAATAAGAGGTTCCATGTATTTGGAACTCTAAGACCGTCGACCCTCTTGTTTAAGCAGTCTGGACGTTTTTCGATCTCAATTGCTTCATGAATTATGCGGGGTTTGTATGAAAATATAGGTGCGATTACTTTGGCCTTGTCGAAATCTATTTTGTGACCCGTTTGAAGATTGTGTTCTGCTAAAGTCGAGGAGAGATCAGATTTTCGGACGGCGAGAGAATGCTCGTATATGCGATTTTGGATACGTCTATTAGTTCGACCGATATATGATTGGGAGAAGCCAGAACAAGAAATCTCATAGATAGCAGCAGCATGTGACTCTTGTGGAATATTATCCTTCACTGGTCTGAGGAAACTGGATAGATTTCTTTCTGGTGTAAATTTCGTTTCGATATTACGGGATCTGAAAACGTGGCAAATTTTATATATTTATAAGCTATCTGACAAGAGGTAACCGAAAATATGGGTTGAAAATATGGATGAGTGGGGCTCGCTCCCGGTCAAGCAACTTACAGAATGCTCATATATATATATATATATATATATATATATATATATATATATATATATATATATATATATATATATATATACGTTTTGTCATACGGATGCTATATGGGTTGTTTAGTGACTTGGACATCTCATCTCAGTCAAAAAATGGAATTAAATCATCGTAATTTTCGAGCGATATTTACTACAACTTTCGACGTGCCTTATCTCAATAACAGTGCATGGATCACTCACCTCGACTTTTGGCGTTGAAACACCATCTAAAACCTCTGTATATCACTGGTTTAGACAATTCAATCATGGGCGTTGTTCGCTCAAAGAAGAATTTAAAGAAGGTCGTGCAAAATCGGTTGTTGTGCCAGAAAACATCGATCCTGTGCGCGAATTGATAAATCAAGATCGCCATATAACATGCCGTGAGATTGAGATATTCCCAAGCATTAGTATGACAAGCATTCATAATATTTTACATGAACATTTATCGGTTAAAAAGATTTGAGCGCGCTGGATTCCGCATAATTTGACAATGATAAAAGGCTGACTGAAAAAAGGCTCATGTCAATTGGTGCAAAGGAATGCTAAAAAAAAATACAGTCATGGTACGTCAAAAGCCGTGTATACCATCTACACAGGTGACGAAACTTGGATCCATACGTGGGAGCCTGAAAATAAACAGCAGTCACTACATGGGTCTTTCAAAACATCGGTCATATCATTTTAAGTCAGTCACTGTATGGGTCTTTCAAAATGAACCACAAGCATGTGGCTACAGTGCCACTACAGAAACGTAGAAAGGTCAATTCTGAATGGTACACAATCATTGGTTGGTCTTTGAAGAAATAAGAAAAATCAATCAGCGACTCAGGATCATTCTTCATTATGACAACATGAGCTTTCACACACCGTAGCAAACAATGCAACATTTGACAGGTCAGAACATCGAACTGATTGGTCATCCACCGTACAGTCCTGATTTGGCACCCAATGATTTCTTTTTGTTTCCCTCCGTGAAGAATAAAATATGTGGTCAACGATTTCCGACGTCTTAAGAAGCGGTTAATGCGTTCAAACTCCATGTTTTGGATAAGATACCTCAATCAGAATGAAAAAAGTGCTATGAAAACTGGTCTAAACACAACCAAATGTGAATCGATCATCACAGAGAATATTTTGAAATACAGTAAAACCATTTTTAGCAATAAATATTGTTTTTATTTATTATTCCGGATACATAAATCGCAAATATATATATATATATATATATATATATATATATATATATATATATATATATATATATATATATATATATATATATATATATATATATATATATATATATATATTATTATTATTATTCACGGGTGGGCCCTGGTGGACCACGCGAAGTACAATTAGAGGCGTTTGTTGTTATTAGCCTTCCTTTGAGCCCATACTAATTTCATTCTTTCGCTATGAGTTTTTTTCCTTTCGTCAGACCAAGTTGTTCCAGTCTTCCTACATTTTTCTCTCTGGCCAACCTTCCAAACGTTAACCTTGTGTCTGAAACAGCCTCTATCCTGAATTTCACTTTGTGTAATATTTGCTGATCTTAGGTCCTCTTTAATTGTCCATTTAATTATTTCTACTTTAGCTCTACTCCTATTTTCATAAAATTCGACTATTTGTCTAGTTAGCCTACTCGGATTCATCCGTTTGATGTGTCCGTAAAACTTAAGTCTTCTTTTTCTCATATCGCTATGTATATCTGTGTATTGTTTGATTTCTTGGTTTTCTCGAAGTCGGTATGTTGTGCTATTTATTTGTTTGGGGCCTAGGATTTTTCTTATGATTTTTCTTTCCTTCTTTTCAATGTCCTCGATGTCCCTCTTTCTATTCAAAATGAGTGTTTCTGCAGCCTATAGACATTCTGGCTTAATAACCTTGTTGTAATGTCTCAGTTTTGTGTTTTTAGATAGGCATTTTTTGTTGTAAATATTTTGTGTAAGTTTTAATGCCGTTTCAATTTTTTGACATCTACCCTTATTGGCCGCTTTTTCCAACCCATTTTCCATGATTATTTCACCCAAATATTTGAATTGACAGACTCGTCTGATGTTACCATATTTTGTTTTTAGAAATGGTGTTCTTAGTCTGTTGCAGGTCATGTATTGTGTCTTTTCAAAGGAAATTTGGAGTTCTACCTTTTCTGCTGTTTCTTTTAGGATTTCAATCTGTTTCTGTGCCGTTAATACTTCTTGAGCTAAAATTGCTAGATCATCAGCAAATGCCAGACAATCAATTTTGATGTTGGTTCTCCCCAGTTTAATGGGCTGGTCAATATTCAGTGCCGACTTTTTTTCACGCCACTCCTGTACTACTTTTTCTAGAACACAGTTAAATAAGAGTGGCGAGAGTCCATCCCCTTGTCTCACACCAGGTTTAATTTCGAAGGGCTCTGAGATGTCACCCATGAATTTAACTTTTGACCTCGTGTTAGTTAACGTTGCTTTAATAATTGCTAGCGTTTTCAGATCTAGTCCTTGTTCTTTCAAGATTCGGAATACAGATTCGCGGTCAATACAGGTACAATACAGGTACAGACGAGATTTTTATTGTACAGTTTTTGATGTCTTAGAATCAACTTTAGATTCAGGATCTGTTCAGGGCAGGATCTGCCCGGTCGAAAACCTGCTTGATATTCACCAATGTTCGGTTCTAACTGTCCCTGTGCTCTGTCTAGTAGACATTGAGATAGAATCTTGTAACAAACTGGGAGAAGAGATATTCCTCTATAGTTGTTTACATCCGTTCTATCTCCTTTCTTATGTAGTGGATGGATTAGAGCATCTTTCCAGTCTTCCGGAATCCGTTCTTGTAGAATTTTGGTTATTTCCTTGATTGTAGCTGGACCAGCGGATTTCAAAAGTTCAGCAATGATTCCATCTTCACCAGAAGCTTTGTTATTTTTAAGCCGCTTGATTTGCCTAATTATTTCCTCTTCATTCGGTGGTAATGAATCTGGGTTTATTTGGTTAGGGTTTAGTATTGGTAATTTGTTTAAGGGCTCAGGACAGTTTAGTATTTGTTCAAAATATTTCGCAAGTTCTTTGCAATTGTCTTGGTTATTTAGAGCTAATTGTCCGTTTTCCTTTTGAAAGCATAGGCTCTGCGGTTGATAGCCTGTTAATTTAGTTTTAAATGTTTTGTAAAAGTTTCGGGTGTTATTTTTTTGGAAATCTTTTTCTATTTCATTAAGTTGATTGTTTTCATATTTTCTTTTAGTTTGTCTAATTAGCTTCGATGTTTCTTTTCTTACTTCCAAAAATATGTTATAGTTTATTGCTGTTTTTTGACTGTTCCAATCTTTGAATGCTTTACTTCGGCTTAATACTGCTTGCTCGCAAACTTCATCCCACCACGGATGTTTTCTACGTTTTTGTAAAGGGACCAACTTTAAGGCTGTTTTAATAATTTATATAATATATATATATATATATATATATATATATATATATATATATATATATATATATATATATATATATATATATATATATATATATATATATATATATATATATATATATATATATATATATATATAAATATATATATATATATATATATAGATATATATATATATATATATATATATATATATATATATATATATATATATATATATATATATATATATATATATATATATATATATTTATATTTATATATATTTATAATATATTTATATAATATATATATATATATATTTGCGCAAGCTCACAGTTATTCGCGACTCCTAACGTAAGTTCGGACACACACAAAAATCACCCTTTAAATCCAGTACTCCTCGAAAATCAGCCGGAAAAAAACAGCAACCTGGACATTTTCAGCCGTCAGGTAGACGTTTATGAAATGGGCATTCGGAAAATGCAAATTAGTATAGATAGAATAGTTGCCGGTTTAAGTATTACGGGCGCGCCGTTTTATTTGTTAGGTACATTTCAGCGCGTTAAATTTTACGACTGTGCAGTAACAGATTCGAATTTTAACGCTGAATTTTCCTAGTGGATTTTTATTGTAGTTAATAAAATTACCGGAAGATAAATGGGGATATTTTAGTGTAGGTCAGAAAGGATTTTCTTCCCGATAAATAAACTTAAGCGTCTTAAATCCTAACCATTTTTATTTTATCTGCAAATGCTACACATGCAGCGTTATGTTGGGTTAGCAAAAATTTGATGTGTTTAAAATAAATTATAAATGATAACTCTGACCAAAAGTAAAAAAGTAAAAAGTGACTTTGGAAGTTTTTGATATAATGATTTCAGAAATACATCACTTTTTTTAGAAGTAGCTTCAGTTTTTCAGACCTTCCTTCTTCCTTCTTGTTCTTCCAGCCGTGATCTATCCATCAAATATAGGACTATGTCATGTTCGAACATTCTAAAGGGTTTCCCAATAAGAGCGACATGATTTCAATTTGAAATAAAACACAGAAAATTCGGCCGAAAATGGTGCTCATTGTTTTTGTTACATGGTATATTTTATGCTATTTATAATTTAAACAAAATATCGTTCAAGTGACCATCTCGACTATTCTTGCACTGGTTAAGCATATCGGGTGGTATGGCGACTATGGTTGCTCGAATGTTGGCTTCAAGTTCATCAAGAGTCTTGGCTCTCTTGGTGTAAACCGGTGATTTAACATAGCCCTAAAGAAAATAGTCTAAATGTGTTGAATTACAAGATCTTGGTGGTCAGTTGCAATGGCCATTCCGTGAAATTACCGATTCTCCGAATTGATTGCTCAATAAGTCCATCCGTAATGGCAAGTCGTCTTGTTGAAAGTATAGTTCGTCCACATCAATGTCATCAATTTTCGCAAACACAAAATCGGATAACATGGCACGATAGCGTTCGCCATTCACAGTGACGGTCCGTCCTTCGGCGTTCTTGAAAAAATACCGCCCGATAATGCTACCGTACGATAATCCACACGAAACAGTGATTCTTTCGGGATGTAGTGGGGCCTGATGAATCACTTGTGGGTTTGACTCACACCAATAACGATAATTTTGCTTATTGACGTAGCCGCCTAACCAAAAACGAGTCATTGAAGAAGATGAGTTTGCGATGAAAATCCGGATCATTTTCCATTGCTTCCAACACCCAATCTGCGAACTTTCAACTTAATCGATGATCAGCTTGCTTAAGTTCTTGTGCCAATCTTGTATGTAAGCCCAACTCTTGAGAACGGTGCGGAACAGACACATTATCGTTCTCGACAACACTTTCACAAACAGCCTCGATATTTTTTTTACTACGGCCACAACGAAGTCGTGACCGTAGCTTTTGGTCATGAAGACTAAACTCACGTTCAAACTTATCAATTATACGGCGGATGGCTTGATAAGAAGGAGCAGAATGACGACCGTGTTTTGAACGAAATGATCTTTGACTAGCAATAAAACTTCTCGAATTTCCAAACGTTGTGGCAACGAAAACTTGTTGATGGTGAAATGGCAAACCTTACTGAAAACAAACAATTAACAGCAAATGTCAATAAATGCATATCCAATATGGATGCCATTAGTGTCAAAATCCTATCGTCCCTACTGGAAAGCACTTTACTGTATTCATGACAACCTGGTCCATGACCAGTTAAATCCTGCGATTGCTATTTTTTCAGGTGAACATACCATCTTAGATAGTTATAACAATAATTAAAACTGAATAAGAAGGTGGCCGAAGTAAATGGTTATAATAATAACACTTTAGATAGATTAATTAAAAATATACGTTTAGGAAATTATTGGAATAATATTCGACTTTTCACAAGGGACAACACAAAATCAAATACATGTTAATATCGTTGTCCAATTAACAAGAGAGTTAGACAATATTTTGAAATAAAGTGAATTTTAAACTAGTCTATAAACCATATTATTTATTCATTTAGCATGCGGCTTACATAGATTTAAATTCAGCAACAGGTATATACATTAAAATATAACATACAGACAGATTAAATTGTAAAAGACACATATACAGAACCGAAGACACATCACAATAAGTACATCAAAATTTAAAACCGAGGCCATTGGTCGAGTCCAACACGGAGTATGTGGCTTCAAAGAAATCATTCATGTCTCCACCTAAGCTATAAGGGGGCACTCAGCCACGTTGTGATGAAGATGGGCAATATTGCTGAGAGTAGGAAACCAAGGAGAGGTGTGCTTTTTAAACAGTCATTGATTAATCTCATGATCTTATTTCAGAAGACAGCTATTTAGCCAAATTGAGGCGCAGTATTCAGCAACCGAGTGGACCAGGCTAAGAACTGATGTTTAAGGGTATAAGTATTTGCGACCAACATGGAACCGCAAAGTTTGTGAATTATATTATTTTTGGTGTTTATTTTAGCTGCGGTATTCTGCAGATGTTTTTTATATGAAAGTGTTAAAATAAACCATATTATAATTTACGAGAAATTCTACGTAATTCAGAGGATAAAGTATACTAGCATGAAAAATCGAGGATTTAGAAAAAATTCTAAATTAGTAATTTTAAAAAATTAAAAAATCCATATTTACCAGATATACAGAACATATTGGGAGAAATGAGAAATTTTGAATTACCCAACATCCACTCGAGCATGACCATAATTTAAATATCAGTAACTTAAGACTTATTAAACTAAAAAGCATTCAGGTAACAAAATTAAAAAAAAAAAGAAAAGCATGATCCTAAATAAGGAACCTATTTCATACAACTTTTTGACTTTTTGAATTATTAATGTAATCCTTGGTTAATTTCTCGGTTCATGATTTTTATACGCTTCTTAGGTACAGTTGTCATTTGGTATCAGAATTAGACTGAATGAACTCCTTATGATGCTAACATGGTCAGCGAAACACGCATCAAAAAATTTAAAAAAAAATCTTTTTTAATTTTAATGTTTACATACGTTTTACAAAGAATGATAATTTAAGATCCTTTCTAAATGTTACACAATTATTATTTGTAGTAACACATTATAAAAATTAATAATGCAAATTAATCAAATGAAAGAGTCTTATACATTTTGTGGCAGTAGGTTTACATTGTTTAAGAAAATTCAAGAATTACCGTTTGATCGCCTTCCAAAAACAATCGGGGACAATCTATTTCAAGAACCAATCCTGATAATACAGCTCCGTTTATTGACTTTAAAACTTCGTAATTGTGAACGTAAATCCCGTATTCCCAAAAGAACAGCAGACTCGGATCTGAATATCTATAATGGCAAGGAAAGCTATTGTAAAACTGATGTTCTCAAAATACAAATCAGGATTGAAAGCTATTAATTTAAACAATATTTGAAAGTTCTTTTATTGTCTAAAACATTTTATGCGGTGTAAAATGTACATTAAGTTGTACATGTACTAAACACACATGTACTTATTGTACTTGTACATGTACTTGTTGTACATGTACTTATTGTATTTAATGAACAGTTATGCATGGAAATACACAGTGGGCAAGTGGAGAATATTGGAGAAAAAATAAGGAAAACATTTTTCCTGTGATCCACGTAACATTCTCAATCCTTCAGTCGCCATCAAACATCTCCCGAGACCGGTTTCTGGCCTTAAGACGTCACCAGTCGGGCTTCGAGTTGTATGTTCAAAAGCAACTGAAATGAGCAGATGAAAGCAGCATAGAAATGAAGCTTACGCCACCCGGTATAAATTTTGTTCACTCTGTATCTTCGAAACAAAGGGGTTTTTCAAAAATCATCATAGGACAAAATATTCTTAGAATAGGACAAGGAATAATCTCTTGGATTTTTGCCGCATGGTTACCTAACACCCTGTATAATACCGTATATTATAATTAATACAGATTCACTAGTCCGCCCTTACAGTAAATGTGCAAAATGTGCTCCACCTACTTCCTGACAGTAAAACATCCTATTATACTCTCTTCGACAATTCAACAATACATTCTTCAACAATTCGTTGTCTTAAAACATCAAAACTGTCAGGTGTTGTAGCACATACTTCAGATTTCAGGTACACCCACAGAAAAAATCCAAATGTGTAAGATCTGGTGACCGAGGCGGTCATTTTATCGGACCTCGTCGTCCAATTCATCTACCACGATATATCTGGATTACTGCAGCACAATATCGTGGAGGAGCTCCGTCTTGTTAAAGGTGATTTCGAAGTTACCAAATCATCTGGATTGTCTTCCAGAATTTCGAGAATTAAGGGCTCAATCGCTGTCTTTAACATCTCCAGGTACGCTTTACTGGTTAAGTTGCCATTCAAAAATACAGGCCCAACTATGTGGTTTCCCAGAATACCTGTCCAGACATTTACTTTTTCAAGAAACTGTGTCAGTTTCTCACTAAACACGTGAGGATCTGTATCACTCCAGTACCTTACATTTGGAGTGTTCACATTTCCATTGAAGTAGAAGGTACTTTAGTCGCTAAAGCAAATTGTTTTTAAATAATCTGGCGCTTGATCAATTCTGGAGGTCAAATTTTTACAGAATCGCAGTCTTTGGTCGGGATCATCATCTGAAAGTTGATGAAATATAGGGGTGAAATTTATTTGTTTTCAACATCTGGTGTACCGTCCTGTTCCACAGATCCAAAATTGCCAGGAGATGATCCAGCTCCTTGACAACGCAAGTTTAGCAAGAAGACTTAAGAGAATCAAGCCCTTTCAGTTAGTTCAGAGATAACAAGATTAGAATAAGTCAAGGAATAATCCCTTTAATTTTTGCCGCATGTTTACCTAACACCCTGTGTATTATACGCTAAACTGAAATTTTAGTATTTATTTATTTTATTCGCCAAACTACCTTGAACCCAAACAAAATTAGTATGGCTAATACTAATGCAAAATGACAAAATTAGTATGGCATTAATCTGGTTAATATGGATCTTTTAGTTTGCCCAATATACCTTTGATCACAATCTTGACAGCTAATTGAATAAATCCCCGATTTTTCATGTTGATCTACTTTAGGCTTTAGATTGCCCGGGGCTTCTTTGTATTTATGATAAGAGATTTCTAGAGTACCTTAATGTCCACTTTTTCAAAATCTTGTTAGCCTTCATGTTAAATAGACACTAAATGGTATTACCATGAACAAGATATTGAAAAAGATTGACATTAAGGTAGTCTACAAACTACATAATTAATTAAAGATAATAATATGAGAAGATCTGGACTCTAGGAGATAAAGTAGATCAAAAATCCGGGATTTAAGAAATTAGTTGTCAAGATTGTAATTGAAAGCATACTGGGTAAACTAAAAAAATCCATATTAACCAGATATAAAGAACATATTGCCCACGTTAAATATGGGAGAAATGACAAGCATGACGATAATATAGATATAAGTAATTTAAGACTTATTAAAAATGTAAATAATAATAATAAGGCATTGACTGCATATGAAAGTATTCAAATAGAAAACTGTAAAAAAATATGAATCGTGATAAAGGATTATAAGAATTATGGGCCAACCAAAACATTGACAAAAAGTTGTAAATAATAATGGGAATTGCACAATAAACTAAAAAAAAATACATAAATAAACTATTTGCGTTTCTTTTTCTCTTAATAAAAAATGTCTACGACCTTTCCGAACAAATCAACATGTAACACTGGGGAACAATTTGAAAAATAATTTCTGTTGAGTCGATATTTCAGCTGTTTTATGCGTAAATTGACATGCTAATTCCAAAACTTTATTTAGTTTTTTTCTATCACGTCAAGTTTTTTCTCTACAGTTGTTGCGCATCCGACTAAGTTTGGCGTATCACAGAAGTCACTACTGCTCTCCTACCGGCGAACCTTCTTCGACCTAGGAGTGGGGGCGTGAGTGACGTTGCGTCATCCAAAACTAGTTCGGTCAGTTACGCATGAGATGCTAAAGTACGCGGGTCTGTGTCGCTCTGATATAGTGAAGTCAAAGTATACATACACAACTACAGATTTTCGTTATGTCTGCCTCTGGTAGTTCTCGTCGTAAGTGTTTAAACAGCCCTGAATCATTTTGTTATATATGTGTGCAGTTTTACCATCCCCATTCAACGGACTTGTTAGTACATTTGTCAGGCAAACCTATTTTGCTAATAGTTTATTTTGCTAATAGTTATTTTGCTAATAGTAATTATTTTAAAGTGAAAATAGGTGACCAAGATAAATCATGGGCCCCTCATAAAGTGTGCAAGCAGTGTGTAGAGAGTTTACAAATGTGGATGAAGAGAACACGTAATAAACTTTCATTTGGTATACCAATGGAAAACATCTGATTTCAACAAGAAAAACAAACATAAAATTGAGTACCCTAGTTTACCATCAGCTATACGCCCTGTGCCTCATTCAGCTGAAATTCCAGTGCCAGTTTTTCAAGAATTACCTTCTTTAGAAATACAAGAATGTGAATCAAGTGAAGATCGAAATTACTCCACCAACGAAGAATTCAAAGTTTCCAATGATTCTGTTCTTAAAGGATTCAATCAACATGAATTAAACGATTTAGCACGAGATTTGGGACCATCCAAAAAAGCATTGGAATGAGTAGCATCAAGACTGCCCGAAAAAAATTTGCTTGAGAAAGGAGCTAAAGTCACTTACTATCAATCCAGAGAAAGCGAATTTAGGCAGTACTTCAGAAATAATGACGATTTGTATGTTGCCAGAACGTAGAAGGTTTAGTGAAAGAATTGGCCATTTCTAACTATAACGCAACTGAATGGCGATTGTTTATAGATAGCTCAAAGCGTAGCTTGAAGTGTGTTCTCCTACATAATGGAAATTTTTACGGTTCAGTCCCAATAGGTTATTCAGTTTCTTTGCGTGAAGAATATGCCACCGGGTATACCAAGTATCCCTGTTTTTTGTGCATGTGGGAGAGCCGATCTCGTGAGAAACATTGGGTGCAATCAAACTGGCCGCCAAGATCTGACCTAAGACCTGGTGATCCAAACATTTTAAATCAGCCACTTGTCGACAGAAAAAACATTGTATTTCCGCCCCTGCATATAAATCTAGGTCTTATGAAGCAATTTGTTAAGGCTTTGTCAAGTGAAGGAGACTGCTTTAAGTATATCATTTCGGCATTCCCTAGCCTGTCATATAAAGGGTGGTGTGTTTGATGGTCCACAGATTCGGCAACTCGTTAAAGATGAAAATTTCACTGAAACAATGACCGAACTTGAAAGGAATGCTTGGTTTTAAAAATATTGTTAAAGACTTTCTTGGAAATACACGAGCCCTGAATTACATCGAAATTGTTCAACAACTCTTGGAGAACTTTAAAAAGCTTGGTTGCAACATGAACATCAAACTGCATTTCTTACATAGTCGTCTTGCTAACTTCCCAGAAAATCTTGGTGCTATTAGTGATGAACAGGGCCAGCGATTCCACCAAGATCTAAAGGTTATGGAAACGCGGTATCAAGATAGATGGGATGTCAGTATGATGGCTGACTACTGTTGGAGCATCAAGCAAGAATGTCCACAAACTGAACACTCCAGGAAAAGCTATAAGAAGAAATAAATTTTACCATAGTATCTTTTATTTATTTTTTGTATAAACACAATTTAACTTTTAATAATATGTTAACCTTTGTATGAATAAAATATTCTAATCTATTTGGTCAGATCTCACCTTATTTCTTTTCGTATGTTCACTTTTAAGGTAAAATGAGGGGTATGCTGTAGCTTAAGAACTTGTCGTGATAGAGAAAAAATGTGAATATTTTTGAATTCAGAGATAAAAAATTAGTCAAAAACAAGTCACATATCCAAGTCAACAAAATTGCTGTTCCCCAGTGTAATTCACAAATTCGTGTGTCTACCTCGTATTTGCTTTCAAGAATCAGACAGATTTCTGCCGTTTATATCCCCACTAGATAATAGAATATTTTTGCAATATCAATATATAAAAAACTAGAAACAAACCCAATTTATAAAGAAGAAAACAACATTTCCTTCTTTCAAAAAACACGTTTTATTGGTTCAAAACATTTTTATTTTGCAGCAATGAAATATATTCCGAGTTAGCCAGAATGTCTACGAGAAAACAACAAGTTGGGGCTCTTGCATGGTCTTAAATATTTATTAGTTCATTTCTTTGAAGGCGGAAAAGATAATATACGAACCACCAATGAATATTAATATTAGGATGTAAATATTATGTGGAAAGGCGTAATAAAATATTATACAGTAAAACTCTTCTATAACGTACTGTAACGTACCGAAGAAACAAGCACCAGCACGTTTGTTTAGTATCGTTTCTCAACCTTTTTTAGTATCGCTACACACTAAATAGCCAAAAATTTAAATAAAAAACGTTGCTACGCCCTCACTATATATGTTAGTTTGAAATTTTACATCGGCCGGTTAACTCGGTGATGATTCGTCGTTCTATCAGTGTCATTTTTAATTTTAAATGGCTTATAAACTTTTACGAGTGCGTTATCACGTTTACGAGCGTGAAAAAAACATATATTTGTCTTTGTATTAAATGACGAATCGTCAATGGCGGATGTGTGAATGGGCCGTTACATTTATATCGAAATACCGCACACAGCCACAAATACTAAACTACAAGACTGGTGTAACCCCTCGTAGTAATATATTACTTTTACCAGTTCGTTTGTAAAATAATCCTCCCGCGCACCTCGCGGCACCCGCCCATGCATGCAAGACGGATCGTTCATCCCGAGCGCATATTGTAATAAAAACAAAGGAACGAGAAGAAGAGTTTCATTGTTAACTACATTTTTACGAAAACAAGTACTACGATTTCTTCGCTCACCCAGTGTTAAATATTAAGATTTCTTCCCTCACTCAGTGTTAAATAAATTAGTAACAGTGTGGTAATAAACTAAATTAATAATATTAAATAAAATAGACAAATTTGTGACTAAACGAAATGCACCGTCTACATCTGGCAAAACAGTAAAGAAAAAGACAAGATTGTACAATGAAACATATTTAAAATATGGATTCATTGACTTGGATGACAACCGGCAATGTGTTGTTTGTTATCAAGTTCTGTCCGCGGAAAGCATGAAGCCTTCAAAATTAGTTCGGCATCTGGAAACAAAACACCCATCTTTACAAAACAAACCATAAGAATTTTTCGAGCGTAAATCACTCGTCTTGAAAAATCAACAAATCAAACCGTAATGAGACCACAGTAGTTCAAATTCTATTTAGTAGCATTAAGAGTGGCCAGGGACTCTAAGCCCCATACGATTGCAGAACTCATTTTTCCCGCTGCCATTAATATGGTCAATGTGCTGATAAGTCCGGAAGAAGCAAACAAGTTGAAAATTCAGTTCGACAAGTCAACAGACGTTTCGAACTGTCAGATACGAATGCGAGGGGTCAATTAAAGAAAATATGCTATTTTGCAAATCAATCTCTGGTCGTGCAACTGGCACGACCAGGATTCACAGGATTCTTTAAAGTTTTTATTGATGCAACACAAAACGAAAACTAGAACGGGGAACAGTGGTGTGACTGACAAACACACACAGAAATGCGCTTGCTACAAAAAAGATGTCAGATAATTTACAAAATGTACTGTCAGAAGCCGTACAAATTGTTAATTTTATTTAAATCCGATCATTGCAGACTAGACTGCTTTCCACATTGTGCGAGGAAATGCGTACCAAATACGGCTCATTTCTTTTCCGTATTGAAGTCAGGTAGTTGTCGCGAGAAAAAGTTCTAACGAGGCTTTTTAAATTGCGAGATGAATTGAAAATCTTTTTTACACATAAAAAATAGCTCATTTTCAAAGTTTTTATAAGATGGAGAAACTTTATTACTGTTGGCTTACTTGAGTGATATATTTTCACATTTGAATGACTGATATACGAGTTTACAAGGCCGTAAAAAAACATTTTACTAATGACATTGCCCGTAGAGGTCATCTATTTGGATGCACGCACAGCAGATGGTCGAAACTACGAGACGAAGTAAAAAAGGCAAATCGAGATGGTCTATAAGCTATAACCAGAAAAATAAACTTGATATAGTGAAAACGAACACATTCTTCATGAGTCCGAAACATGGATACCACGTGTCAATTGCTGCAGACGGACTAAAGCATTTGATATGATATGCTACAGAGATAAGCTGACATTTTTTCTTCTGATAATTCAACGATGTACAAACTTTTTCAACCACGTCATCCCACGACATGATGTGGAGAAATTGTGCAAGACCAACGATTTTTTCACTCGTTCTCGTTTAAAATTCTCATTTAAAGTTAAAATAAATCAATAACTTTTAGGGTTAAAATATTAAATTTTCATCAAAATTTCAATTTCATTCCAATAATTTTTACTTTGTGTTGCTGTAAATATTTAACAGATATTTAATTTTCAATTCGAAAAAATATTTTTAAATAACAAATGCCAAAGTTATTCAAAAGCAATTAACTTTTACGAATAAAAAAATAAAGCATCAAAAGTGTCCGCTTGTAGCCAACAGCCGGCATAATAAACGCAAGGCGGGGGCGTCTCATAATACAAAAGATTGTTAGCAAGCGCCCTCATTTCACCCGGTAATCGTGAAACCTCTAACTTTAACTTTAAATGATTTATCAAATTATTCCTCAATAAAGTGTTTGCCTGAATGATCCTAAAGTTTTAAAAGCACAGTTAGAAAAATTAATGAATGAAAATTAAATCCATGGTGTATTTTCAAATCGAGATGCCGCTTTTAAAATGTATCAAAAACCCACGAAAATGTTTAAATCTCAGTATGTAATGTGTGAGTTAAAATGCAATAAAAGAAAGAGTGTTATTTAAGAAAACCAAACCGATTTTTCCCAAGTTCCTTTATTTTCACCCATTTAATTTGTTAACGTTATGTTAATATAAACTAGAACTGATTATTAACAAAATTATGCCGTAATTAGAACATAATATAAAGTTCATGAAGCAACAATTTTAAACGGGAAGTAAATATTTGAATACCTAAAATAGTTTTTTAAAATACCCGAAAACATTTTCAGTATCTTGTTCTGTATCAGTTACACGTGTCGACATGATTTTTGTCACAAAAATGGTCCAACACGTCCCATTTTTCAGTACCTACTTCTCCTTTATATCATGGGACCGTTGAAATTATTTGTATCTGACTTTGGAGTACAAAGGTAAGGAGCACTATGGTATAAAGTATCACGGTTTTTTGTATCTATACAACAAAAGAATACTAGAGTAAGAAAGATTGGCCTCATAGAAATTCATAATCATAAATCATAATCATCAACATCATAATTCATTCAACATAAAATATGCCCCCGTTGTTAACCCAAAAAAGGTGCTTCTTCCGCCTCTCCATATTAATCTTGGACGACATTGAATTTAATCTTGAACATTGTCAAAGCCATGGACAAAGAAGGTAGTGGTTTCAAGTACCTAAAAGAAATATTTCCACTATTAAGTGATACAAAACTAAAAGAAGCCATATTTTTTTCTTTATTTGGGTTTTTCACCACGATCTAAAACTCAAAAAATATCAAAAATATCTGTTCTTATGTAAATAAAGAATCACTGGGTAAAAACAAAAAACCAAACATAGGCAAATTTCTCAGTGATTCTTTTTTGTAATAAATTTGTCTAACGAACAAAATTTTAAAAATATAAAAATGTTCTAAAAAAATATACAAACTTTTGTCAATGTAAGTATCATTGACATACACAAAAATATATTTACTTTCCATCTTTTCATAATTTATAGAAATTAATATACTTTCTTTTTAGATTCGTTTTTAAAACGGGAGCAGAATACTTTCCGAAACGTTAACGTTAAAAGTTTATATATTTTTTTAGAACATTTTTTTATATTTTTAAAATTTTGTTCGTTAGGCAAATTGACAATCACTGAGAAATTTGTCTCCATTTGGTTTTTTGTTTTTACCCAGAGATTCCTTATTTACATAAGAACAGATATTTTTGATATTTTGAGTTTTAGATCGTGGCGAAAAATCCAAATAAAGAAAAAATATATGAACACACCACAATCATTCAGACATTACTTAAAAGAAGGCATATTTATTGGACATCAAATAAGGAAGCTTCTAAGTGATTTCCGTTTTCAAGAAAAAATAAATGAAAAGAAAGTGGCAGCTTGGAAGTGTTTTGTAAGTTTAGTGAAAGGATTTCCGGATAACAAGAACGATGAACACTATAAAAACTTCAGATATGAACTCTTGAAAGCTGATGAAATACTAAGGTGTCACATGACCTTAAAAATGCATTTTTATACTCTCATTTGGATATTTTCCGGAAAATTTGGGTGCGGTAAACAACGAACAAGGAGAGAGGTTTCACCAGGATATCAGGACGATGGAAGTAAAATACCAGGGACGCTGGAACCCATCTATGTTGGGCGACTACTGCTGCTGTTTAAAAACAGATGATGCTGCAGAACACAAGAAGAAAAAGTGAAAGATTTTGTCTCTGTATGACATCTCATGTAATATATTTTTTATTTACATAATCGTCAGTAATGTCTTTAATAACGGTGAACCTATTAAATTTATATTGCCCTCCTAGACGTTGACAAAAAATGAATTTCCCCACTATCATGTTTTATCGTATTAGTAGGTCGATGGCACTTTAGGTTGTAATTACTTTTCTCACTGTTAGTTTAGCATAGTTTGTATTTGAAAAAGGCACTGTTGGTCGAAACAATTGTGATACATACAATTTTAAATACTGTAGAAATTTATAGATATTAATCTTTGCTTATTTATTTACAATGAATTTCCATCCAGTTTCGGCTACCTCAGATAAATTTACAAAATACTTCATATATATCTATTTTCATCAATTAATATTTATAACAGCTTACACTTGATATATCTGTTCATTGTACTACATTTCGAAATGCTTTCGATCACATTTTCTTGTAGTTCACATATTTTCAAAATATTCAAAAAATAAAAATTTGTGTAATTACTGGAATGAGCAATTTTTTAATGAAAAATGAAAGAATTTTCCTTATTCTTTGACTATTTTCAATAATCTCCATTATGTAACTTTTTATGCATATCTGGTACCTAGACTAAGCCTGAGCAGGTCACGGACTGTTTCACAAGGTCATACTTTGGTCGTTCCTTCACCTATTTTCCGAACGTTCAGTTCATCTTACAGCCAGAAACGTGTCACGAGACACACTTGCTGAAGTTTTGATGACGGCCGCAGGAATGGACAATTAGTTTACCACGTAGTTTAGTATAGTGGTACTTCGAAACTACTTTACTAGGAATGGTATTTCAAGGGGATCTACCACCGTTAATTTTTCTCCGTCCAGATTTATGTCTATAAGAATTAAATAAACAATTACTTTCGTCACTGATTTTCAAATATCTAACAGGTAATTTACGTACTATGTATACGAAATATACAAATTATCTCTTACAGTCCTAAACATAACATTTACTTCAAAACAAAAAGCTATATTGTTAGCTACTCCAAAAGACATTGCCATATCCAAGAAAGACAGACACTACCTTTGCGGCAAGATATATTTATTTAATAAAAATAGATAAAGATTCAATCAACAGTATTAACTAAAAAACTGAAACAACTTCAAAAGACATCACCACCTCTAAGAAACACGGATCGCAGACTAACTGGGCCAAAAGTAATCAGCAAAAAATTAAATTATTCTCAGAATATCTAACAATGGTGTTTTAATCTCGTAAATTAGAATCGAAATAATTCGAAATACAACAAATACTGCATACTGCAAGATAACTGCAAGATAACTGCAAGATAACATTGATAACTTGCAATGGAACTATTTAAATAAAAGTTAACAATTTTGTTATTAGGAAAATATTTAATTCAAGTAAGCTCCAGGTTATCATATAATAACAGGTGAGGCGTTGGAAGAATCACAAGAGGAAAGAATGAAATATATCACACAACTGTTAAATGCTATTCAAAAATTTGGACACTTTCATAGTTAATGGAAAGTAGTCCAAATAACAATGACGCCAAAACCGGGAAAATCAACCTACGAGAAAAGAACCTAATATAGGATAACAAGTTCACTTCCAATTTAATGAAAAATATGTTATGAAATAATTTTTTATTAAGAAAGTTGAACGAATATCAAAGGAAAAACAACTTACAACAACTTGCAACATCAAACATAACTACAGAATCACCTCTATTATCTAAAATCGAGCAAGTATAGTGCGTTTATAAACTCTCAACAACCCCTGCAGTAACGAAGCCCGGCAAAGTTGCAAGAAACGTAAACAAAGCCGATCCTAATAAAATAGCAGGAGAAAAAAAAATTTATAACTGGTCAAGTAGTTTCGAAATATTTTAGTTTAGTTCGCATTTATTTCTTAAACAGTGCAGTTCTATAATTTCCACCGTATTTTTTGTTATTCCAAAGGTGCTAAAAATGTGGCGTTCTTGGCAAGATAATGATCACTGTGCCTCCGGTAGCGCTAATTTTAAAAGCAAACATTTATCGCCCGTTGCTAAGCATATTGTTAAAAATGTGTATGTTTCTTTATTGAATAGGGGGCTTAATGTAAATGCAGCCGGGTCAGAAACGTCTTCATTAACGGAAACTCCGTTGTCTACAGTTAAAGACATTGTGACGAAGCCAATTAAAACCAAGAAAGTTCGTAGTGATTATTTTAAAACCAAATGTGTTGACGAAAGAGACAAAGACTTAATTCGAAGCAAAATTTATGCTGCGTATGATTAGCAAACTGTGCCTACATTGCATTCATTGCAACAGCGACTAAAAAAAGATGAAAGAAACATTCTTTGCAACAGAACTAGCCTCCAGTGAATATTATCTCAAATGTGTTTTCTATATTTGACCATTAATAAGACAAATATTAATGGAATTACAACAATTACGAAGATGGCGGTTTGACTACTTAAACTCTATAAAAATATACAGATTAAAAAATCCTCCCATTGCATGGTTCGATACACATGAGACACCAGCAAAAGGATGGGTAGATACATAAAAAAAATGCTAAACCAAAACCCCAGCGAACAAGGGAAAAAGAATTTTAAAAGAAGAAAAACAATTTTATATGCTGGTTCCGCAGATGGATGGGTTCCAAATTATTTACAGTTGTCCTCCGAAAATATTAAACATTCATTCTTGAACTTCCATGACGACACCACAGCAAAACTTTTTCAAGATTGGTTTATAAACTAGCATTTTGTCCAATGTGTTTATTTATTTATTTTTATTGTATTTTTAAATTCAAAATACATAAACCAATAAACAATGCTTTAGACATACATAATAATAATAATAATAATTTACTTATAAAACATTCAAAAAAAGCATTAAAAAAACATACCGAAAAAATTCTGAAGTATAAAGAGCTTCAAGAACAGGTGAAAAAGACTATGAAATATGAAGTGCGTCGAAATAATATCTATCATATTTGTCATCAATTGGAATCATCCCAAAGAACTTGATAAGGAATATTAAAATATTGGGACTTAACGATCATCTTTTTAGACCCATGCAGAAGGCTGTATTGCTTTGGAACAGGTCGAACCGTTCGAAAGTTTCTTCTGGATAACAATAGGAAACCAAAGACATCCACCGTCACCACTACAACCGTGTGGCCCGAAAACATGGAAAGGGCCCCCACAGTGTTTAATCCTTCTGATATCTAAGATATCTGGAATAAGTCAATGTTACCTTTAGGGCCGGTTCTGCAGATATGCCGGGTGTGGAATGTACTCGGGTTTTGCTTGTTGTGGATTGTACCTGATGTGTCTTTGTATTGTAAGGCTGGTCGTTATAAGGAGTACGAATGCTTTTAGGCTAAATCCATAAATAATAATAATAAATTAATCATAATTTAACAATATTTTATTTTTCCCAAAATTATTCAGAAGTTAAACCACTCGGGCTCTGGCGCCTTTTAAGAAACTAGAAATATTTTTATTAAGATTTATTGGGGCAATTAACATTTTGCCGAAGGGCAACAAAATATCTTGAAATGGACTATACTAGAAGATAACTATTACTGACAAGCGATTGATAACGTAAAGTATAAGAAAGATTTTTTATTATTAATTATTTTGAGTATGGTATCATTTTTTAATATTAAAAAATAATTCTTGATGACTAGAGTACATTTTTTATCACGGCACAATTAAGGCAATTTCAAAACAGATAGAGGCCAATAACCTCCCTTATTACGGTCTAACATGGTATAAACATCCCTGGCATGATATGGCTGGAAACTTTATTGAAAGAAACTTTTAACATTATGGTTCCTCAGGCAAAACCATTTTCTTGGGTTTTGATCTCTAAAATATACGAAAAATATAGGAGAAGAAAAAATATAAAAAAATATTGGAAAAGTCAAACAGAAATCTGAAATAATTTATTAATCATCAAAAATGGTTTGTAAGAAAGTGTCGCTAGTCTCCAATATATCCTTTTCCAGCAATTTCATGCTTCAAAACAATAATCGAAAACATTTCGAAGGAGTTTGCTGCCAAATAAATATTATAAGAGATGAGGGTGATTCGAAAAGTTTTCGGTGGCACAAATATAACAGAATAGCTATGACATTTCTCAAGTATGATTCGTATGTTAATGTAGTGCGAGATGCGTTTAGTTGCTTGTTTACGACAATCGAGGAAAGCAAACGAATTTTTAACATTTTCTAAAAAATGTATCCAAATACATAAACCAAATCTACCCAAAATACATAAACCACAACCACAAACTGTTCATGACCAACTTCGAAACAAAGGCATTGGCCAACGCTCCTTTAAAACCTAAACTTTGGAAACGCTACGTAGATGATATCTTTATAATATGGCCTCACGGAAACGAAGAATACAGTTCACTCTTGAACAGGATAGAAAACTGCCGTTTTTGGATCTCCTTATCACAAGAAAACTTTCTGGAACCATCGAATAGACAGTGTATAGAAAATCAACTCAGACCGATTGATACCTAAACGCTAAATCCCATCATCATCCTTCTCAAATCCAAGCAGTAGCGAACACCTTGATTTCCAGATCCTTCCTGCTGACACTACCAGATATACGAAGCGAAGAACTACCAAAAATGTCCACAGCCCTTAGACAAAATGGATATTCAGAAAATTATATTAGGAAGGCCATTTGCGGTCAGGAAACCCAAACTCGAAGAACAACAGAGGATCATGAACCAAATACACCAAAGGTCCTGCTGCCATACCTAAAAGGAATCACAGATAGGATAGGCAGACTACTAAGGAAACATAAAATCAGAACAGCCTACAAGCCGCACAAAACTGTCACAAACATCCTAAAAACCCCAAGGACAAAGTTAGACTGGAAAATCATTTGGCGTATAGTATATCTTGTTCCGACTGCAACAGAATATACATAGGACAAACAAACAGATGAATATCAGCCAGAATACAAGAACAAAAAAAACTTAAAAAAACAAACAAACCACTTTCGCTCTATTCCAGCAGCATCTACAAACAGGACATAAAATCAATTTTGAAGGAGCCAAAGAAATAGCGAATATTGAAAACTACAAGATCCGAACAATCAGAGAAGCCCTTAAAATAGAAGAAAGGGGTGAGCTAAAAACGCGAAATCACGCTCGTAACATTCCAAAAGTATGGAAATCCCTTCTGAAAAAGAAGAATCGCGGCAACGTGGCAGCGAGGTAGAAAAATCAATAAACGGACGCCCGACCGCGTTGCCGAGCGCCGCAAATAGTCCCGAACTACCCCGGTATAATTTGCGCAGTCGCCGGCCGGCTATAAAAGCGAGCACAACGACCCGTGCACGTCAGTTGGAATCTTCAGTCGAAGCGGACAACACTTGAAAATGCCAAATGATTTTGGCGAAACGTCGTGACTCTTCACAGAATCAACGGATCGACTCCCGGAATGATTTAGAAACACCTTTTATATATATATATATATATATATATATATATATATATATATATATATATATATATATATATATATATATATATATAAACTCAGCGTCAAAAGGGTGCCGAGTGAAAGATCAGATTAGATCAGTTCTGTCAAAATTAAGAATAAAATCCATGTCACCTTGTTAAGTGATAGTTGGCATATTTTTGAAATTCGACACCCCAGGCTATATTTTTAGGTACTGGTATCACAAATGTCCCAATTTTTCAGTGTAATATATTATAACGTGATCCCAAATAACCATGATATTAATCGCAGTGACAAATTAAACAATAAAGGTTGTTAATTTAGTAAAAAAAAATTTAATTGAGTCGTGGTTTAAAAAATTATATCAGCTAACTAAGCTTTAGATTAAATCATCTTCTGATGATGTTAACATGGGTAGCGAAACCTACGTCAAGAACTTAAAAAAAAAGGATTCGGTGGTTAAGTGGTCAAGCTCTTTGAGTTTAGTGATTCACACCGAAGGTTCCAATAGAAAAATTGAACGTGTGTGAGTTAAATTAATTATTTTTAATAATTAATTAAATTAATTATTAAAATAAATTATTGTTTATCTTTTAAACACTAATTTCACACTAGTAATTTCACTAGTTTCACTAAGTAACACTTTTATTTATCACATTTTTCTTTAAAACTAAAGCAAATGCCCAAATTATTTGCTTTCGGCACGAATACATGCTCTGAATCGCCTCATAAGATCATTTCACTAATCGTGCGAATCTGCTTGCATTTATTTCTTCTGCTGTTTCAACAATTCTCTGACACAAGAGGTATTCCCTAATCTAGATTGGAAACAGGATAGAATAACAATAAACCCTGCATGCTTAAACCACCTTAGATTTGCGGATGGTATCGTTCTCCTGTCACAAGACCCAGATAAATTACAAAAACACATACAAGACCAGGGCGGGAGAACCATTTAGCCTGAAAATAAACCTGAAAAGGAGTCAAGTTATGTTCAACAAATTTGCTGAAAACAGAAGAATATCTATTTTAGGAAGCGATTTAGAGGTGGTGGATCTCTACATATATCTTGGGCAAAGGAATGGAGGGTCATACCGCTCGAGAAGTGGTATCGACTCGGCTGGTGGAAGTGGTAGTTAAGAGTGCGTTAAGAGTGGCCGGTAGGTATTTGATTTTTTTAAAGAACAAACTCCAACTTTGTCTGAAGAGAAACGTTTTTGATCGGTGGGTGCTGTCTGTTCTGACATGCGGAAGTGAAACATGGACACTCGCATCACAATCAATTCAAGAACTTTGGGTAGCACAGAGAGAAATGGAAAGGTGTATGCTTGACATTACAAAGCGGGACAGAAAGACCTGCAAAGACGAAAGCATGTGACATCATTGGAAAGATGAAGGAATTGATATGGAGGTGGGCGGTAATGACCGATGGACCACAGCAATCCAGGGATGGATACTACTTGATCATAATTGTCCACGAAGAAGACCTAAAACACGATGAATCGATGACATCATCAAGTATATTGAACCCGAATAGCAGAGGAAAGCTCAGGACCGCGCGATTTGGAAGTATGCTAGGGATGCCTTTATCCTGCAGTGGATCGACAATGGCTGAATGATGACATGTGCCATTTTTAAATTGTAATGCATGCAATGCAAGTTTTACGTATAGTGGAAATTTAGATATAAATCTTAATTTATTGATTCTGTGAAATCGTACAGTATTATATATATATATATATATATATATATATATATATATATATATATATACAGGTTCTTTCTAAGTTAAATCGACTAGTTATTAAAACACCCTCGTATATTTATCAGAATAAAGTATACATATGAATCGAAAGATATGGAAAAAGCAATTTTGATTTATCAGGAACATCCTCATGTTACACTTCAACGTTTTCTTAGAAGATATCCTTGTTTCCTAATGGACAATATTGATTTTAAAAGTTTAGTTTGAGAGCGGGGGTAGATAACGTAGTAGACAGTCGAAAAGTTCGATAACCCTCACAGCTTTTGGTAATTACTGCTTCTATAATAGTTTAAATTTAACAACATTAGACAAGAAATATTTGCCGTAGACACAAGTGCTAAAACCAATGAGGATTAATTTGAAATAATCACTTTACTAATTGTAAGATTCAGTTCTGAATTTCTGTTGTAATTAGCCTGACTATACTCACCGATATAGAAATTACCACTTAGAAAAGAGTGTTCGAGTGTTCGTAATATACAAAGACTGTCGTGTAGTGTCTATCTTCCAGTTTCAAAGAAAACCTTGGATATATCCAAGACAAAAAAGAAAGCGAAAATGTCCACTACTTATTTATTTAAAATGAAGTATCGGCTCACACTGAAACTTGTAGATAAGTGGTACTTGAAATACCACTTTACCCTTATAAATACCATGAACTCCAATATCTTGTACAGATGACTGGTGAGTGAAATTGCACTTCCAGACAGCCACAAATTCAGATTATTTTCACCATTTCTATGGCAAGGAGTAGAAAAGCCATATGTCGTTATATACAGGGTCGCTATTTTGTGTGGAAACGGTCAAATATCTCAAGACACATCGAGAGAATACATCAATTAAAACATTCAACGAGTTTTCTTCATTAGTTTTGGTTTTTTGTCTTCTTAATTGTGTATCATTGAATCTTTTCACCGTTTTTGAAACTTAACTTAGTGATGTTTTATTCGAATGTACTTCATTAAATTCTGGACAAAATATAGCATAAGTGCGGTTTTCAATTCTTTCTTTCTTTGGTTTTTTTGAATATTTTAAATATTTGAATAGGGCCCAGGGTCCCAGGGTCACGAACGGTTTGAGACAGTACTACTGTTACGAACCATAGGATTGCCGAGATATGTGGTTTGACTTGAGAGACGCTTGTTCATATTTGATGGTCACTGAAGAATAAAGCAATTTTTCGTGAAGTAGTGGAAAAAAACGTTGTTTTTTAATATCCTTCCAAGGAAATAAAGTTTTACATTCTCAGATGTAATGTAATCTGAGAATGTACTTGTTTTCATCAACAGCATCCTTCCGTACACAAAAATACAACCAAACAACACAAGTACAACATCAAAACTAGTAATTTTTTCGATCGAATTTTTTTCGATTTATTTTCGTCTTTCTTGCCATGCAAATAAAACATGGACATTCACATCATAATCACTGCAAAAACTTCGGGTAGCACAAAGGGGAATAGAAAGATGTTTGCTTGGCATTACAAGATCGAACAGAAAGACCTACACATGGATCAGAGAACAAACAAAAGTATGTGACATCATTGGAAGAGTAAAGCAATTGAATTGGAAGGGGGTAGGCCATTTAGCGGAGTAAATGTAAGTAAATGCCACTTGATCGCAACTTGATTTAACTTAGTGTGTAAATGCCACTTGATTTAACTTAGTGATGTTTTTATTCGAATGTACTTCATTAAATTCTGGACAAAATTTAGCATAAGTGCGGTTTTCAATTCTTTCTTTCTTTGGTTTTTTTGAATATTTTTAATATTTGAATAGGGCCCAGGGTCCCAGGGTCACGAACGGTTTGAGACAGTACTACTGTTACGAACCATAGGATTGCCGAGATATGTGGTTTGACTTGAGAGACGCTTGTTCATATTTGATGGTCACTGAAGAATAAAGCAATTTTTCGTGAAGTAGTGGAAAAAAACGTTGTTTTTTAATATCCTTCCAAGGAAATAAAGTTTTACATTCTCAGATGTAATGTAATCTGAGAATGTACTTGTTTTCATCAACAGCATCCTTCCGTACACAAAAATACAACCAAATAACACAAGTACAACATCAAAACTAGTAATTTTTTCGATCGAATTTTTTTCGATTTATTTTCGTCTTTCTTGCCATGCAAATAAAACATGGACATTCACATCATAATCACTGCAAAAACTTCGGGTAGCACAAAGGGGAATAGAAAGATGTTTGCTTGGCATTACAAGATCGAACAGAAAGACCTACACATGGATCAGAGAACAAACAAAAGTATGTGACATCATTGGAAGAGTAAAGCAATTGAATTGGAAGGGGGTAGGCCATTTAGCGGAGTAAATGTAAGTAAATGCCACTTGATCGCAACTTGATTTAACTTAGTGTGTAAATGCCACTTGATTTAACTTAGTGATGTTTTTATTCGAATGTACTTCATTAAATTCTGGACAAAATTTAGCATAAGTGCGGTTTTCAATTCTTTCTTTCTTTGGTTTTTTTGAATATTTTTAATATTTGAATAGGGCCCAGGGTCCCAGGGTCACGAACGGTTTGAGACAGTACTACTGTTACGAACCATAGGATTGCCGAGATATGTGGTTTGACTTGAGAGACGCTTGTTCATATTTGATGGTCATTGAAGAATAAAGCAATTTTTCGTGAAGTAGTGGAAAAAAACGTTGTTTTTTAATATCCTTCCAAGGAAATAAAGTTTTACATTCTCAGATGTAATGTAATCTGAGAATGTACTTGTTTTCATCAACAGCATCCTTCCGTACACAAAAATACAACCAAATAACACAAGTACAACATCAAAACTAGTAATTTTTTCGATCGAATTTTTTTCGATTTATTTTCGTCTTTCTTGCCATGCTAGTAAAACATGGACATTCACATCATAATCACTGCAAAAACTTCGGGTAGCATAAAGGGGAATAGAAAGATGTTTGCTTGGCATTACAAGATCGAACAGAAAGACCTACACATGGATCAGAGAACAAAAAAAGTATGTGACATCATTGGAAGAGTAAAGCAATTGAAATGGAAGGGGGCAGGCTATTTAGCGGAGTAAATGTAAGTAAATGCCACTTGATCGCAAACGTCCACGAAGGAGACCGAAAACACGATGGACTGATGACATCGTTAAGTATATTGGACTCGAATGGCAGAGAAAAACTTCGGACCGGAGCAAAACATGTAATGCGTAAAGTGTTTCCCAATAGGAGCGATAGGAATTTAAGCGCTGCCATATCCTATACTTGACATTTGCGTCAGTTGTTTTCAGTAAGGTTTACCATTTCACCATGAACAGGTTTTCGTTGCCACAACGTTTGGAAATTGTTCAAACATTTTATCAAAATTCGAGAAGCTTAGTTGCTACTCAAAGAGCATTTCGTTCAAAACAGGGTCCTCATTCTACTCCTTCTTATGAAGCCATCTACCGTATAATTGATACATTTAAACGTGAGTTTACCCACGACCCAAAGCTCTTGTCACGACTTCGTAATGGCCATAGGGAAGAAATTTCTCGGTTGTTCGTGAAAGTGTTGCCGAGAACGATAATGTGTCTGTTCCGCGCCCTTCTCAAGAGTTAGGTTTATCCAGGATGATCACCTGGCGTATTATGCGTTTGGATCTCGGTTTACACCCATACAAAATTGTATTGGCACAAGAACTTAAGTCAACTGGAGTTCGTAAATTGGGTGTTGGAAATAATTGATAGATTCTTGATGAACTTGAAGCCAACAAGGGGTCCAATTGAACGATATTTTGTTTAAATCATAAATGGCATAAAATATAACATCTAATAAAAACAATGCACCATTTTCGGTCGAATTTTCTGTGTTTTATTTGAAATTCAAATCCTATCGCTCTTATTGGGAAACACTTTAGATAACACTTCGGTTTTGTGATGCAGTGCTTGATTTTGAACTTAGTGCATAAGAAGACTAAAAAAATCACCAGGATTAGTTCTTTAACCAGAAACCTCAAAACTTCTTTAAGCCCAGGATTATACAACTACGGGAGAGATAGAGAAAGGTCATCGAACAGAATGACATCTACTATATTGGTTAAATAAAAAATTTAATAAACACTTAACAATAGTACAACCCAATAG